>NC_069403.1:29025566-29068066 GCF_026875155.1 Cherax quadricarinatus
TCTTTTGGGGTCCACATTACTGTTCATGGGGGCCACATTTCTGTTCATGGGTGCCACATTACGTATCATGGGTTTCCCCATTCGTTCATGGGATCCCCTTCTTTTTCATGGGGGTCCACATTACTGTATAGGGGGCCACTTCGACTGGGAGCCACATTTTTGTTCATGGGATTTCCACATTACTGTATCATGGGGTCAAATTACTGTTTATGGGATGCCCCATTTCTGTTCATGGGATCCCATTACTGTCATGGGGTGCCACATTACTGTATCATGGGATGCCACTTACTGTTCTGGGGTCCACATTAGTACATGGGATGCCCCATTATGTTCATGGGGTCCACATTACTGTATCATGGGTTTCACATTCTGTTCATGGGATGCCACATTACTGTATCTGGGGTGCCAAAAAAAAAAAAGGGGGGGGGGGGGGGGGGAATTAAAGGGGGGGGGGGGGGGGGGGGGGGGGGGGGGGGGGGGGGGGGGGGGGGGTGGGGGGGGGGGGACATTACTGTGTCATGGGGGCCCCAATTTCGTTCATGGGGTCCACTTTTCTGGTCATGGGGTCCATTACTGTATAGGGATGCCACATTACTGTGTCATGGATCCACATTACGTGTCAGGGATGCCACATTTCTGTTCATGGGGTGCCCTTCTGTGCATGGATGCCCATTACTTGTCAGGATGCCAATTTTCTGGTTTATGGGATCCCATTACTGTCTGGGGGGCCACCTTACTGTTTGGGAGCCACATTACTGTGTCATGGGATGCCACATTACTGTGTCATGGGATGCCACATTACTGTGTCATGGGATGCCACATTACTGTGTCATGGGATGCCACATTACTGTGTCATGGGATGCCACATTACTGTGTCATGGGGTGCCACATTTCTGTGTCATGGGATGCCACATTACTGTGTCATGGGATGCCACATTACTGTGTCATGGGATGCCACATTACTGTGTCATGGGATGCCACATTACTGTATCATGGGATGCCACATTACTGTGTCATGGGGTGCCACATTACTGTAGTCATGGGATGCCCCCATTTCTGTTCATGGGATGCCACATTACGGTCATGGGAGCCAATTTCGTGTCAGGGGGGCCAATTACTTGGGCATGGGATGCCAATTACTTGTCATGGGATGCCCCTTACTGTGCATGGGGTGCCCCATTCGTTCATGGGATCCCCTTACTGTTTTTGGGATGCCACATTAATGTTCATGGGGTGCCCCATTACTGTTCATGGGATGCCACATTACTGTTCATGGATGCCACATTTCGTTCATGGGATGCCACTTCTGTTCATGGGATGCAATTTTGTACAGGGGTGCCCCCATTACGACATGGGTGCCACATTTCTGTATATGGATCCACATTACGTAAAATGGGATGCCACATTATGTTCAGGATGCCACATTTCTGTATCATGGGGTGCCACATTACTGTATCTTGGATGCCACATTACTGTTCAGGATCCACATTCTGTTCATGGGATGCCACATTACGTAAAAGGGAGCCAAAATTAGGGGTTTTGGGGGGGGGGGGGGGGGGGGGGGGGGGTTTTTTTTGGGTTCCCCCTTTCGTGTATGGGATCCACATTACGTGTCATGGGAGCCACATTACTTTTTTGGGATGCCACATTACTGTGTCATTGGATGCCCCATTATGTGTCATGGGATGCCACTTACTTATCATGGGGTCCACATTACTGTTCATGGATGCCACATTAAGTTCAGGGTGCCACATTACTGGTTTATGGGGTGCCACATTACGTTCATGGGGTGCCCATTACTGTTCATGGGGTGCCACATTTCTGTTCATGGGATCCACATTATTGTTAAACCCATTGGGGATCCCCTTACTGTGCATGGGAGCCCATTAAATGTGTCATGGGATGCCACATTACTGGTTTAGGGGGGCCACATTTCTGGTCTGGGGTGCCCACATTTCTTGTCATGGGATGCCACTTATGTGTCATGGATCCACATTTTCTGTGTCATGGGAAGCCCCATTACTGGTCTGGGATTGCAAATTAAATGGTCATGGGATGCCACATTACTGTGTCATGGGGTGCCACATTACTGTGTCATGGGGCCAATTATTGTTTGGGCCCTTACGTGTCATGGGTGCCACATTACTGTGTCATGGGGTCCCTTTTCTGGGTAGGGAGCCACATTACTGTGCATGGGATCCACATTTTCTGGTCATGGGATGCCACATTTTGTGCATGGGATGCCCATTACTGTGCATGGGGTGCCACAATACTGTGTATGGGGGTGCCACTTACTGGTTTTATGGGATGCCCAAATTTCGTTCATGGGATGCCAATTTTCTGTTCATGGTTTCCACATTACTGGTCATGGGAGCCACATTATGGTCATGGGGTGCCCATTACTTTCAGGGATGCCACATTTCTGTTCTGGATGCCACTTACTGGTCATGGGTGCCACATTCTGTGTCAGGGATCCACATTACTGTTTCATGGGGTGCCACTTTCTGTTCATGGGGGCCACATTACTGGTCTGGATGCCCATTACTGTTATGGGATGCCACATTACTTTCTGGGAATCCACATTTTCTGTTCATGGGGTGCCCCATTATTTCATGGGGTGCCCATTATGTTCATGGGATGCCACTTACTGTGTCATGGGATGCCCCAATTTTCTGTGTCATGGGATGCCACATTACGATCATGGGGTGCCACATTACTGTTCATGGGGTGCCCATTACTGTTCATGGGTTTCCCCATTCTGGTCATGGGGTCCACTTTTACCCTTTTGCAGGGGGTGCCACTTACTGTTCATGGGATGCCACATTACTTGTCTGGGGTGCCACTTACTTTCATGGGATGCCCCATTTCTAAACATGGGATGCCACATTTCTGATCATGGGTGCCACAATTTCTGTGTCAGGGGTGCCACATTCTGTGTCATGGGATGCCACATTACGTGTCTGGGATGCCACATTTCTGGTATGGGGTGCCAAATTACGTTCATGGGGTGCCACTTTCTGTCATGGGATCCACATTTCTGGTTTATGGGATCCACATTCTGTGTCATGGGGTGCCCCTTCTGGTATGGATCCACATTACGTGTCATGGGGTCCACTTTCTTTTCGGATGAAATTTCTTTTTGGGAAAATTTTTATATGGGGAAATTTTTTTGGGGTGAATTACGTGCGGATCCCCTTAGTGAACAGAATACCATGGGGGGCCAAATTTTTCATGGGGATGCCCATTACGTATTGGGATCCCAAATGTTCTCGAATTTTTTGATATCCAAAACTTTAGGGGCCCCAATATGTTTTTGGGATGCCCCTTTTTTCTACCACTTATGTGAAACATTTTGGTTGGGGGAAATTCTTTCCCGGGGGAATTTTTTATAAAATTCTTTCAGGGTTCCAATTTGTTAGGGAGCCAAACTGGTCGGGAGATTTCGTTCGGGTGCCCCAAACGTTTGGTCCACTTTTACATGGGGGTATTTTTGTGAAGATAATAATAGTGATTGTTTTACAGTGGTGAAGTGTTACAGTGGAGGATCACTGAAGTGACAGAATACCATGTATACCATATATTGCAGTGGTTACGTGCCCAAATAACAGCTATTGGGCACCACTGTTCTCGAATATTGAATTATCAAAGCTTACGTAACAATCAATGGTTAAAGTGAATGGTCATTGTTGATACCGACAAAATGTCGAAAAAAAAAGACATTTTAGTTATGAAGAAGATACTCACAGTGATAAGTTTTCTTTAGTAAATATCCTGAAGTCTACCTAAGTTTGTTACAGACAAGAGCGAGATAACTAGAGTGCGGGAGAGTTGACGCTGGTCTGAGGCTGCAACACTTTGTCAACTCTACATGTATATGGTGTGGTAGGGTTTAAGCTGGGGCAAGGTTTAAGTTAGGTTAGGATTTAGCCTGAGGCAGGGTTTAAGTTAGGTTAGGATTTAGGCTTGGGCAAGGTTTAAGTTGGGTTAGATTTAGGCTAGGCGGTTTAAGTGGGTAGGATGCTGGGCAAGGTTTTAAGTTGGGTTAGGGTTTAGGCTGGGGCAAGGTTTAAGTTGGGTTAGGATTTAGGCTGGGGCAAGGTTTAAGTTGGGTTAGGATTTAGGCTGAGGCAGGGTTTAAGTTGGGTTAGGATTTAGGCTGGGGCAAGGTTTAAGTTGGGTTAGGATTTAGGCTGGGGCAAGGTTTAAGTTGGGTTAGGATTTAGGACTGAGGCAAGGTTTAAGTTGGGTTAGGATTTAGGCTTGGCAAGGTTTAAGTTGGGTTAGGGTTAGTGTGGGGCAAGGTTAAGTTGGTAGGATTTAGGCTGGGCAAGGTTTAATTGGTTAGGATTTAGCTGAGCAGGTTTAGTTGGGTTAGGTAGCTGGGCAGGTTTAAGTTGGTTAGGGTTAGCTGGGCAGTTTAAGTTGGGTTAGGATTTAGACTGGGCAAGTTAATGGGTTAGGATTAGGGCTGAGGCTGGGTTTAAGTGGGTTAGGATTAGGCATGGGCAAGGTTAAGTTGGGTTAGGGTTTAGGCTGGGGCAAGGTTTAGTTGGGTTAGGATTTAGCTGGGCAAGGTTTAAGTGGGTAGGATTAGCGAGGCAGGTTAGTGTGGGGAAACATGAAGACCGCTGGAGCAGGTGAGGGTGGAGCAGGTGAGGGTTGGAGCAGGTGAGGTTGGAGCAGTAGGGCTGGCAGGGCGAGGCTGAGCAGGTCGAGGGCTGGAGCAGGGCGAGGGCTGGAGCAGGCGAGGGCTGGAGCAGGGTGAGGGCTGGAGCAGGGCGAGGGCTGGAGCAGGTGAGGGCTGGAGCAGGGCGAGGGCTGGAGCAGGGCGAGGGCTGGAGCAGGCGAGGGCTGGAGCAGGGCGAGGGCTGGAGCAGGGCGAGGGCTGGAGCAGGGCGAGGGCTGGAGCAGGTGAGGGCTGGAGCAGGTGAGGGCTGGAGCAGGGCGAGTGCTGGAGCAGGGTGAGGGCTGGAGCAGGCCGAGGGTTGGAGCAGGGCGAGGGCTGGAGCAGGCGAGGGCTGGAGCAGGACGAGGGCTGGAGCAGGGCGAGGCTGGAGCAGGCCGAGGGCTGGAGCAGGACTGGAGGGCTGGAGCAGGCGAGGGCTGGAGCAGGCCGAGGGCTGGAGCAGGACGAGGGCTGGAGCAGGGCGAGGGCTGGAGCAGGGCGAGGGCTGGAGCAGGGCGAGGGCTGGAGCAGGACGAGGGCTGGAGCAGGGTGAGGGCTGGAGCAGGGCGAGGGCTGGAGCAGGCCGAGGGCTGGAGCAGGGCGAGGGCTGGAGCAGGACGAGGGCTGGAGCAGGGCGAGGGCTGGAGCAGGACGAGGGCTGGAGCAGGACGAGGGCTGGAGCAGGATCTGAGGTTACGAGTAAGGTTAATACAGCCAGGGAAGGACGTACTTGTATGAAGGTGTCCCTGAGAGCACAGTGCGGCACAGGGATGGGCGACACACTGCGCATGCGGAGCACCTCAGTCAAAGTCGCGTCCATGTAGACCAATCTGCAGGTATGGTATACACACACACACGCGCACACACATACACACACACACACACACACACACACACACACACACCCCCACACACACACACACACACACACACACACACACACACCACCACACACACACGCACGCATGCACGCGCATACACACACACACACACACGCACATACACACACACACACGCACACACATACACACACACGCACGCACGCACGCACACACACACACACGCACACACACGCACGCACGCACACACAAGATTAAATTTACAAGAGAAATATAAAGATGCTTACATTTTGGCTTTATTTATAATTAGTTTTGAGTTATTCATGCTTATATTTGTTATTATCGGATTTAATATTATGTTGATGGGGAAGCGCTAAACCCGTAAAGGTCATACAGCTTCTCCAATGAATGAGGCAATCAGGTTTGACTAGATAATAAAGTTAGTTTTAAATTCTTGGAACAACATTGCTTGGACATGTAAGTAGCAGTCCCATCTCCAGCTCACAGTGGCACACACACGTCTTCAAACATCTTATATACAATATCCAAAATACTCTCCAAGTTAAAATAAAATCTCTGATTTAAATTATACCAGCAACACCAATTTAAGATCATTGTGGAAAATAATTTCCCAAAATTATATTGTATATTTTGTATAATGTAAATATAGATGATTAATGCATTACTGTTGATCTGAAGTGTATTTTGAAGAGGAGAACCATCAGAGAAGCTGCGCATGCGCCGAGGGAGAGAGAGGCGGGGGAGTGTTTGGAATGTGTTTTAACAGGCTGGTCCCCTCAAGGAAGGTTCCTTGATGTTGGTGAGGGGCTCTTGATTTAGGGAATTGGATCTGTGCTCCAGTTCCCCGAATTAAGCCTGAATGCCTTCCACATCCCTCCCCCAGGCGCTGTATAATCCTCCGGGTTTAGCGTTTCCCCCTTGATAATAATAATAATAATAATTAACAGGCTGGTCAAAAATGGGACCATGAAATTGGCGTCCACGGCGGCCTAAGGATTAATATAGGCCTCACATCGTAATAGGAAGTGTTGTAACTGTTCCCGGTGAAGAGTGAGGGAACGTGATTTACGGGACCACTGTAATACAGTGGTAAAATTAGTGTATAATGGTAGATGCCTAGGGGGAAATGGCGCGAGGCCAGGACGAGTGTTCAGAGGAAAATACCCGTGATTCAATTATCACTCACCGAGATCGGATCTTAATGTATGGATTTCTAACGTGTGTAAAATTAACAAGACACTAAGTGGTCTTGTGAATTGTAGTGAAATCAGTGATAATAACAGTAAGTTAAGGGAATGTGTGGAGTGAAATGAGTCGCCGTTCTCCGAGTGAACACATGTAAGTGTGCGTAGAACACGGTGCTGTTCGGAGTTTTGTCTTCTGAAGCCGGACCTATCCAAGTGATATCATAATCCTGCTGAAAGACGAACTGTATCAGTTTAGCAGGATATCGAAATGAGATAGTGAATGGAGGAAATAAGGAACCTCAACCACCCACAGTTAAGTAACCTTTCTAGTTATAGCAAACTGATACTGGCCAGTTGGGCATGATATAATATGATAGGTGTTGTGGGTGATCCAGCTGCATCAAGTGACCACCAGAGAAAATCTGGAAAGTGGTGGTATTAGACAAGTGTTTTCCCTATGGATATACATGTGTGTAACCCACCCCACCTTTTCCTTCAATCTAATGTAATCCATACAGTCGACAACTATTTAGTAGCGCCGTACTTGCGGGTGCTATCCATTTCTATACTGGTCTAGGATAGATATGGGTAAGATTTGTGTGGGTTTTCGAAGGGGCCACTTGCAGCGACCAGGGGTGGCTTAAGTTTTCTCACACGTCTACACGGGGTAACTACTGTAAACAATATATTGTTGTCGCCTCACAATGAGATTACTTGTATGACTGTAATGTTGAGGTTCATACAGGTAACCCCTTATAAATTTTCCACAATCACCACTTTTTGCTCTCTGCAATTGTAAATGTGTCTGACTGGCGACTACTGAATCGATAACTGATCCTTACTTGGTACGGTCGTCCAAAGAGGGTAGGTGGGTGTGGCCCACAACATGTCCAGCTCTTTGTGTATTTTATGCATTATGGTAGGATGGTGGGCCACCAGCAACACGGCAAAGCAGAGTGTAGCAGAGCTGCTGTCAGAACCAGCGGTGAACAAGTCAACACACACCCCAACCAGCTGCTTCTCTGGTGAAGCAAATAAAAACTTTCAATAAATATTTTGATGTACGACTTTGTATTCTTTAGGTATCTCTGAATGTCAAAATTTCAACTGGAATGAAAAAATAAGATAAAAATACCTGTAAAAGTAGTATATTTTTCGTTTTTATTGTTATTGATCTCATTGATGTAAATATCCATGAAGTCTCGCAGGTTGTCTGGGTCAAGCGACGACTTGTGCTTCTCAACACTTCTCTTTCAAATTGAAAAATATATCAACAGTATAGTGTGCGCATATACAATATATATATATGTATATATATATATATATATAATATATATATATATATATATATATATATATATATAATATATATATATATATATATATATATATATATGTATATATATATATTTTAGAAAGGACTTAATTTTAAATGATTCTTGCTAATTGACCAGTTTTACATATACGGACGACATATATATTTTATATATATGCATGTATATATATATATATATATATATTATATATATATATATATATATATATATATATATATATATATATATATATATATATATATATATATATAAACAACACTGCGACTAGCCACGGTTAGAGCGTCTTGGAAGTTTCGCTTACCATGAGGCGGGCTAAAACAACACGGGTTCGAATCCTCGGCTACTTGCAGTGTTGTTGATATATATATATATATATATATATATATATATAATATATATATATATATATATATATATATATATATATATATATATATATATATATATATATATATAATGTGTGTGTGTGTGTATATATTATGTCGTGCCGAATATGTAAACTGGTCAATTAGCAAGAATTCCTTTAAAATTAAGTCCTTTCTAAATTTTCTCTTATACGTTTAAAGTATATTTTTTCATTAATGTTAATGCAAAAATTTTTAATTTGCACCAAAGAATCTAGAAAACTATAACCTTATTAATAAGAGAGGCAATTTTTTTGCCTAACCAATTATATATTTTAGATATGTTTACAATAATTAATACAAACAACACAGTGAAATATATTTTTTTCGTTAGGTTCAAAATGATTTTGCGACATTATTGCATACACAAAATTTTCACTTTCATTATGGCAAGATGAACGTTGCTTTTAAGCAAGATTGCAATTTTGCTACCACAAAATATTATATAATAATATATATTATATATATAGATAGATAATTATATTATATATATATATATATATATATATATATTATATATTTTATAATAATATATAATATAAATATATAAATAAATATATATATTTTATTATATATATATAATTTATATTATTGTTATACTAAATATTATTATATATATATATAAATAATATTATATTATATATATATGAATATTTTGCTATTATATAATATATATATATATATATATATATATATATATTATAATATATATATATATTATGTATATAAAATATATATATATATATATATATATATATATATATATATATATATATATATATATATATAATTATAATTGTTCTAGGTAGTAAGTTGGTAGACAGGTACTACCGTCCTGCCAAGTGAGTGTAAAACGATAAGCCTGTAATTGTTTTACATGATGGTAAGATTGCTGGTATCCTTTTTTCTGTCTCATAAACATGCAAGATTTCAGGTACGTCTTGCTACTTCTACTTACACTTAGGTCACACTACACATACGTGTACAAGCATGTATATACACACCCCTCTGGGTTTTCTTCTATTTTCTTTCTAGTTCTTGTTCTTGTTTATTTCCTTTTATCTCCATGGGGAAGTGGAAGAGAATTCTTCCTCCGTAAGCCATGCGTGTTGTAAGAGGCGACTAAAATGCTGGGAGAAAGGGGCTAGTAACCCCTTCTCCTGTACAAATTACTAAATTTAAAAAGAGAAACTTTCGTTTTTCTTTTTGGGTCACCCTGCCTTGGTGGGATAAGGCCGGTTTGTTGAAAGAAGACTTATGTTATTGTGGTAGGGGACCGAAATGCAAAAGTAGGAGAAACATTTAGAGAGTGTGTGGTAGGTAAGTTTGGGGTGCCAGGTGTATATGATAATGGGAGCCCTTTGATTGAACTTTGTATAGAAAGGGGTTTAGTTGTAGGTAATACATATTTTAAGAAAAAGAGGATAAATAAGTAAACAAGATATGATGTAGGGCGTAATGACAGTAGTTTGTTGCACTACGTATTGGTAGATAAAAGACTATTGAGCAGACTTTAGGATGTACATGTTTATAGAGGGGCCACAGATATATCAGATCACTCTCTAGTTGTAGCTACAGTGAGAGTTAAAGGAAGATGGGATACAAGGAAAATATGAGCATCAAGTAAGAGAGAGGTGAAGGTGTATAAATTAAAAGAGGAGGCAGTTAGGGTAAGATGTAAACAACTTTTGGAGGATAGATGGGCTAGTGAGAGTATAGGTAATGGGGTCGAAGATGTATGGGGTAGGTTTAAAAATGTAGTGTTAGTGTGTTCAGCAGAAGTTTTGGTTACAGGAAAGTGGGTATGGGAGAGAAGAGGAGGGGATGGTGGAATGATGATGTAAAGAGAGTAGTAAGGGAGAAAAAGTTAGCATATGAGAGGTTTTTACAAAGTAGAAGTAATGCAAGGAGGGAGGAGTATATGGAGAGAAAAAGAGAGGTTAAGAGAGTGGTAAAGCAATGTAAAAAGAGAGCAAATGAGGAAGTGGGTGAGATGTTAACAAATTTTGTTGAAAATAAGAAAAAGTTTTGGAGTGAGATTAACAAGTTGAGGAAGCCTAGGGAACAAATTGATTTAGTCAGTTAAAAATAGGAGAGAAGAGTTATTAAATGGAGAGTTAGAGGTATCGGGAAGACGGAGGGAATATTTTGAGAAATTGTTAAATGCTGATGATGATAGGGAAGCTGTGATTTCATGTATAGGGCAAGGAGGAATAACATCTTGTAGGAGTGAGGAAGAGGCAGTTGCGAGTGTAGAGGAAGTTCTTGAGGCGGTCGGTAGGTGGGTATGGAAGAGGGTAAGGTACCTAGGGATTGAGTATACCTGGTAAAGTGTATGTTAGAGTTATTGTTGAAAAAATTAAGAGTAAGACGGAGAGTAGGATAGCAGATGAACAAGAAGGCTTCAGGAAAGGTAGGGGGTGTGTAGACCAAATGTTTTTAGTGAAACATATAGGTGAACAGTATTTAGATAAAGCTAAAGAGGTTTTTATGGCATTTATGGATTTGGAAAAATCGATATGACAGGGTGGATAGGGGGGCAATGTGGCAAATGTTGCAGGTGTATGTTATAGGTAGGTTACTGAAAACAGTGAAGGATTTTTTACAAGGATAGTGAGGCTCAAGTTAGAGTATGTAGGAAAGAGGGAGATTATTTCCCAGTAAAAGTAGGCCTTAGATAAGGATGTGTGATGTCACCGTCGTTGTTCAAGAGATGTGAATGCGAGGGTCTTGGCAAGAGGTGTGGAGTTAAAAGATAAAGAATCAAACACAAAGTGGAGTTGTCACAATTGGTTTTTGCTGATGACACTGTGCTCTTGGGAGATTCTGAAGAGAAGTTGCAGAGGTTGGTGGATGAATTTGGTAGGTTATGTAAAAGAAGAAAATTAAAAGTGAATATAGGAAAGAGTAAGGTTATGAGGATAAAACGATTAGGTGATGAAAGAATGGATATCAGATTGAAGGGAGAGAGAGTATGGAGGAGGTGAATGTGTTCAGATATTTGGTAGTGGACGTGTCAGCAGATGGGTCTATGAAAGATGAGGTGAATCATACAACTGATGAGGGAAAAAGGGTGAGCGGTGCACTTGTGAGTCTGTGGAGAAAAGCTAAGAGGGGAATGTATGAGAGTATAGTTTTACCAACGCCCTTACATGGGTGTGAAGCATGGGTGATGAATGTTGCAGTGAGGAGAAGGCTGGAGGCAGTGGAGATGTCATGTCTGAGGGCAATGTGTGGTGTGAATGTAATGCAGAGAATTCGTAGTTTGGAAGTTAGGAGGAGGTGCGGGATTACCAAAACTGTTGTCCAGAGGGCTGAGGAAGGGTTGTTGAGGTGGTTCTGACATTTAGAGAGATTGGAACGAAACAGAATGACTTCGAAAGTGTATAAATCTGTAGTGGAGGGAAGGCGGCTAGGGGTCGACCTAGGAAAGGTTGGAGGGAGGGAGTAAAGGAGGTTTTGTGTGCGAGGGGCTTGGACTTACAGCAAGCATGCATGAGCGTATTTGATAGGAGTGAATGGAGACAAATGGTTTTTAATACTTGACGTGCTGTTGGAGTGTGAGCATTTATAAAAGAATTCAGGGAAACCGGTAGGCCGGACTTGAGTCCTGGAGATGGGTAGTGTTTGCACTGTGAAGGAGGGGTGTTAATGTTGCAGATTTATAAACTGTAGTGTAAAGCATCCCTCATCAAAGACAGTGATGGAGTGAAAGATGATGAAAGTTTTTCTTTTTCGGGCCACCCTGCCTTGGTGGGAAGCGGCCGATGTGTTAATAAAAAATAAATAAATAAATAAATATATATATATATATATATATATATATATATATATATTATATATATATATATATATATAATATATATAAAACAACCACCTGAAAGAATAGAGAAATTTCAAGCGCTTTCGTGACTACTCACATTCCTAGGAAAGGTTGGAGGGAGGGGGTAAAGGAGGTTTTGTGTGCGAGGGGCTTGGACTTCCAGCAGGCATACTTGAGCGTGTTTGATAGGAGTGAATGGAGACAAATGGTTTTTAATACTTGACGTGCTGTTGGAGTGTGAGCAAAGTAACATTTATGAAGGGGTACAGGGAAACCGGCAGGCCGGACTTGAGTCCTGGAGATGGGAAGTACAGTGCCTGCACTCTGAAGGAGGGGTGTTAATGTTGCAGTTTAAAAACTGTAGTGTAAAGCGCCCTTCTGGCAAGACAGTGATGGAGTGAATGATGGTGAAAGTTTTTCTTTTTCGGGCCACCCTGCCTTGGTGGGAATCGGCCAGTGTGATAATATTAAAAATAATATATATATATATATATATATATATATATATTAATATATATATATATATATATATATATATATATATATATATATATATATGAAAGACATTGACACACACGATGCCTTCTACCTACTCACCAGGTGCCTGTCAATCCCAAAACTTACGTACTTTCTTAGATGCTCCCCAGCCTTCAGCAGTCCAAAACTCAAGGAATATGACTCTCTCCTTAAGACCATGCTAGAGAGTGTATTGAATCTTTCCCTTTAAGATGGACAGTGGTTGCAAGCCTCACTTCCGGTCAGGCTTGGAGGGCTAGGAGTACGCAGATCCTCCCAGATTGCTCTACCAGCTTTCCTGTCATCTTCCATAGCATCAAACGAGTTGATAAGACAAATTCTTCCTGATACCCTCAGTGACTCAGCAGGAATAGAAGACCCTAGCTATGCCAGTGCCATCACTGACTGGGAGATTCTTGCTGCTCCAGCACCAAACCCTAGTGCAGCACTGGCTCACAAAGAGTCAAGCTGGGATGGCCCGATCACTGAAAAGATGCTTGCCAACATGCTCAGGGCTGCAACATCAGATAGAGAGATTGCCCGTCTCCAGGCTGTGAGCGCACATCACTCCGGGGACTTCCTCTAAACAGTTCCCATATCGGCAATGGGAACGCGACTCGACCTAAGACCCTCCTTATTGCAGTGGCTCTGCGCCTTGCTGCCCCAATTCACACAGAATATACGTGTATTTGAGGCGAAGCACAAGCAGACCAATATGGTCTACATGGTCTTAACTGTTCCAAAACCAAGGGATGGCATGCAAGACACAATGAGGTCAACGACATTATTTAGAGAACCCTTGCTACAGCTGGATGCCCAGCCGAGAGGGAGCCCCGATCACTAGCAGCCAACAATACCCACAACCCAGCAAACTGCCCCGATGGGATCACCATCTATCCTTGGAAGAATGGCAAGCTCTTAGCATGGGACTATAACTGTGTGTCCACACTGGCTGACACCTATATCAATCACAGTGTGGGGCGACAGGGAGGAGCTGCTGACCACAGGGAGGAGTACAAGATCAGCAAGTACAGGGACATAAGCCAACAGTATCAATTTGTGCCAGTGGGATCAGAGGCCTTGGGATCATGGGGAAAAAATGCCACACATTTCCTTAAAGAATTGGGTTCCAGACTCATCGACACCACCAGGGACCCAAGGGCAGCCACTTTCATGTTCCAGCGCCTCAGCATGGCCATCCGGAGGGGAAATGCTTGCTGCAAACTTGGCTCGCTTCCAGCCTCGGAGGAGCTGGAGGAAATTCATGATCTTTGATACATTGTGCCATTGTATTCATGTTTATGTTTTTCAGAGGCCTTGGGATCATGGGGAAAAAATGCCACACATTTCCTTAAAGAATTGGGTTCCAGACTCATCGACACCACCAGGGACCCAAGGGCAGCCACTTTCATGTTCCAGCGCCTCAGCATGGCCATCCGGAGGGGAAATGCTTGCTGCAAACTTGGCTCGCTTCCAGCCTCGGAGGAGCTGGAGGAAATTCATGATCTTTGATACATTGTGCCATTGTATTCATGTTTATGTTTTTCTGTAAATGTATTCTGTTTATTAATAAATGTTCACATAGAATATCTAATATAGGGGGTGGTAGGAGAAGAAAATATTCAAACAGCTCCAGGGAGAACCTTGAGTTTTCCCTGAGGTACGTTTATTGTCTTCTCTGAGGATGAGGGTCCCATTCCAGCCATAGAGGTGGTACTTCCCTATATATATATATATATATATATATATATATATATATATATATATATATATATTATATATATATATATATATATATATATATATATATATATATATATATATATATGTATTATGATGTTATACCATATCTGTATTAATCACTGGTGGTTCTTGTTTTATTGAACTTTTGCAAACATTAAACAAACTGTAAAGATACTAAGTTTGCGCAAACTAAACAACACCGAACCAGAAACTTCAGTAATCTTTTCCTTCGGTATTCTCCTGAATTTCCCATGGTAAACCTGACTTTCAGGGCCTGAGAGAGTAACAGTGAACCATTTTCACCTTTGGGTGAAGTTTTCTATTTGCTTACATTTTTTTTCATTGGTAACTCAGAATGACTCATTTAAACTTATGTGAAAATTTCCAGTATGAACACACACCTTCAATACTTCAAAGAAAGAACTTCACGAAATGCTTTAAGAAACTGCTAGATCATTTACTGGCAGAAGTGTCTGGGATTTCAAAATTAGACATATGAAATGCCTATAGTAAATGAACTCAAAATTGCAGAGGCAAGTCATAACATGAAGAGTATGGATTTTCTTTCATGCCAAAATCAATAATCTTTTACTATATAACACTGTATTTGTATTAATTAAAATGAAAATACCGACCTTTATAAACTTCTTGACAGAGAATAAAGCGTCCATGAACCTATGAAAGTTGGAACTCTTGGGTAGAATGTGACGCAGTGGAGGAAAGTAGTTGACGAGACCACCCGAGACCTGCACACCAGAGCCAGAGTTAGTACACATCACCATAATTACCCATTATCCATGCACCCTAGATCCCTCCCGTCACGCTACCACCCCCACCAATTATTCCTCCATCCCATTCTCCTGATACATAACCACTCCACCCCAACACCTCTCTATCCATCCCTTTCTCTTCCATTACCACCCCAACACATTACCTCTCGCCCTACCCTGTTCCTGGTAAGAGCGCGCCAAGCTTCAACCATCCATATATTCATATATAAGTGCTACTAGGCCTTCAGCCAATCAAAAGGTGGTAAACCTTTTTTCATCCTTATTGAGTTGTAGCACACTAAATGCGTGATAAAGGAATAACAGGAAAAGCGGGTAGAGAGATATATTACTTCTTAACAAACTGAACACAAATATTAATAGTAAACAGTAAAGTCAGAGGCGACTCCAGTGAAAAGCTCTGTTCCACAACCTACAGTACTCGCCCCCATCCTTTTCCTCAACCTCATATCTGATATAGACAGAAATGTAAGCACAGCACTGTGTCCTCCTTTTTGTTTTTTTGTTTTTGTTTTTTTATTTTTATTTAAAAGGCACAGATATAAATAAATAAAATAATTTATTAATTAACCATGTGCAAAAAAAAAAAAAAGGTACCAATAACCCCATAGCATACGCTAAGTATTACATTCATAATGTATTAAAAGATATACCCGCACCTAACAGAATGAAAAGAACAGGATAAACCTGCTTAGAAAATACATTAACAAAGTCCAATCTTTAATTCATGCCTGTAACACTATACAATAAGGCCCCTTGCACCAAGTACACAGAAGATATTATACAGCATACCAAGGATAAAATTAAACATTACAATAATTAAACAAAAGACATACCTAAACCTACAATAAAAGTGCAAAGACATATCACAATAATTTAGCAACTCACAAATCCCCCACGCTTGGTACAATTAGATCCCGTGCACAAAGTGCACAGTAAATATATATACAACATACAAAAGTTGATCATACGGAACATTAATTTAAAGCTTAGGCAAACCAAAGCTTACAATAAACATTACAATTGGTACATATCACAGTGTAACCCTCACATTAACACTGAGCAGGAAAACCCGCAATTAAAAGATAACATTATATATGCAAGAACAGTTCATACAAATGACAAAATCCTAACGTAAGGCATCAAAACTGCATAGATCCAGTGGATGCTGTTCAACGGTCACGCCATACACATGTTACCTGTCATCATATCCATGAAAACGTTAATTGGGGGTCTAGTGATAAACTTAACATGCTAAATCGTAGAAAGTTGTAACATTATGTCATCCTTCAGAAAAAAATAACGACAAACCTTATGAGGTGGTCGTTTTGCAAAAGGATAACCAAAATACAATATTTCATTTACACACCACTTATAATGCTTAAAATAACCCCTAAAAAGGCAATTATTAAACCACTATACTATTGGTGGTGACATCAGCACGTTGACTGTGTGCTACATGTCACGAAAAATACCTAAGAGGACACTGGGAAAGACCCACATAGACTTCACTGCATCACCAAAAAACATCAGCAAAAAATACATACTCGGCCATAGCCTGGTAACTAGTCCAGTATGGCACAAAAGTTAAAAACATTTACCGAACAAAAACTTTTTGTCCGTCTTGCTAGGCTGTAATGTCCAGGAAGTAGAAAAAAAATCAAGATCTCAGTCGCACATCGCATCACATCATACACCCTCAAGCACACGTAACTTACCTTAACTACAAACACGCAACTCAGTAACTCCCGCTTCCAACCCTAAAAGTCCTAACATACCTTAGGGTGTTACCACGGGATGAGTCCAACCCCTCGCTGCCTTACCCGCCTCTCAGTTGCAGTAACCCCTGTACTGTAAGACTTCTACAATACCTTGCAGGGAAAACGGTACCCCACCTCTCACCGTAAAGGAGTTTATACCTACAAGCTATTCTATAAATACCCGCTGAAATCGCCCTAACCCTAACTGCTCCCTCGGTTTCCCTCATACCCCATGAGATATATAGGAAATCAGCCACCACCTACCGTATTGCCCTTCTTACCTCCCTTGACACTCCGCTAACTTCCAAGGTAAAGGCCCGTATAATTGAGATACGTCTTCCACTAAGAAACCCTAAAACCCTCCCCAGCCACATACGAACTTCTCCCAATGTTTCACAAAAATAAACCGCATGAAACGCAGTTTCTTCCATACCAGAACTTAAACAACTCGCCTCCCTTACCAAACCCATTCTACTTAAAACTGATTTTGATGCTAAAATACCCATGATGAATCTATACACTAATTCGCGAACCCTCGGCGCCAACTTAAGCCTACAAAAACCGTCCCATATTTTCTCCCAATTATACAGCGGAAAAACAGACACTCCCTGCATAATTTCCCTATGACAACATCTCCGCACCATCTGTCCCGCCCTAATCCTTTGAACATTTTTCAACTTTAACAATAAACGCAACATGTCCTCACACTCTATTAATCCTCTGCCACTCCACCATTTGGCATATCTACCATAACCCGACCCACCCGGACTCCCTTCTCCCCGCCTTCCCTAAGGAACCGCTGCTTTACTTATAGAGCCTTAGCTCGTGGCCCCAATGCCAAGAGACCTAAACCCCCAAGACGTACGTGTGTTATGACAACCTCCCAACTCAACCAAGCTCTCCCGTAGCCCCATACATAACGTAAGACCCTTCTCTGCAGCTCCTGAATATCCACGTCCTGTAATGGGTATACCTCAGCCACTCCCCATACCTTGCTGTAAACAAGAGAGTTTAACCACCACTGTCCTTTGTTGCAAGGAGACATCCCAAGCTCTTAAACCTCTGAGACGGTCTAAAGTTTTTTTTACCACCAATTCAGAATTTACCCTTCGACCTTCCATCTCTTCCGCCATGTACACGAACCCACATATTTTAAGCTGCTTCATGACTGACCACCCATACCTTTTACCCAAACCCCCCACCACCCACGAACCTACCTCCAATAATTTTGATTTTGCTCTGTTAACGCATGTACCAGTTGCTGCCCCAAAAAACTCAACCCTGCCTAGGATCTGCAAATCCTCCTCCCTTTTTAACAAAATCGAAGTATCATCCACATAACCGACTATGCACGCTGCACGAATATTACCCAGTACCCCATATCCCAAACTGCCATCCACCAGGTCATAAAATGGATTTTGCACACAGGCAAAAAGCAGTTGAGAGAGGGGGCACCCTTGCATCAGATCCCGTTCCATGCGTACAGGCTGCCCTAACTTACCATTTACCTGTATTCTTACCATTGCAGAGGCATACAAAGTGTCAACCCATCGTACTATTCCCTCCCCAAAACCCTGCTTCAATAAAATAAGCCCTAATAAATCTCTGTCAACACAGTCGTAAGCATTTTGCTAGTCAAGCCCGAGGACACCCCCCCCCCTTGACATTCCCCCCAAAACTCCCTAATACGTCCATGTCCTTCCCTCATGCTCCTACCAGGTATGCCTAGCTGTCCCCTATGAATAACCGATTCCATGACTGTTCTCATCCTGTTACCTAGGACCTTTGCAAATATTTTATAGTCTGAACACATAAGAGAGATAGCCCTATATGCGCTCAGATCCCTCCCCCACTCCCCTTTGGGTACCAACACCACCACCCCTGTACTCTGTGATGTACCTAACCTCCCCTCCATGAGCATGCAATTCAATACCTCAACCAAGCATTGTTTAATGCTCCCATACCCCCGGCCGGGATTGAACCCGCGGTCATAGAGTCTCAAAACTCCAGCCCGTCGCGCTAACCACTAGACCAGCTATCGCGACCAATAAGTTTCATACTTTAATATATATCTACACCATAGGAAGGTTAGCACAGCACCTCTGTGACCACAATCAAGTTTTACAGACGAAATCTCCAGCTAGCGTGGCCGTGGACGAACTCTAGCTCAAGTCCCTTCACTGCCGTCAACATGTGGTCACAGAGGTGCCTGTGCTAACCTTCCTATAGTGTAGAAATATACCTAGTTGGATGAATCTTATTGTGCTAGCTGTCCTAGTGGTTACGCGACGGGCTGGAGTTTGAGACTCTATGACCGCGGGTTCAATCCCGCCGGGTATGTTTATTTGCAATCGTGTCATTACGATTTCTTAAGTCATTGTTTAATGCTTCCCCAATGCGTCCTATAAAATTCATTCGATATGCCATATATACCTGGTGCTTTCCCTTTACTCATCTGAAAAATCGCCTCTTCGACCTCCTCCACATGAATCCTACCCTCGAGTACCCTCCGATCCCTTTCACTTATGACCTTTTTGAATACCCCCCCCCCATCAGAACACCCTCATGAACCCCCCCTGCTCTTCGCTGGAGCTTTTCCTCGAACCAAAGATCAGAATAGAAACTCATGCTGTCCGTATTAGTGGGCATCTGACCACGCAGGTATCCACCCAAACCCGTGCATACTTCCAAATGCAGGAGGGATGTTGCTTGTTGTCTAACCCTAAATTTCCGCAAGACACAACCTGAAGGTTTGTCACCCCATAGCACCTCTTCCATACCCACCCTGATTCTAACCGCATCAAAACGCTCATTGTGAATTTCGGCAAGTTGTTTGCGAAGATGTTCAATGTCTTCATACCTACTACTTCCGCCCCCAACATAATCGTTCAGTTGCCCCTCCAGGTAATTTTGTAGCCCATACCTCCACTGCGCTTCTTCCTTACCCCATTTCCTATAATTCTCTATCCCGGGTTTGGCGCACATTTCCCACCAATCCAACAAACATTCACCATTCTTCCGAGTTTCCCAGAGCTTCTTCCACCAAACCTGAAAAGTAGACCCATCCCCCTTCCCCTCCAGAAACCGCACATTTAGTTTCCAATAACCTGGATAAATCCATATCATTCCATCCCAGTCCAAATCTGCTAGCACTGCACGGTGGTCGGAAAACCCCATATCAAAGGTCTGTATGCGCCCAACTCGAATTCCTTGTGTTACATAAATCCTATCCAGATGGGCCGCGTGTCCTCAAACGTATGTTCCACCCCCCACCCACCCCTCCCCACCACATCATAAACCCCTGCATCCCCCAGCAAATTTCTTAGGACAGGTAAAACGCACCCCGCCCCCCTCGGCTCAACATCACCATGGCGGGCAACGCAATTCTAATCCCCACCCAAGACCGAAATTAAAGGCAAATCCCGAAAGTGAAACGTTAAAGTCTCCCTCACAAAATCTATTTTAACTTTTGAGTTACTGTCCACTGGCATAAAAATTCCGATAAAACAAACTCTAACCCCACCCCAATACCCATCCACCCTTACCACCCTTCCACCTCCCCCCTCCTCCCATCCCAGGACGCACCAAGGGCTAGACTCCTTCACTGCTATAAGCCACCCCACCCTTGAATTTTAAAGAATTACTCACATACATTCGGTAGCCTTTCAACCGTAACACTCTACCAAACTTGTAATTGTGTTCTTGCATAAAACATACATCCACATCGTAACGTTGCAAAAACCACTCCATCCACACTCTTTTAACTTCTGTCCTTAGGCCATTGGCATTGATGGTGACACACTTGAATTTACAAAAAAGGTGGTTTACCTCTATGTTTTTGGGTCTTTCCCGTTCCCACACGTACATTAGGCTTTGTCATTCGGCTTCTCGAGACCCCCCTTCCCCCGTGCTCTACCCTTATGCTGGGACCTTGCAACTACCCCTTCTGTGATAGGTGTCTTAGCCACTTTTGCCCACGATTTCCTCCCCGGGCACTGTCCTGGTGTCAAGACCTCGTCCATATCCGACGCTCCCACCGATCGTTTGCGAGAGCTGCCATCCACATACATCTCCTCGCTAGACGAACCTCCACCACCACCTCATGCGTCCGTACGAACGTGGTTTTGTCCTGCATCTCCATGTTAGGGGATTCCTCGGTCGTTAACTCACGACACGCCATTGAAACAACAGGACCACGCTTTGTTCCATCCAGAAGGTCATACAACACGTCTTCCAGCAACTTATCCTGTGTCAAATCCTCAGGCCTCAGAGGATCCACAGAAAGCGTGGGCACGGTCGATGCATCCACTGACAGGGTGGCACACATTGTAGACTGTGTGTCCTCCTGTTGCATTTCGTCACTCCGAAGCTTGGGACCTTGCCCAGCTGAGGTACCAGCCTCAGGCACGAGGGCCTCAGCTCGTAGGCCCACAGGTGAATGGTCTCGGGAGTGGACAACCAGTCTACGTGGGCACTGGGCAGCCATATGCTCATAAGAGTTGCATAGTCTGCATGTTTTCCTTTGACCAGCGTAATGAATAAACACCTGGGTCCTATATTTCTCTAGACGTACGTAAGAGTGAATGGGCTGGCGGAGCGTCATCTTGATGGTGAAGGAGCCCTCCGGGAACCCCTCGTATGGGCCCTCTCTCCACACTCCCTTGGTCGCTGCATGCACCGTTCCGTATCGACCAAAAACATCCCGCAGATCGTACTCCTCAGCCACGAAAGGCACGTTTCTCACCTTGACCCAGGTAGACAAACCTCCACAGCTGAATTCACCACCATTCTCCTTTCTTGAAAAGTTTGCACAATCTTGTTGTAGAAACCGGCATTCACGAATTTCACAAATATCCTCGACATCCCATTCAGAGCTACGCCAAATAATTCTTCATTGGGGAAGCCGTAGACGTCGCGTATGATGCATGGCATTAATGTATGCATTGTAGAACCACTGAGGGAGCCTTGTGTGAATGCAACACAGACCGTGTTTACTCTCCGGCCTTGACGGTCCGCCATCTTGTGAATTGTAGTACTCAGGCCGCCACCAGGTGTGAGCCGGAGCAAGCTCAGAGTGCGTCCTTCCAGCCAGCGGGTTGAGAGACGAATGACCTTCTTTGTTGACGATACCAGAATCTGCATGACAATGTAATCCATCGAGGATACTGCAAGTCTCCAAGCGGACATTAACCAAATCTTTAAATGGAAGCCAGAAATCAATATGAAATTCAGTGAAGACAAATTTCAATTACTCCACTATGGAGAACTCGAGGAAATAAAAACTGTATCGAAGTATAAAACAAATTCCAAACACACAATAGAACAAAAAACTAATGTGAACGGCTTGGGAATGGTAATGTCAGCAAATCTCAATGTCAAAGACCACAGCAGTGTATCTACCAAATCTGCTAGGAAAATGTTAGGATGGATAATTAGAACGTTCAAAACTATGGATGCCAAGCCATTGATAATTCTCTTCAAATCGATTGCTCTCTTTAGGCTGGAATAATGCTGCACACAAAAGGTCCCTTTCAAAGCAGGCGAAACTGCAGGCCTGGAGAATATACAGAGAATCTTTACTGTATGTATAAGTACCATAAAACACCTAAATTACTGAAAATTACTGAAATTGGAACACAGGAGAAAAAGATACATGAAAACATACACTTACAAAATCCTAGAGCGACTAGTTCCAAATCTACACGCCGAAATCACTCCCCACGATAGCAAAAGACTAGGCAAGCGGTGCAACATATCCCCCTTGAAAAGAAGGGGCGCCATGAGTACGCTAAGAGACAACTCAATAAGTGTCAGGGGCCCAAGACTATTCGACGGCCTCCCAGCATGCATAAGGGGGATTACTAATAGACCCGTAGTTGTTTTCAAGAGGGAGTTGAGCAGACATCTAAAGTCAGTACTTGACCAGCCATGTTGTGGTTCGTATGTCGGTCTGCTTGCGGCCAGCAGTAACAGCCTGGCCGCGGGGGCGTTGACTCTCGGGATGCCCTCCACGTATAGTCCAGGTATCTAGACACCTTTCTCGGAGAGTCCGCGATAGGTGGTAGCAACAGTGGGATACGTGGTGATACCAGTGATATTAGTGGTGGTAGAAGTGAGATCACTGGTGGTAGACGTGAGATCAGTGGTCAAAAGTAGTTACCTAATATTTTTGGCAGCTACTTGGGATAAAGTACTTAGCCACTTTTCTCTCAACACGTTCCTACAGCGACACACCTCGAGTGGTGCAGTCAACAACTTTTATGAGCACTTCATATATATGAGCAGAGGTAAAAATAGAGATAACATCTGTTGTCGCTAAGACCACTTTCTTACACTTACTATTCTATTAAATTTGTAGGGCTGCACATTGATATAGTCTGCTGCAGATATTAACTGATAAAATAACGCTGGAAGACTTACAAACTGTATGACTGTCATGACATGTGAGTGCAGGCTTTCCTGCCTCCTCAGACATGTGGTTTTAAGATTAAGATTAAGATTAAGATTTTGTTCGGATTTTTAACCCCGGAGGGTTAGCCACCCAGGATAACCCAAGAAAGTCAGTGCGTCATCGAGGACTGTCTAACTTATTTCCATTGGGGTCCTTAATCTTGTCCCCCAGGATGCGACCCACACCAGTCGACTAACACCCAGGTACCTATTTGCTGCTAGGTGAACAGGACAATAGGTGTAAGGAAACGTGTCGGAATTTCCACCCGCCGGGAATCGAACCCGGGCCCTCCGTGTGTGAAGCGGGAGCTTTAGCCACCAGACCAACTATCACAAAACAGTAAATATTCGTAGATTTCGGCACTCAAAACTTGAACACTTGGAAGAAGAATAATATGTATAGGCTGGGTAATGTTAAATCATGATAGGTCAATCTTCATAGTGAGGTTATTGGATAAATTTCTTAGATCTTTCAGAGATATATATTATGTAGAAGTAAACAGTATTAAACGGCTTGCAAAATGTTAATGCCAACTTACTTCCTCTTCGACATAAAATTTGTCAAACTCCAGATTAACACAGCACTTGAGTATCAGTCGACGTAGTTTCTGAACCATCCGCGAACATTATACAGAGAATGTAATGTATTTAATGACCCTTATGGGTTTAGCACTTTGTAATAATAATAATATTATTACTATTATTTTACCATCCACTTCTTATTTTATACTGACAGTAAACATCTGTGATAGTAACATGATCGAGTTTACCAAGATTGCACTGTCAGAATTCATCAAAGCAGAATTTACCTTATTTCCGATAATTTAATATGTATTGATACGTTACCTATATGTGTGGACGCTCAGTTGTCAACACAAAACATGAGATGGAGATTCAAGTGAACTGTACTGAATATGAGGAGGGAAGGTTACCTGACCAACACAGTACATGACCGGAGGTCACTAGGAAGAAACACAATACCTCGCCAGCACTGAACATGAAGGTGAGTTTCTGCACAAGGTTCAGGAGGACAGGATCGTGGCGAGGAAACCTGGTGCCGCCCATCACCGCCCACAGGATGTTGATGCTCGACACACCTAACATGTCCTGTGGGAAAGTAGTGTTGATAACATTATGACAGATGTTTTAACAACTTTTCACGTATGTAAACAACAGAGTTTCTTATGAGTTATTTGTGCTTATTTTAGGCAGCTACTGACTTTTATCACATATGCATCACCTCATCTACAGATTGTTCCTTTCTCAACAAACTCAAGTACTATCCAGAAAAATGGTAATTTTCAAGTAATAGTGACTTTAAGTACTACAAGAACAATACATCTACAGCTGCCATAGATATTGCACTCATTAAATGGTTGTAATTATGACCATAATTTTGAAAGGAGTGGACTGGTAAGCCGGAGGAAGGCCTCGGTCAGATGACCAGAAGCTCCAACATCTGACCAAAACCCGCGTCAGAAAACACTTGTCCTGTTTCCTGACGACCCTTACATAACCTAACCTAGGATACTGCACCCACAGAGGAATGTTTAATATTCCCATCGTTCTACTAAAGTCTCCCAGCTCATGATAGATTCCATGTGATGGAATATATGGTACACTAACTAACTATTGCTCCCATGTAACTCTCACATAATAGTGCAGCTTCACACTGCGGATGTGTCTATTTTCCTTGAATTAATAATATCGATAAGATGGCAGCGCATATTTTGTGGCTATAGTATAAACAAAATCTTACCTTGAGGCTTACGCTTCCATCAGTCTCCTGAATCTCGGAGATGAGATCTTGAGCTTCCTCATGGATGACCGCCTCGTGGGAGCGCCTGCCGATACCCAGGTTACGCAGGTGATGGAGGGTGAAGCGACGTTGCTCCTTCCAGTAGTCTTTCTGTGTGAACATTACCCCTAACGAGTGAAACGACACTCGTTAAACTACAATGTAATGCAAGTTAGATGTAAGGGAGTTAAACGGCTCACAGAAATATTCAAAAGGTACAAGGCTGCAACCCAAGCTTATTTTTTTTTTTTTGGTAAAGACGTAGGTGAAGATATGATAACCTGATGGTATACCTGGAGGGTATTCCAAGGATCAACGCCTCCGCGGCCCAGTCCATGACCGGGCCTCGCGTTGGATCAAGACCTGATCAACCAGGCTGTTACTGCTAGCCGCACGCAAACCGACGTAAGAACAAAAGCCCGGCTGACTTGAAGTGTCCAGCTCCCTATTGAAGACAGCCAGGCGGCAGCTGAATGGTCTTGGACCCATGACATTTATTGTGTCTCTTAATGTACTCATGGCGCCCCTGCTTTTCATCGGAGGATCTTCCGGAGTCTTTTGCTTTCGTATGGAGTGATTTTTCAAGTGTATATTATCATGCATCATTCTCACCTGCGTTCCAAGGAGTTTAGGTCGAGGGACTTCAACCGTTCCCTGTAATTTGTGAGCTTTATTGTACTTATGTGCTGTGAAAGTTCTCGGTATATTCTCTCAGTTTGAACTTTCGCTTAGGGGCCATTAGCGTACAGCAATATTCCAGCCTAGAGAGAACAAGCGATATGAAGAGAATCCTCAGTGGCTTGGCATCCTTAGTTTTCAGAGATCTCACTATCCACCTAATTATTTTCCTAGCATATGTGGTAGACACACTGATGTAATCTTTGAAAGTGAGATTTTTTGACATTATCACTGCAGGTCCTTCATATTAGTTGTTCGCTCTATTGTGTGGTTCAGATTTGTTTTATACTCCGATTCAGCATTTATCTCCTCGAGTTTTCCTAAGCGGAGTAATTGAAATTTGTTTTTATCGAACTTCGTATTGTTTTCTGACGCCCGTTTAAAGACTTCATGTTCGCTTGGAGATTTGCAGTGTATTCGATGAAAAACACTGTCATACAAATTCTGATATAATTAGCAAAGGAGGACACGGTGCTGTACTCACCTAGTTATACACACCTAGTCGTGGTTGCTTACATCTCGGTCTATATCAGATATGAGGATAAGGAAAAGGATGGGAGCGAGTACTGTGCCTTGTGGAACAGAGCTTTTCACTGTAGCCGCCTCTGACTTTATTTACTATTACTCTTTTGTTCTGTTTGTTAACAAGTTATAGATCCATTTACCAACTTTTCCTGTTATTCCTTTATCACGCATTTTGTGTGATATTACACCATGATCGCACTTGTCGATGGCTTCCAAAGTCTTTGTATAATACATCTGCATTTTGATAGTCCTCCAGTGGAGCCAAGATCATGTCATATTGATCCAGTAGCTGTGAGAGGCAGGAAGGACCTGTGTTAAACCCATGCTGTCCATGGTTGTGCAACTGATGGGTATCCAAGCGATTGGCGATTCTACTTCTTAGAATCCTTTCAAAGATAACTATGATGTATGACTTTTGTGGTACCGGTCTGTAATTCCTTGCAATAGCTTTACTACCACCTTTGTGGAGTGGGGCTACATCTGTTGTTTGTAGTGACTGAGCTGACCCTTGTGCTTATGTTCTCGCTTCATAGAATATTTAAGGCAAGTAAAAGTGGTTTCTAGCAGTTGTTAATGAACACTGAGTTCCACGAGCCTGGGGCAGAGTGCATGGCATGTCATTTATTGTGTGATGAATGGTTTTGAAAACCGACAAGTTGAAGAATTGTCTCAATTCTTCAACTTGTCGGTTTTCAAAACCATTCATCACATCTGTCAGACACTGCAACATCATGGAATCTTGGTACAAAGACTTCAACGCTTGCCCAAACCTTTGGACGATGAACCTACTTACATTAGTGCAGGTCCACTAAATCCGCTCCTCCTTATTCAACTCATCTCACCGCAGTATATAAGCCACCTCTCTGGCCCTATGCTGCACTTACTACAAGAGTGATGGACTGAACACATCGAATCCAGGTTGAGGGACTGATTACCTCATACTTCTACTCTCCTTACCAATTTCTACTTTGTATTGGACTGATGAAGCCACTGTGTGGCGAAACGTTTCTTCAATAAAGATTCCCATGTGTTGCATAAGTGTCTCAATTCTTCAACATGTCATTTATTGCTTTTTCAGAGTCCTGTGGTGTTAAGATTCTTGAATTAACCAATTTTTGGATCACGGTCATAAAAAAAATTATTTAAATTGTCGACCCTTAGTTTGATTAAAGGCTCACTAAACTCTGCGTCATATTGGGACTTCAGTATCTTACTCACTTCTTTGCTGTCATCTGTGTAAGTCCCGCTTGTTTAAACAGGAGCCCAATACTGGATGTGGTTTTTGCCTTAGATTTGGCATAGGATTTTTTTTCTGTTTCATTTATTGCTCTAAGTTATTCCTGTTTTTTTGTCTCCTGTATGTTTCCTTAAGCTTAAGTTAAATATTTTCTACTTCTCTGGCCAGTACCTCCTTCCGTATTTCAGATATAATGGCCCCTTACAGCAGCTTTGTGATTCTTTGTCTGTATGGGGAGCGTCTCTTTCTTTGCCATCGCATGTCGACGGAGCGTCTCTCTATTTCTGATGTACATCGTCACTTCTTTTCTCTTAGGGGAATTGGTTTTGAACTCACCTTAAGTGCCACAGAGGTAATTTATGGTGATTGCATATGGTCCAAATAAAAAAAAAACTATCTTCGTAAATACCTGTTGGCCATTGCTATAATGTCTATTACTTTGAGTACACTGTTCTTAAGATTACACTGATCCACACACAACACACACACACACACACACACACACACACACACACACACACACACACACACACACACACACACACACACACACACACACACATATTAAGATCATTAATGTATACGAGAAAAAGATTTCTTGACATCAAACAGACGAACATGAAGCCACAGTTGTAAACTGAGTAAAAGCTGTTCTCAAATGACACTAATTGGTAGAATAATGGAATGTGGTAGCCAAGAGTGTGGTAAATGTTACAAGCACTGGTAAATTTAATAATATTACGACAAACACAAAAGTTCTGGACATTTTAAGCATGATTGTGTTCCTGTAAATAAATAAATATATATATATATATATATATATATATATATATATATATATATATATATATATATATATATATATATATATATATATATATATATAATTGCAGACACATAAATGCACACGTATTCACAAACACTCATATGAAAACCCGCACAATGCTCTTCACATTTCGTTTCTGTACCTAGGTATTCACCACCGTCACGAAGTTTGATGAAGGAGTTTTCTGCGCGGCCATTAAGGTCATCGTTGAGGAGTGACTCCTTGACGGCTTCCCAGCCGTTGACGATGACGGTAGGCTGGGAGCCCAGGAACAGTCCGACCACGTCGCCGAAGGTGGAAGAGAGTTTCCACAGCTGTTTGTGAGGATTCTTAGCATCCATGTATGGTAGAAACCCAAACAGAGGAAGCCGAGATGGACCTATAAAAAAGAGTCACCAAAGACTGATGATGGTAATACATTTCATTATAACAAGCAACACTAACTAGAAAAACAGAAGCAATGTTTAGGTTGGCAACACAAGGGCTTCTATCTCTTCTTTTTCTCATAAGAACTATTTTTTACTTAATGTTAACCAGTAAAAAATAATTACAAAACCATTAAAAATTTTCTTACAAACACAGGATTCTTTTATTTATATACAAGTAATATTTTGCATATAACAGTTATATTCATTAAGTTATGTGTGGCGCGTATATGGTCATCCTAACCTAACTTAAACTTCTAATGTATTTAATATGAAGACATTGAAAAATTCTTAGTTCAACACTTAATTCATAAGTAATTTGTAAATTTCCTTAAAGTCTCGGTATATAACAGAGATGGATTATGGCTCATACAGGGTTGACACCGGAATTGTGTGTGTGTGTGTGAGAGAGAGAGAGAGAGAGAGAGAGAGAGAGAAGAGAGAGAGAGAGAGAGAGAGAGAGAGAGAGAGAGAGAGAGAGAGAGAGAGAGAGAGAGAGAGAGAGAGAGAGGGAGAGAGAGAGAGAGAGAGGGAGAGAGAGAGAGAGAGAGAGAGAGAGAGAGAGAGAGAGAGAGAGAGAGAGAGAGAGAGAGAGAGAGAGAGAGAGAGAGAGAGAGAGAGAGAGAGAACAGCTAACACTATTGCCTACCAGTGTAAATGGCCTCCAAAGTGGAAAGAGGCTAATGTAGTCCCTGTTCACAAAAAGAATAGCAGAGAGGAAATCAGCAACCACAGACCAGTGTTAATCCTGTCAGTCACTGGCACGATTCTTGAGACAATAATCCTTGGTTAGGCCTCATTTAGACTATGCTGCTCAGTTCTGGTCACCCTATTACAGAATGGATATAAATGCTCTGGAAAACGTACAAAGGAGGATGACAAAGATGATCCCATGTATCAGAAATCTTCCCTATGAGGATAGACTGAGGGCCCTGAAACTGCACTCTCTCGAAAGACTTAGAATTAGGAGTGATTTGATCTAGGTGTATAAATGGAAAACAGGAATAAATAAAGGGGATGTAAATAGCGTGCTGAAAATTTCCAGCCATGACAGGACTCGTAGCAATGGTTTCAAGTTGGAAAAATTCAGATTCAGGAGGGATATAGGAAAGCACTGGATTGGTAATAGAGTTGTGGATGAGTGGAACAAACTCCCGAGTACAGTTATTGAGACTAAAACGTTGTGTAGTTTTAAAAATAGGTTAGATAAATACATGAGTGGGTGTGAGTTGACCTGACTAGCTTGTGCTGCTGGGTCTGGTGCAGTGCTCCATCCATGAGTGGAGATGACCAGGCTGGGTGGGTCATTGGTCTAATCCGGGGGGTGAAACATGGACCTGCTCCGCTTGGGTCAGTAGGCCTGTTGCAGTGTTCCTTCTTTCTTATGTTCTTATGTTCTTATGGCAGATTATAGCGTTTTTCAACTACCTTTCATTTCTTTGTGACCGTCAATATGTCTTCAGAAAAGGTTACTCTTCTGCCGATTTGCTGTTAAACCTCTCCACTAAGTGTCACCAGTCACTGGATGAATCCTAAGTTAGCTGTGTAGTAGCACTGGACATTGTTGGTGCTTTCAATCGAGTATGGCACCAAGGACTCTAGGCAAAACTACAAGCACTGGGAACCTCAAGCTCAACACTATGCCTCCTTAGCGATAACCTTCAAGGTAGATCACTAAGCGTAGTTCTCAACAAGACCGAGTCGGCAGGACCTCCTATTAGTGCAAGTGTTCCACAGGGCAGTGTACTTGGGTCATTGTTATGGAATGTCTACTTCAATGACCCTTTTTCATCTCGTCCCAGAATCCCATGCATACGCAGACGACTGTACTCTGACACTTACTTATCCAAAGTTACATCAATCACCAGCTTACAACCATATCATCTTGGGGAAAACGATGGCAATTCATATTTGCTCCTGAGAAAATACGAATGATGATGGTCTCTAGGCACTATGATGGTAATGCTGGAGCAGTGGTAAGAATGAATGGGAGAGTGTTGATAACCGGGGACGAAGCTGATATCTTTGAGGTGAAATGTGACTCCAAACTAACACTGAAGAACGAGGCACAAGTACGCTAACACCTTGAATGTATTCTACTATCATGAACATCAAAATGGTATACAATACCGACAGGTTGGTAGGTAAGACACATAGGCAACAGTTAGGCAACTTTATTCCGAATCGTTTCGCCTACACAGTAGGTTTCTTCAGTCGAATACAGAAAGTAGGCAGGAACAGTATTCGACTGAAGAAGCCTACCGTGTAGGCGAAACGTTTCGGAATAAAGTTGCCTAACTGTTGCCTATGTGTCTTACCTACCATTCTACTGTCATGGATGGCCTACCCTCCGTCTTATCTGACTCGGTGACGGAATAGAGAACAAAGCAAGATGGCTTATCTCTCGCCTGGATAGATTTGCTGTTTAAGCAGATCTTTGAACATAGGAGGGATGTGGGTGGCCTTACTGTAATGCACAAGGCCAATATTGTCAAAGTACCACATTTGGCTCCACTCCATCACTTCTGGAGCGGAGGCACAGTCATTGGCCTCCACCACAGAACAACAGATATTAATGCCAGCAAACAAAGAGTTCCCCCTACATACGAATAATACGACATTTATCTTCGTAAACATACAGGATCTAAAGCCATCGACAACGAAAACGCAATGTTTGAGACTTTCACAGAGACCCACATAAACGATCACTTTGACAACGAAATATGGATCCAGGCTAAAACCTACTCAGATGCGATAGAGTAAACAGGCAACAAAGGGGGTTGGCCTGTATGTCAGAGTCGCTCATTTGGTCGGAACTGTTAAACCCCCAAATGAGTAGTTTGAAGTTTTGGTAGTAAAGATCAAAAACCAAAACCTTGTCATCGTGGCTGTATACAAGCCTCCGGATGCAACTTCCCAACAATTCCAGGAACAACTTTTCATAACTGACCACTGCCTGGAAAACCTCCCAACTCCTGCCCCAAACATCTTGCTGCTGGGTGATTTCAACTTAAGACACCTAAAGTGGAAGAGTGTAGCAAATAATATTTTAGCATAGACAACCAGGAGCAGCTCAGATAAAATTTCACACAGCTACTACTGTCCTGGAGGACAGTGCTGAGGGTGTTAGTGCTGTCCTGGAGGAAAGTGCTCCAGAGGGTTCTAGTGATGTCTTAGAAGATAGTGCTCGTGAGGGTACTAGTGTTGTCCTGGACGACAGTGAGAGCAACGTTATTCAGTCCACAGAGGTTCAAAATAGAGATTCTGCTGCAGATGGATCAAAATGGGATGATACCTCAGGGAATAGTGTCACCACATTACCAGCAAAACCTGGTGGGAGCACTGATGTCCATACAGGGGTCAAAGATAGGGAGGAAACAGGAAAAATAAATGCGCCAGTAGCAAACGCAGCTACAATAAATCCTAGCAACAGACTCACAATTTATGTAAATACTATGCCTTGGGTATCTGCAGGCACGGTATATCTAGTAAAACAGGTGAGATATGCACCTTTGACCATCCCAAAAATGCCACACCCACATGACAACAGAAGACTGCAACTTCCTCTCTTGCAGTTTATTTCAACCAGAAATGTGTTACTCATCAATCCATGAAAGAAAATGCTACAACGCATACTGCCAGGCACATCATCTAAAGAGAACCAGACCAGACTATGGGAAACAAAAGAGGGGAGTCACAACCTCTTCAGGGACAGAGGTTTTTTAGGGCCAGGAGGAAAAAAAGACTGGCAAGAAATGAAAATAATCCTACACCAACTGAAAACACTTCTGGAGCAGAGGCACGGACGTTGGCCTCTACCAGAACAACAGATAAATTTGAGCCAGCAAATAAAAACCCCCCCTAAATTCCCCCAATATAAAGACATTTGTCTTTGTAAACATACAGGGTTTAAAACCCTCAAAAAACAACAAAAACCTTACATCAAGGGACTGCTTATGGGAGTCAAATGCAATGTTTGCAGCATTCAAAGAGACCCACATAAAGGATCATTATGACAACGAAATATGGATCCCCAAATTATAACCCATTCTGATGTGACAGACTAAACAGGCAACATGGAGGGGTTGGCCTGTATGTCACAGAGTCGCTCATTTGTACAGAACTACTAACACCTCAAATGATGCAGTTGAAGTTTTGGCGGGAAAAGACTGAAAAACCCAAAAACCCTTTTCATTGTGGCAGTACACAAGCCTCCAGATGCAACTTCCCAGCAATTCCAGGAGCAACTTTAGAAAATTGACCCCTGTCTGGAAATCTCCCCGCTCCTGCCCAAACATTTACTACTTTATATACAGCAAACAATGTTTTAGCAGAGATCACCCCGGGAGGCAGCTCAGATGAAAATTCACACACACACGAACTATTAAATCTCTGCACCAAATTCACCTTTAAACCAGAAAATATAGAGCCAAAAACTAGAAAATACGCTGGCCCTCATCTTCACTAACAATACGATTTAATACGAATATAACTGTATAAAAGACAATACACTAATCAAAACTAATAGGTAACATGTATGTACAGGGCTCCTACCAACAAAATGTGAACAGTAAAAAGGTCTCCTACAAATTCAATTAAATAACAACATACAGGGGTAAGAAAATCTTTCCCAAATGAAACAAGGGGGAAAATACCCTAAACAACAGGGATCCGAACTTTCCCTTTGAAAAAAAAAATGAATTTCTGAGTTCCTGAATCTGCTCAAGACAAATCCTTTAAAGAAAAAGAAAACAAGTGTGAAAGAGAGAGATTTTCCCTATCAACAAGTGAAGAGTCAAGAGCTACTGATGGGGCCTAAATATCTAAATACGAAGGAAGCCTATTCAATAAAAATTGAAAATATCGAACTTAAGTTTAAGAAATTACAGGAGACAAGAATCCAGGAAAAACAAAAAGCCAAAAAGGAAAATTGGAAAAAACTAAAAATACTTCTCCTTATGCCAATCAAGGAAAAAAACATTCATATTGGGCCCTTGTTGGTAGGAGGGGGAAATTACAAGATGACACCAAGAAATGATGAGAAAATAAAGTCCCAATTTTTGGCTCAGTGTTCACGGGGCCCCCGCCCAGAAAAAGGGTCGAAAATCCAAATGAATTTTTTTATGAACGAAACCCAAATTTGGGTCACCCAAAAAACCCGGGAATTTTATTCTAACTCCAAAAGACTGAAGGGCAATAAATGACTCCCCATCCCTCTGCCCAACCCCCTAGACTCATGAAACCCGGTTTCACCAAGAATTGAAAGAAGCCCCATTTTGCGTCCTTCGCATTTTGTGGAGAGGGAGCATGGACACAGAGTCACCCCAACACACTATAAAAAACAACAGACATAGGCCCACTCCACAAAGGTGGCGAAAAAGCAATTGCAAAGAACTACAGCCCATAGCCCTATGGGAATTACCCATATCAAAAAAAACTTTGAGAAAGGTTTATAAAGCAAGATCGCCCCCCACCCCAGAACCCATCAATTACACAACCCAGGGGAACACGGGTTTAGAACAGGGCGCTTCTGCCGTCATAGCAACCTTACCACATGAAAGGGCCTGGATCTGTAAAATGATAAAAAAAATACAGTGTAGTAACACAGCTTTCACAATGTGACCATGGTGTAAAAGACATAAAATCTGATAAAAGGAATACGGGAAAAATTGGCAGATGGATCTATAACTTCCCGACAATAGAACACACAGAGTAAAGTAAAAAAGATAAAGTCCAAGGCAGCCACGGTAAAAAAACTCCCCACAAGGCACGTTCTTGCTCCCATTCTATTCCCCATCCTCATTTTTTTTGGCATAGACAGAATTAAGCCATAGCCCCCGGTCTTCCTTTGGGATGACACCCGGATTCCCAGGGCAGTGACCTCCATCGAAGACCCCGCGAGACTCCAAGCACACATTAACCAAATCTTCGAATGGGCCACTCAAAAAACAATAGAAGTTCAACGAGGAGAAATTTCAACTACTCATATATGGGAAACTTGAAAAAATTTAAAAAATGTATCAGGGTATACCACAAATTCAAAACTATACAATAGAGCGGAAAAGTAATGTGAAAGACCTGGGAGTGAAAATGTCAGAGGATCTCGCCTTCAAAGATCACAATGTATCTACCTCATCCGCTAGGAAAATGAGAGGATGGATAATAAGAACCATCAAAACTAGGACGCCAAGCCCATGATGATTCTCTTCAAATTGCTTGTGCTCTCTAGGCTGGAATATTGCTGTACGCTAACGGCCCCCTTCAAGGCTGGCGACATTGCAGACTGGAGAGTGTACAAAGAACTTTTCACGGCACACATAAGTGCGATAAGGCACCTAAATTACTGGAACGATTGAAGGCCCCTTGATCTGTATTCCCTTGAACGCAGGCGAAAGAGATACATGATACACTTGGAAGGTCCTGGAGGGATTGGTCCCAAAACTTGCACAACGAAAATCCTCCATATGAAAGCAAAAGACTTGGCAGGAGATGCAACATTCCCCTGGTCTCGGGCCCGGCCCGGGCGGGGGCGTTGACCCCCGAAACCCTCTCCAGGTAAACTCCATGTAAACATGAGCTATTAAATCTTTGCAACAAATTCACTGTAAACCAGCAAATAATAGAGCCAACAAGACTGGAAAATGCACTAGACCTCATCTTCAACAATGATCTGATATGGAATATAAGAGCATCAAAGACAATACACTAAGACCACAACATCACAGAGGTGCAGACACGTATGCACAGATAGAGGTGACCAGTTATAAAGGCACCTTCACGGAATTCAACGTCAATAACAAAAATATACAGTGGGAACAAGCCAACCATGTCCTAAATGAAATAAACTGGGATGATATCCTAAACAACACAGATCCGAACCTTTGCCTAGATAGAATTACCTGTGTGGCACTTGAGGTGTGCTCAAGGCGCATTCCTGTAAGAAAAATGAAGAGAAGATGTTAACTATAAAGAGACGCTCCCTATACAGACAAAGACGAAGAATCACAGAGCTGCTGAAAGGGCTCAGTATATCTGAAATACGAAAGGGGGCATTGGGAGATAAATTAGCAAAATTTTTGCTTCGACTCACCAGATTACAGTATATAAACCACTTTCTGGCCCTATTTCTGTACTTTCTACAAGAGTGATGGATTGAACGCATCGATTTCAGGCTGAGGGTCTGATTCCCTCGAACTCCTCCTCTCCTTACATCTTTCTGCTTTGCATTGGACTGATGAAGCCACTGTGTGGCGTAACGTTTCTTCAATGAAGATTCGCGTATATTGCAGAAATGACTCAATCTTCAAGTATGTAAAGCACCTGAATTACTGGGGAGCGGTCGAAGTCCCTTAATTTGTACTCTCTGGAATGCAGGCGAGAAAGATATTGATAATATAACTTAGAGAATTCTAGAGGGACTAGTCCCAAATTTTCACACGAAAATCACTCCCTACGAAAGCAAAAGACTGGGCAGAAGATTCAGCATCCCTTCAATGAAAAGCAGGGGCGCCACGAGTACACTAAGAAACAACACAGTAAGTGTCAGGGGCCCAAGACTGTTCAACTGTCTCCCAGCATACATAAGGGAGATTACACATAGACCCATGGCTGTCTTCAAGAAGGCGCTGGACTGGCACCTAAAGTCAGTACCTGACCAGCTGGGCTGTGGTTTGTAGGTCGGTCTGCGTGAGGGCAACAGTAACAGCCTGGTTGATTAGGCTTTGATCCATCACGAGGCCTGGTCACATGCCGGGCCGCGGGGGCGTTGATCCCCGAAACCCTCTCCTGGTATATTCTAAGGATAACGAGAAGTGAGCTTCTACACAAGACGGGCAGCAAGCAGCATCTTCACTCTGTACTCTTCTCCAGAACATCACATCATCTGAGATCATTTATTCCTAGGGTGACTCGTGTCTAGAACATGTTCGTACAGGAAAATGACATAAAGGAAATAAAGTCAGTTGACCAAATGAATTCGCTGGCCTATAGATAGTTGCATCTGCATCTCGTTCTCTATTTATATAAATGAGCTGATATGGGTAAGAGCTCTTAGCTATAAATACAGTTAGGAACCTTAACCTAACCTTGTAAAACCCTGTGTAACAGAGAGAGAGAAAGAGAGAGAAAGAGAGAAAGAGAGAGAGAGAGAGAGAGAGAGAGAGAGAGAGAGAGAGAGAGAGAGAGAGAGAGAGAGAGAGAGAGAGAGAGAGAGAGAGAGAGAGAGAGAGAGAGAGAGAGCCCCCCTCTCATCTGCGACTGTTTGACGGAGTAGAGAACAGAGCAAGACGTCTCATCTCCCGCCTGGACCAATCCTGGATAGGTCTGTCATTTCAGCAGAGCCTTCAACACAGGAGGGATGTGGGTGGCCTTACTGTTACGTACAAGGCCAATATTGTCGGAGTACCACACTTGGATCCACTTCGAGGACAGCGTAAAGCAAGCTTCTATATCACAAGACGAGCAAAAGCAGCAACTTCATCTGGCTGTCCCCTTCCCCAGAATCACTTCTCTGAGATCTTTTTCCCCGGGATGAGGGGTAGGGAAACTTGTACGTTATTATGTGAAACGAGATAAAGTTGATCAAATGAAAATGCCCCCACGATGGCTCCAATTCACCCTTTCCTTTTTTGATGTCTCAAAAAATAAAAATGCTTTCAAATTAGCTGATGTAGGTAACGTTAGCTTGTCAAAAAAGTGGGGACCTTAAAATAACTTGTAAAACCCCTGTGTAAAAAAAAGGAGAGAGAGAGGGGAAAAGAGAGAAAAGAGAGAGAGAGGAAAAGAGAGAGAGAGAGAGGGGGAGAGGGGAGAGAGAGAGAGAGAGAGAGAGAAAAGGGGGGAGAGCTTTCTTTTTCATAAGAATTGCAAAAGATTAGTCGCCACACTTGATTTGTACAGGGGATTTCTTTTTTTTTACACATCCTTATGTGGACGATCCCCACAGGGGTCATCGAAAAATTTTTTTACTTTCAAAAAGGGGTTTGAAATTCGAGGTCCACTGTACTTGATATTATAATGTGTGACTTTCTGGGGTCACACCCCAGCCGTTCAGAAAAAAAATTTAAGTACATTATTTTAGAACAATGAAGGCCCCCGCGGGTTTTAATATCATAATCCCTCAGTAAACCCTCAGTGGAGAGCTTGTTGTTTGGGTGGATGTTCTCTCTCCCCATCCCCTCAGCCCAGTTTTTGTCATGACCTGCACCCCCCTCCCCCGATCCCCCCCCTGCGTCCCACCCCCCCACAGGCCCCACACTTTTTCCCGGAAACGGTTTAGTTTGTTACTCATGGCATAGTCAGGGAAAGTGACCATTGTTCACGTCGTTTTGTGGCTATTTTTCTTGTGCATCCAAAGTCATTCCGTGCCATCAGCACAAAAACAGAGGGATTACTGGGATTACGGGATTCCTCTTTTCTAAGGGAGGGGTAAAAGGTTTTTACCCGGTGGAATAAATTTTACACATTAGTGGCTGGAAGTTGACATAAGACGTTTGACGACGACGGTGAGTGCCCAGAAATTTGCCGAAATAAGTTTTTCAATATGAGGGAAAATTACGAAGTTAACTATAAAAAGAAAAAGAAGGTCTGAGTCCTTAGATTAAGTTTCCCTTCAACTCCTCGAGGGGTTAGATTTGTGTGAAACACGGTTAACAAATTATGTTTTAAATTTTAGAAATACTGACTATAGGAAGCATTTTGTAACACATAAGGTATGACCAGAGGAAGCAGGTGTCTTAAAATGAGGCACTCACCTTTGGGCGCAGATGTCATAAAAATGAAACATCACCTGGGGGAAAACCCCTCGAGGTTTGCGGGGGGCCGGTAGGGGAAACCAGCCCGCGAAACCACCACCAATACCAACTCTTAAAAATTTTTGTCTTTGCCCCCTCACCACGAGAAATTAAAAAAAATATATATAGTATTGTTTGCATTCTGGGGTTTCATTTTCTGGCTTAGGATCATTTTATTTGGATATATTTTGGGTCAAACCCGCCCTTGGGAAAAAATTATAATTGTTCTTAAACCCTCACCGGAAATTTTGAAAAGATTTTGTTAACAATTTGCAATGTGGTAAAAGTACCCTCATAAAGTGCAAAAATATGACTAGAAAAATTATTGTCTTAATTTGAATGTGTTAAAAAAAAGAAAAAAAAGAGAAAAAAAAAGAATTTCCGTCATTTGCCCCTTTCACACGACTGACAAAACAAAAAACACATCTTAAACATGAAAGTGCAATTTTTTTTTTTTCCCTTCAAGTGATTGAAAAAAAATTAAATATACTTATTGTATTTAATATTTTTTGGGGATTGCCCAAATATGCAAATGAACCCCTTTTTTTAAAGACCGAACGGCCTACTGGGTGCACTATATGACAAAGCCGCATCAGAAAATTTTAAAAATATGGGCCATCATGATATTGGGACCCTGTAGGGACAGATTCCCCCAGGGCCCTATCAGAAGAAATTTTCCTTTGTCCGACTAGAAAATACTCACAGGGTCATTAAAGGCTCACGGATCGTAATGATACGTTTCCCCACCAAACAATCAGGGGTGGGATAGAACCCCGCGATCAGGTCTAAAAACTCCAGACCTCGCGTCACCAGGGCCCAGCTAGCCACAATAAATTCATCCAAAAATTTTATTTCTTACCATGGGAAGGGTTTGCATGGGCCCCACTGGACCAAAATGAAGTTTTTACAGACAATCCCCAGCGCGTGGCCGGGACGACTCTAGCTAAAGTCCCCTCAAAGCCGCCAACTTGGAGACTTGATCGCGGGTTCTATCCCCACCCGTCTGGGTATTAGGCTGCATGTAACCTGTTCAACACCATCACGAATGCTTTAAACCCAAAACGGATTAAAAAGTAAAACTTCGCCTATTACATGAGAGCTGATCTTATGACGTATTTATTTGAAGCTGCATTTTGAAACCCCGGAGCAAACCCGCTCAAAGTTCTGCTATGGACCCCCGGGTTCAAACTTTCAAAAGTGCTGCCATCATGGACCCCCGGGGTCCGTCTGACAAAAGGGGTTTCTCCTTACGAACCCCCTCGTGACGAAGCATAAAAAGCAATAGAGCGTCGCAACAAAAAAATTATTTGAGGTGACAGCTGGGTCGATGACTGAACATGAATCCCGGATTACTGTGCGGAAGCCATGCCTTTTATAAGCGAGTAGCAGTTAAAAATATAAAACAATGGGAATAATAACATTTAAACAAAATAAATTTGGGGTTTGCCAGCAAACCCTTTCCCCCCATCATTTTGTCACCTTTTAAAGTGTCTACCAAACTTCACCCCCCAAGGGAGGTTCCTTTACGCGGGAGGGGTCTTTAAACTAAGGAATTGGACTGGCTCCATTTCCCCGAAATTTTTCCCGAATACCTTTCATCCCCCCCCAAAAGCGCTGTTAATCCACGGGGTTTTTGCTCCCCCATGATTATAATAAAAATATAATACCCATCCCACTCTACTCCACTTCACTCTGTCAACTTACCTTTTGATCTCAACCTATCTAATTCCTGTTTTTAAAAAGGAGTATAAAACCTAGCTGGGTATGGAATTATTTTATTATTATAATCAAGGGGGGAAACGCTAAACCCGGAGGATTATACAGCGCCTGGGGGGGGGGGATGTGGGGAAGGCATTAGGGTTAATTCGGGGGAACTGGAGCACAGAATCCAATTCCCAAATCAGAGCCCTCACCAACATAAAGGGAACCTTCCTTGAGGGGGGGGTGATGGTAAGAATTGTTAACCTGTGACGGTGTCAATGATTAATATCCATGTGGGGCAATGTTTTTCCTGACCGAATAAAAAACCACCATTATTCCACCCATTGTTTTCGTAAATTTTAATTCACCTTTAGAGGAAACTGATAATATTGTCAGGCAAAGTTTCCGATAATTCCTAAAAATGATTAGTTTTTTTAGTTTATAATTGTTTTTGGTATTTTTAAAAGGCGAGATTAGTACAATTAAAGCATTATAGTAAGTTTTATTTAAAATTTTATATTATATTAATATTTTTTTATAATATTTACGTAATATATATGAAAAAATAAAAACATAAACGTATAATGTGAGCTTTATTGACAAAAGTTTCCCCAACAGTGGGCTTTATGTGTTTTTTTTCCTTGTGCGGTATTTTTACCCTTTATTTCCCAAGTAATATTTTATTCATAAACATTATTTTTGCATCTGGGGCATACAGCGCATGGGAAAGGGGGACAAGTAAAATTTTATCAAAGGGAAAGGGGAAAAACCAATTATTGATTCACGAGGCCTTCGACAGCATTTAGAGACCGCTTTTCCCCATCCTTGAAGTAGGGGGTTTTTCACTCCCAAAAAACATTTGGGGGACGGTTCAGCTGACCTTTACTTTATCTTTTGTTCTAAACTTTATCTTAAAACACTTGACGTGATGAGGATGAAGTAAATATGAGAACGACGTTGCGATGGGATTTTCTAATTAATTTGCTTTCTAACGCTAGTAAATGATGTGTAGAAAAATATGGTAGTGTGCCCCGAAATGCGTAGTCCCCGGTGGCGAAACGTCTTCACAATAAAAAAGTCATAACTGCATTTGGTTTATTTACATACGGTGAATTAGCTTACCTGGGGGAAGTAAGAAAAGAACAAAGGAAATATGAGGAGTAAGGTAGCGAGGTTATGTCGTCAAACTGTCTCCACGGTGTGTGGTTTGGACAACACCGTCACTCTCCTTGCTATCAGTTGCCAAATTCTCTGTTTTTAATGCTAGCATATGTCGACAGTGAAATTTACATGAGAGAAGAGTGTGTGGGCCCCTCCAGTGTAGTAATTGAGTTAATTTTTAAACCTCATTTTGGGGTTAAAGTATTTTGCCATTTTGAAAAGATGTCATGCATTTTTAGCAGAAAGACTTTAAACCCAATTATCTTTCGACGATGGAATATGCACCAAGAAGTGTAAGCTGTGTAATCTCTGCGTTGGGTATACTTTAAATTTTACATTAAACTTAAAAAATCAAGTCGCGGCTGGATCATGATCAGAAGGAGTAAAAACTGAAGCCAGGGGACTATCGCTTTTGCACTTGTAGCTAGATTCAAGCTTTTTTATGAGGGGACTCATTTTATTTTTCTTAGGAAAGAATTTTGGCACATGGAGAAATCTTGTTTTTAAAGTGGGTTATTTTAAATTTAGGGTAATTATTGTAAAGGAGAATTTGTGAAAAATTTTAGTATCTTATTCTGGAAACGTTTTCCCCCACCATGATTCTTCAGTCCAATGAAGAGAAAGGGGGGAAACGAGGAGGACAGATCTACTTCCATAGCGGTTTTATCCGCTGGTGACGCCGTCTACAACTGCTCCACCTCATCTGTCATCAGTATATAAGCTCCATCTCCACGGATATGCTGCACTTTTATCAAGACTGATGGACTGATCACATCAGACTCCTCATTTTCCCACCTTTCTCTGCACTGAACTGAAGAAACCAC
>NC_069403.1:29070566-29125566 GCF_026875155.1 Cherax quadricarinatus
TGACAGAAATAAGATCTGTTGTAGGTTGTATGATATATGATGTTATAAACCATAAAAGCTTTTAATGTGTAATAAGTCTCCATAATAATTGCATCCCACGTACTCATGCATTGACCCTCTAACACCTCACACCTGAGTGCAGAGCTGAAAGATAAAGTGAAAATCAGGTTCTTGTGGTACCCAGTTGCAAATAGGAGTCGGGCAGGTATATACCTGTGGGACATGTGAAAAGACTCTTGGGAAAAATCCAGAATCACATGCAACCTTTGCTTTTCAAAACGTCATGTTACCTGTGCAAGAATAAACACTGCATCAAAAACGACATCCATCTAGAAAGGTGTTCCTGGATCTGCAGTAGGGATGTGGAACTATGGACAGATATTAGGAAAGCACTCAGGAGGTTAATAAACAATATACATGAAAAAAAAGAGGCACTATTGGATAGTCAACCCAGAATATAAAGAACATGGGAGGATAGGAGAGGAGTAAAATTTAACACACAGAATGCCCAGTCTACAGCAGTAGACCCAAAAACAAACAGACACCCATTGGAAAACACACAGGTAACAAAAACATCAGCTACCTCAGTCCCCAGCACTAGGGATAACCCAGACCCAGTCCCCAGCCAAAGTGCAAATCTAGATTCAGCTAAAGACCCTGCTACAGCCACCACAGCCATAGTCCCTAGTACAGATGTGGTTGAGGAGTCCTCTTCTGGGGAAAATGTTGTCTACCTGACAATGGATAGTGGTGTCTCTGGTTTGGCTATGGAGGACTGTAGTGCAGTTTTAGGATCTGCACAGATTAGAAATACATCCAGTACAAACTGTATCCAGCCAAAAACAAAATGGTGCAAATTCTACGTTTGGAGCATCTATGAGCATGGAATATCAGGGAAAACAAATGTGACATGCGATTTTGAGCATCCCAAAAAAATGCCACAACCTGCTGTCTAAAGGAGTGTGTCGTTCTACCTCTTGCAAATTTTCCCACTCTGAGATGTGTCATTCTTCAGTCCTTGAAAAACAATGCTGCAATACCAACTGCCCGGCATACCACCTAGTGGTAGGAAATAAAGAAAGAAAATGGAAAGAGATAACCAAAATAGTCCACCACCTTGGAGTCTTGTTGGACTGAAGGCACAACCAGTGACCCCTTTGGACTCACAACTACTGATGCCAACAATGAAGTCCCCCCAACAAACATGCACCACAACCTCATTTATATTTGCTAATATACAGGGCCTTAATAAGCCATCCACAACCAACAAAATACCTTACATTAGTGGACTTTTAGGGGAGTCAAATGCAATGTTTGCAGCCTTCACACAGACCCACACAAAAGATTGCTTTGACAGTGAAATGTGGATACCTGGACGCAACCTTTTCAGATGCGACAGAAAGAACAGGCAACAAGGAGGGGTTGGCCTGTATGTCAAAGAGTTGCTCATTCACACGAAGATACTGAACATCACAGATGATGTAGTTGAATTTCTAACAATAAAAATCGAGAACCAAAACTTAGTCATTGTACTTGTATACAAGCCGCCATATGCAACTTCTCAACAATTCGAAGAACAGCTATCAAAAATTGGCTCCTGTCTGGAAAACCTTCCAGCCCCTTCCCAAAAACATCTTGCTGCTTGGTGACTTCAAACTAAGACATACAAAATGGAAGAATATAGCAAATAATGTTGCAGCAAAAATAATCCCTGGAGGCAGCAGTTACCCACACACATAAGCTGCTGAATTTCTGCAATAAACACACACTAAGTCAGCAGATAGTGGAGCCAACAAGACTAGAGAACACACTAGACCTTATTTTCACAAATGAGGACCTGGTAAGAAATAAAAAAAATATAAAAAACAACTAATTCTGATCACAATCTAATCAAAGTACAGACTTACATACACAGGGGTCCTGATCAGCAAAATGCATACGGCTGTTAGGGTACCTTTACCAAATTCAACTTCAACTGGGATCAGGTAAACTATGCCCTAAATGAAACACGTTGGGAAGATATCTTAAATTACATGGATCCTAACCAATACTTTGAAACTATCAATCCCCTGGTAGCCGAAATATGTTCAAGGCATATTTTCTTAAGAAAACTAACCTTTGTGATATTTGTTTGAGAGTCATTCAACCGTTTTACAGCTTAATTTATTCTGTAGAATGGCACTCAATAGCCAGTCTGATTCATTCCAATTATATTTATTACTTAAAGTTTTGAGAGTGCTCTCCAGTTTAACTCTAAACTGTGTGATCTGGAGTTTTTAAATTAACAATGATGGTCATTAGATCCAACCTAATTTGTTCTATATTGCATAAGTGACCTTCAACAAGTCAACTGCTTCCTTGTAAGGTTCATCTACATTGGGAAAGGCTTGTATGAGCATATGAGCATCTCCTCTTATCTGCCCTTTGAGGTAAAATAATTTATTAACACATGTTATGTCATTCCTATCATGCAGAGCTGCTTTAAAAAATGACCAAAACTCCTCCCAATTTTCTCCAGGATTAAATACAGGTAAACATAATTCTGGGAGTTTTGGCAAAGACATCTTATTTATTGGAAAGGTTGACTAACTGCCTGGTTTACACCTTTTAATTTATTCAAAGCATGACTTTTATAAGAATTTTCTCTTCTAATTCATAATGCTGGTAAATCATAATGTCGATTTCTGTCTCATCTGCACAATTTACTAACAAATCTCCTTCATATTTTTTATAATATAATTTGTATGAATCATATCTATTCCCTAAAGCATCTAAATACAATTTTAAATCATCAGTATTCACAGTTTTCTGGTTCATTAATTTCAAACATTTGTTGTATGCCTTTGTTACATGGCCCTTTCAAGCCTGTAATGGTGCTTTCTTTTCTCTAAATTCCATGGGCTTGTCATCTACATTAATTTCCTCATGGTGCAATATATTAAATTCAACTTAATTAATAACAATGATTATGTACTTAATTATGAACTTTATAAAGGTAAATATTACAGCTTACCTTTGAATAAATCCTAGCCAGATTTGGCTTAGCAAAATTAATATTGCACAACACACTAATATAAATCTTAGCCAGACTTGGCTTAGCAAAATTAATATTGTACAACACACTAATATAAATCCTAGCCAAACTTGGCTTAGCAAAATTAATGCTGTTCACACTAATATAAATACTAGCCAAACTTGGCTAAGCAAAACTAATATTGTACACACTGATATAAATCTTAGGCAGACTTGTCTTCGCAAAATTAATATTATACAAATACACACTAATATAAATCCTAGCCAAACTTGGCTTAGCAAAATTAATACTGTTCACACTAATATAAATCTTAGCCAGACTTGGCTTAGCAAAACTAATATTGTACACACTGATATAAATCTTAGGCAGACTTGTCTTCACAAAATTAATATTATACAAATACATACTAATATAAATCTTAGCCAGACTTGGCTTAGCAAAATTAATATTATAGTAATTATAATCCACTACACATTAAGTAAATTTGTGGACATAACATCCACCTCCTTCTGTCATGTCACTTATACAGTGGACCCCCGCATACTGTACGCATCGCATACCGTACAATCCGCATACCGGTCACTTTGATCGCAAAAATTTTGCCTCGCATACCGCCCAAAAACCCGCTCACCGCCCTTCGTCCGAGACGCGTCCAATGTGCGGCCTGAGCCAGCCTCATATGTTCCGCCGGTGGCATTGTTTACCAGCCAGCCTCCGCGGTAACATCCAAGCATACAATCGGAATATTTCGTATTATTACAGTGTTTTCGCTGCTTTATCTGGAAAATAAGTGACCATGGGCCCCAAGAAAGCTTCTAGTTCCAACCCTACAGCAATAAGGGTGAAGAAAGTGGAGTGCGTGTCGCCGACCTGGTCAGGTTGTACAAGAAACCCAAATCAACCATCTCTACTATTGTGGGCAACAGAAAGGCAATCAAGGAAGCTGTTCTTGCCAAAGGTTTAACTGTGTTTTCGAAACAGAGATCGCAAGTGATGGAAGATGTTGAGAGACTCTTATTGGTGTGGATAAATGAAAAACAGCTAGCAGGAGATAGCGTCTCTCAAGCGATCATAAGCGAAAAGGCTAGGAAGTTGCATGAGGATTTAATTACAAAAATGCCTGCAACTAGTGATGATGTGAGTGAATTTAAGGCCAGCAAAGGTTGGTTTGAGAGATTTAAGAAGCGTAGTGGCATACATAGTGTGATAAGGCATGGTGAGGCTGCCAGTTCGGACCACAAGCAGCTGAAAAATATGTGCAGGAATTCAAGGAGTACATAGAAAGTGAAGGACTGAAACCTGAACAAGTGTTTAATTGTGATGAAACAGGCCTGTTTTGGAAGAAAATGCCTAGCAGGACCTACATTACTCAGGAGGAAAAGGCCTCCCAGGACATAAGCTATGAAAGACAGGCTTACTTTGTTGATGTGTTCCAATGCTACTGGTGATTGCAAAGTGAAGCCTTTATTAGTGCATCACTCTGAAACTCCCAGACCGTTCAGGCAAAAGAATGTCCTCAAGGAGAATTTGTGTGTGCTGTGGAGGGCAAACAGTAAGGCATGGGTCACTAGGGACTTTTTCTATGACTGGTTACACCATGCATTTGCCCCCAATGTGAAAGATTACCTAACTGAAAAGAAATTAGAACTTAAGTGCCTCCTGGTGTTAGACAATGCCCTGGTCATCCTACAGACGTGGCAGAGCGACTTTATGGGGACATGAAATTCATTAAGGTGAAGTTTTTGCCTCCTAATACCACTCCTCTCCTGCAGCCCATGGACCAGCAGGTTATTGCAAACTTCAAAAAACTGTACACAAAAGCTCTGTTTGAAAGGTGCTTTGTAGTGACCTCAGAAACTCAACTGACTCTAAGAGACTTTTGGAGAGATCACTTTAATATCCTCAATTGTGTAAACCTTATAGGTAAGGCTTGGGAGGGAGTGACTAAGAAGACCTTGAACTCTGCTTGGAAGAAAACTGTGGCCAGAATGTGTAGACAAAAGGGATTTTGAAGGATTTGAGGCTAACCCTGAGAGGATTATGCCAGTTGAGGAATCCATTGTGGCATTGGGAAAGTCCTTAGGGTTGGAGGTTAGTGGGGATGATGTGGAAGAGTTGGTGGAGGAGGACAATGAAGAACTAACCCCTGATGAGTGATAGATCAACTTCAACAGCAAGAGGCCAGACCTATGGAAACTGGTTCAGAGGAGGGGAGAGAGAAATTGAAGAAGTTGCCTACTACAAAGATTAAGGAAATCTGTGCAAAGTGGCTTGAAGTGCAAACCTTCATGGATGAAAATCACCCTCACACAGCTATTGCAAGCCGTGTTGGCAACCTGTACACTGACAATGTTGTGAAACACTTTAGGGAAGTCATAAAGGAACGAGAGGTACAGGCCACTATGGACAGATATGTTGTGCGAAAGAAGTCCAGTGACTCTGAAGCTGGTCTAGTGGCATTAAAAGAAGAAGGGAAGTAACCCCAGAAAAGGACTCGACACCTCAAGTCTTAATGGAAGGGGATTCCCCTTCTAAACACTAACACTCTCTCTCCCCTCCTCCCATTCCATCAATCATCACCAGATCTTCAATAAAGGTAAGTGTCACGTAATTGTGCATGCCTTTTTCAGTTTGTGTGTATTAAAATTAACATTTCATGTGGTAAAAAAATTTTTTTTTCATACTTTTGGGTGTCTTGCACGGATTAATTTGATTTCCATTATTTCTTATGGGGAAAATTCATTCGCATACCGAACATTTCGCATAACAACCAGCCGTCTTGCACGGATTAAGGTCGCTATGCGGGGGTCCACTGTAATTAAGTAATTAATTCACTAATTAATGACTTCACAAATTACATCCGGTTCGACGGACCAACAGGCAACTGTGGAATATTAGAATTACCTGGATGAATCTCATTAGATACATACCAGTAACTGGTAACATGGATAATTATTCCTTATCAAATGTTATAGACATGTTGGAATTTTGAAACATTCTAGGTCGCAAAAAATGTCCCCCTTTGAATACCTACTACTCTCATACTTCCACAAGTCACTCTGGACCTATATTAATTCCAAATGAAATACATCACCAGTAATTCTGGTAAACTATTAATATAAATTATATGGACAGTATATTAAATTGAGTTAATGATTACATATACACATTTATATATCAGAAGGAGAATTTATATTAATAACACTCACCAATTTGTCTGGAGATTACTTGGTGTGTCTTCCAAAACCCCCTGCCTAAATTTTGAAGAAATTACTGGCCAGAAATTTCAACATATAAAGACATTACTTATCCAGGGATGGTGTAATTCTTATTTCTTTTCCCTTCTAATTTCAGAGTTCTGTCCAGTCGTTGGTTTCTCACATTCTGCAGGACTGCAACTCCAACAATTTCTGCTCCTATTTGAGAGTTTTCAATCACATTTTAACCTCCAGAGCAACGAAAATTCTTCCCATTCACTAGGGTTCCTTCTAGCCCCATTCAAAACATTGCGTCTCTCCCCAAGCGACGCTAACACTGTCGCTGGTTCCTTTTTATTTACAAATTAATTTTTATTAACTACAATGTATTTCACTAATTTACATGCAAAATACACTGTATTTTCAGAAAATATACAATATTTTCCCCAGTTACTAAAAACAATGGATATAGCCCCACTCTATAATGGTGGCACCAAAGCAGTAGCTAAGAACTAATAGTTTTAATGTCCTTCATCATAAAAATCTTTGAAAGAGTACTAAGAAGCAGGATAGCAAACTACTTGGACTCCCAAAAATTGCACAATCCAGGGCAAAATGGTTTCAGAACAGGTCGCTTCTGCCTCTCACAACTATTGAACCATTATGATATGGTCTTAGATGCACTGGAAAGCAACATAATGCAGAGGTAATATACACAGATTTTGCAAAAGCCTTTGACAAGTGCAATCATGGTGTAACAGAACACAAAGTGTGTGGCAAAGTAGGCAGATAGATCTTTAACTTTCTAAACAATAGAACACAAAGAGTAGTGGTAGAGAGAGTTAAATCGGAAGCTGCCAAAGTGAAGATCTCTGTTCCACAAGGCACAGTACTCGTCCCTATCCTGTTCCTCATACTCATATCAGACATAGACAGATGTAAACCATGGCACTGTGTCATCCTTTGCAGACAATACTAGGATCTGCATGAGAGTGTCATCCATTGAGGACATTCAAGACAAGAGATGCTAAACTAATGATGATCCTTTTTAAATCACTTGTTCTCTCTAGGCTGGAATACTGCTGTATATTAAAATCCCCATCAAGGCAGGTGAAATTGCAGATCTAGATAGAGTACAGAGAATCTTTTCTGCACGTGTAAGTTCCACCAAACACCTTAACTACTGGGAACGCCTGGATACACTTGACCTGTACTCACTGGAGCGTAGGCGAGAGAGATATATCGTAATCTACACCTGGAAGATTCTAGAGGGATTGGTTCCTAATCTGCACACAGAAATCACTCCCTACGAGAGCAAAAGACTTGGCAGGCGATGGAACATACCCCCAGTGAAAAGTAGGGGCGCCACTGGAACACTATGAGAAAACACAATAAATGTCCAGGGCCCAAGACTCTTCAACAGCCAGCCACTAGCCAGACAGGGCATTGCCAATAGACCCCTGGTTGTCTCCAAGAGGGAGCTGGACAGATATCTAAAGTCGGTGCCGGATCAGCCGGGCTGTGGTTCGTACATTGGACTACGTGTGGCCAGCACTAACAGCCAGGTTGATCAGGCCCTGATCCACCGGGAGGCCTGGTCGTGGGCCGGGCCGCGGGGGCGTTGATCCCCGGAATGCCCTCCAGGTAGACCGAGATTAGAATGCAAGAAAAGCAAATCGTGTTCTACGACAGACAATATGTGTTGGCTGATCAATGCTAGTGTTGATAATACGGACTGTAAAATGCAAGAAAAACTTGATACACATCTGGAGAGGTTTGTTAATAAGCAAAAGCTTTTCTCGGATACTCACTGGACCTTTGTTACATCATTAATTTTTGGCAAGAATTATGAAAAACTTTACTATTATAATCTTCAAGAGTTGGCCCAGTGAGTGTATGTTATGCAGGAGTGTGTGTTCATTTATTTGTAATTACAAGGGCCTATTCTCAGCTCCTGGCCCCGCCTCTTAGCATGCCACTCCCTCTTAGCCTCGTGTTCCCTGTCACATCTGCTCTTAAAGGCATGTATGGAGTCTGTTTCCACCACTTTCTTACCAAGGTTATTCCACTTCCCACCGCCGAGACAAAAAAAATACTTCCTACCATTCCAGTGGCTTATCTAGGCCTTCAACTTCCAGCGGTGTTCCCGAGTTCCCATTTTTCGCATCTAAAACAGCCTATCCTACCTTATCAATTCCCCTTGTATATTTTGTATGTTGTTATCATGTCCTACCTGAATTTTCTGTCCACCAATTTCGTCAGGTCCAATGTCATTAGCCTCTCATCGTAGCTCACGGCGTTTTGCTCAGGAACAAGTCTTGTTGCATACTAATGAACTCTCCACAGTTTTATAACATTGATTTTAAGGTGTGGGTTCCATACTGGTGTTGCATGTACCATTCAGGACTAATATGTATTGTATTATTCAATAAGATAATTATATCTTTCGGATGTATATTAATATAACACTACAATTCTTAACATAAATCTACAGTACGACAGACGCCTCATAACAATAGGCAGCCTGCCTGACTGTAAGCTATACCTGGAGTATACATGGAGAAGGTTCCGGGGGTCATCGCTCCCGCGGCTCGGTCTGTGACCAGGCCTCATGGTGGATCAGGACCTGATCAACCAAGCTGTTACTGTTGGCCGCATGCAATCCGACGAACGAACCACAGCCCGGCTGGTCAGGTTCTGACTTTAGGTGCCTGTCTGGTGCCTTCTTGAAGAAAGCCAGGATAATCCCTCTTATGTATGCTGGAAGGCAGTTGAACAGTCTTGGGACCCTGACACTTATTGTGTTGTCTCTTATCATGCTGGTGGCACCCCTGCTTTTCGTTGGGGGAATGTTGCATCGTCTGCAGAGTCTTTTGATTTCACAGGGAGTGATTTTATCGTGCAAGTTTATAGTATAATCATGTATCTCTCCTGTCTGCATTTTATTACAAACACAGGTGTAGTATGGCCTGTGAACCTGGTCGTAATGGGATCAAAGTGGAGTAATCAAAACTTAACAACAGTAAATGACTTATTTTCTTCACCAAATAGACAAGATGGTATTTCCAAAAAATACACTATTTACACTATGTACAGTAATGAAGGAATAAGTGTACAACACTGAACAAAGGAAGCAAAATGCAAGAGCTAGAGAATGCACCGTGTTAGACCAGTAGTTCAGTCATGTCTGCCAATGCTAGCTTCACAAGTGAACCACATTGCTTCCCAGCTTTGGCAGGCTTGTCTGTGATTGGCTGATGAACCAAACTGCTAATATAACGACGAGGCCGCTATTGATCGTTAAAACCATAGCACCTGGTTTCCTGGTCAGGAGGCAGCCTATATGGGAGTGTGACATACGCCAAATTAAAATTAAACATACTTGTAGCATGCCACACCCTCACCCTTAAGGGCTCCTATAATATCCGGGACTAGGACTCCCTTCCATGGGTAGTGTGCCACCATGGCATTGAACAATAATGGAAACGCCGAATATTATTGATAAATATGCCCCTTTGGGGCATATTTATCAATAATATTCGACATTCTACAACTTCGTTGTAAAGATACCATGATTCACAGTGAACGGGCCTTCTTGGATGCAGCTGCAAGAAGATCGAATCATCACTGAAGCTCTGTATATTTCATTTTGTCTTTAAATAGACTTAGCTGGGTAAATTCCCCATACCACAGGCTGCAAACATTCCTTCTCAGATGCTTGTAATAATACTGTCCTACTCCTGACTCACAGGCATCAACCTACAACATAAAAGGTTTTGAAAAATCCAGAGACAGAATACTGGGTGCAGTACATAATAAACGTTTAGCATGATTAAATGCCTCTAGGCAATCTGGGGTCTACAAAAATATTTGTCGTTTTATTAGTGAGATGAGGGGAAGCTGCTGCATCTGCAAAGTTCCTACATGTACCTGTAAAAACTTGTCATTCCTAAACATCTTTGTAAGGATTTCCTATCATTAGGTACTGGGTAATGCTTAATAGTTTGGAGTTCAGCAAATTAGGCAGCGACTTTACCATTACTCACTTCAAGGCCCAAGAAAGTAATAATGGACTGGCCAAAAAATGATTTAAACAAGTTAACTGTTAGCTGAAAGTTTCTGAACTTCTCAAAGAGAGCTTTAAGTCGGGAAACATGTTGATTCCAAATGTCAGAAACTACAACTATATCGTTCAGATAAGCTGTCTTGCCTTCAATTCCTTTCCTTTAATAACCTGATGGATCAGCTTTTGGAACATGGCAGACGAGTTCTGAATTCTGAATGGGGTCACAGTATATAAATTATGTCATCCTAGAATTATGAAGGCAGAGATCTCCTTTGCTTTATCAGTTAAAGGTACCCAATAACCTATAAGGAGGTCTAGTTTGCCAATAAAAAGGGGCCTCACCCACAGGGTCCACTACATCATCCAAACGTGGCAGAGGACAAGCATATAAAACAGTGACCTCATTCACTGTACACATCCTGAATCCTCTATCAGACTTCTTAACAAGTATGCAGGGTGAAGCTTGCGTGCTGGACTCTTCCTCTTCTAATCCTCTGTTTTTCAGGATTAACTCTGCATGGAGAGAGTTTAATAGGCTTAGTAGTTCCAACATCATAATATCCCAGGTGCATTTTTCAGGAACATCTGAAAAGATGTCAGGATAAGTTTGTAGCAGAGTAGTTAACGTTTCTATTTGATCATCAGAAAGTCCCAACATTAAGGAGTCAGTGTCCTGGAGGAGGACTGAGTCAGAGAGCTTAAAATTTGAATCGCCAGAATTATGTGCAAGGAATCAGGGTCGTCTAAAGAGGCGAGGGACAAAGATATTATTGGGAGTATAGGCTTTAATCTGATTAATATACACAAATAACCCGCACATAAAAGAGAGAAGCTTACGACGACGTTTCGGTCCGACTTGGACCATTTACAAAATTACACTAACCAGAAGTGGAGCAGGACGGCTATATATAGGCAGGAAGAGGTGGTGGTAGTAGTAGTAGTAGTACAAGAATGGTATATAATACCGACAAGATGAAATTAAGACACATGTGCAACACCCGGGCACCCCTATTGTAGACGTTTCGCCATCCAGCCAGCCAATGGATGGCGAAACGTCCACAACAAAGACACCCAGACGCCGCACATGTGTCATAATTTCATCAGTAGTAGTAGTAGTAGTAGTAATAGTAGTAGAAGAGGTAGTAGTAGTGGTAGTGGTAGAAGTGGGGAACAAGGAGGACGAGCCAGTCAAATACAAAGGAAGGGGAGCACTGCAAGGAAGCTAGCGCAAAGTGCAAAGAGGTGCGTGAAAGGGGAAGTGGTGAAATAAATGAAGAAGGAACAGAAACACCAGACAGAAGAAAGAAAGGCAACCCAGAGGAGAAAAAGGAAAGAGGAAAGGGGAAGAGGGAGAAGAAAAAGAAAAAGAAAAAAATGAGGAGTCAGGTTAAGTTACGGGTGTTCTGAAGTTTGGTGCATTTTACAATGTAGTGGGAGTGGAAGGCATCTACAGAGACGAAGCCAGGGCTAAGATTCATACAAGGAAAGTTGTGTATTAGAGAGGATTCAACTAGACGGCGACTGTTCGAGTTGGAAGTAGGGAAGACAGTTTTAGCAGAAGACCAGTCAATAGGATGGCTATGATCTCTGATGTGACAGAAAAGAGCATTGTTAGTGTCGGCAAGCCTAACACTATTTTTGTGCTCCCTAAGTCTGTCAGAAAGAGATCGACCAGTTTCTCCGAAGTATTGAAGAGGACAGGAGGAGCAAGAAATAGAGTAGACACCAGGAACATCTGTAGAGGGAGGAGAGGTATGAACGAGATTAGTGCGAAGAGTGTTAGTCTGGCAGAAGGTAAGCTTGATGTCTAAGGGACGTAGAGAACTGTTGAGATTAGAAAGACCGGAAATGTAGGGAAGGCAGAGGATAGAAGAGTTCCCAGGAGTAGAGAGTTTGGGAGAGAAGAAATTACGTTTAGCAAGTGAGAGGGCAGAGTCTATGAAATGGGAAGGGTAGCCAAGAAGGGAAAACGAATTATGAAGAGTGAAAATTTCTGCTGGAAGGAACTGAGGATCACAGATGCGGAGGGCACGGAGAAAGAGGGAGATAAGAACACTTTTCTTGACAGGGGAAGCATGATAAGAAAAGTAGTGAATGTACATGCCACTGTGCATAGGTTTTCGGTAAACGGAAAAGGAAAAACCTGTATCTGAGCGGTGGACATGGACATCAAGGAAAGGAAGCAAGGAATTAGATTCCCATTCAGCTTTAAATTTAATGGAAGGGGCGAGATTATTAAGAGCTTCAAGAAAAGGTTGGAAGAGACTGGAGTCATGAGGCCACAGAGCAATTTGGTAGGGTATGTAAAAGAAAATTAAAAGTGAATACAGGAAAGAGTAAGGTTATGAGGATAACAAAAAGATTAGGTGATGAAAGATTGGATATCAGATTGGAGGGAGAGAGTATGGAGGAGGTGAATGTATTCAGATATTTGGGAGTGGACGAGTCAGCGGATGGGTCTATGAAAGATGAGGTGAATCATAGAACTGATGAGGGGAAAAGGGTGAGCGGTGCACTTAGGAGTCTGTGGAGACAAAGAACTTTGTCCTTGGAGGCAAAGAGGGGAATGTATGAGAGCATAGTTTTACCAACGCTCTTATATGGGTGTGAAGCACGGGTGATGAATGTTGCAGCGAGGAGAAGGCTGGAGGCAGTGGAGATGTCATGTCTGAGGGCAATGTGTGGTGTGAATATAATGCAGAGAATTCGTAGTTTGGAAGTTAGGAGAAGGTGCGGGATTACCAAAACTGTTGTCCAGAGGGCTGAAGAAGGGTTGTTGAGGTGGTTTGGACATGTAGAGAGAATGGAGCGAAGCAGAATGACTTCAAGAGTGTATCAGTCAGTAGTGGAAGGAAGGCAGGGTAGGGGTCGGCCTAGGAAAACTTGGAGGAGGGGGTAAAGGAGGTTTTATGTGCGAGGGGCTATGACTTTCAGCGGGCATGCGTGAGCGTGTTTGATAAGAGTGAATGGAGACAATGGTTTTTAATACTTGATGTGCTGTTGGAGTGTGAGCAAAGTAACATTTATGAAGAGATTCAGGGAAACTGGCAGGCCAGACTTGAGTCCTGGAGATGGGAAATACAGTGCCTGCACTCCGAAGGAGGGGTGTTAATGTTGCAGCTTAAAAACTGTAGTGTAAAGCACCCTTCTGGCAAGACAGTGATGGAGTCTTGGTGGGAATCGGCCAGTGTGCTAATAATAACAACAACAATAATAATAATAATAATAATAATAATAATAATAATAATAATAATAATAATAATAATAATAATAATCATAATAATAATAATATCTTTATTTTGCTACAAGTACATGTACATGGTATACAGGCCTAGCTGGCTTCAATGACATACTACTGTATAGAAAGCCCCTTATTACGCTGAGCATTTCGGGCAAATTAGGTCAGTGTCCCAGGATGCGACCCACACCAGTCGACTAACACCCAGGTGCCCATTTTATTGATGGGAAATATAGACAAAAGGTGGAAAAAACACTCCTAATGTTTCTATTCTGGCTGGGAATCGAACCCAGACCCTCGCCGTGTGAAGCAAGAGCGTTAGCCACCAGGCCACCAGAATACAGTAGACCATTATTTAGCATAAGTTTATTTGGCAGGATTTGAGCATAGCACGACTGAAGAATTGCGGCACAATTTTATGTAACACATTTTATGATGATTTTAACACGGTTCAGTTTGCGGGAAGGTAAAAACAAACTTCCCTTTTCTTCAAGCAGCCGCCTTGTTGTAGTTCAGCGGTGGAGACCTCCCGTCATCTTCAGCCACCCTCCTCATAACCACCCCACCATCCTAGCATTCGTACTTCGTACGTGTCCAGTCCAACTTCTCTGATTCAAGCTTGTGATTGTGAATTGTGTTTTGATCTTTTAATTGCTATATCTTGTATCTACTAAGCAATCATGACACCCAGTAAGCATGCCAGTGTTGCTCAAAGTGGCAAGAAAAAGTGCAAACATTTAAGTTTTAGAATTAACAAAGGAAACAAAGATATTAGACAAGACATCCTGTGGCCATAATGAAATGTTACTTTGTACACATAAAAAAAGGTAAACATAAGTTTGTGTGACTGACTTAGTGACTGATTGAATTAGTGACTGATTGACTTAGTGACTGACTGACTGACTGACTGACTGCTTACTGAATGACTGAGTGACTGACTTACTGAGTGACTTGACTGACTTACTGAATGACTTGGCTGACTTACTGAATGAATTGACTGACTTACTGAATGACTTGACTGACTTACTGAATGACTTGACTGACTTACTGAATGAAGTGACTGACTTAGTGAATGACTTGACTGACTTACTGAATGAACTGACTGACTTTCTGAGCGACTTGACTGATTAATGAATCATTTGATTGACTTACTGAACGACTTAAATGACTGAATGACAAAGTTAAACACTCCAGTACAACCATCAACTTCAGTACCAGAACCTCTACCATCCACCTCAGCCCAGTAGGGCCACAGCATAACTCTCCACTCTCTTCACAATCATCCACAAGCATCAGCACCCAGAATTTAAGGTAAGAACTACTATTATTTCTGTTATATTTGTAGTCTTAGCAGTAAAAACAACATAATACATCACAACAATGAACTGCAATTACATATTCACTTTTATTTTTGTAAGATATGGAGACATAAAAAAAAAGTTGTTTTGCTTTCTTGGGGTTCTCAGGAACGTAACCCTATTTTTCCCCTAAGTTCTTTAGTTCACCTTACACGGGTTTTTACCTAACACGGTGTTTTCAGGAACGTAACCACCGTGTTAAATAACGATCTACTGTAATATTTACTATCAACAAAAATTTTAAGTGATGGGACAGAGACTACAGCTCCCACAAAAGCTTCTAATGACACAGAGGAGTTTAATGAGGTTTCCTTAGAAATCAGAGGTACTCCCTCTCTTAAGAGGGAACAATAACCCCCAGTATCCCTGAAGGTGGATACCTCAAATTTTGCTGTCAGTCTCATTAAGAGCACTTACTATAAAAGGGGGCCATTGGTCTTCTGCTGGTTATTTATAACACTGATTTTTCCTTAAGGTTGTGGCCTATTTAACGTACCTAGGTTAATTAACTTGGGGCAATGGGGCTTTATACGACCAGTTTTGAGGCAGTGGAAACAAATCTTTGAATTTCGTACCCCTGTTGACTTTGTGACTGACGCCATTCACTCTATTTTTGTGACTAGCGTCGTTGTTGTTCACTTCCAGCCTCCCACTTCGTTCTCCTGTCAGAGAGACGTCCACGACGATCTCTATTCATATCAGTCTGTTGGGAAGAAAGATTAGACCACTTGGACAAGGAGTGGTTGGCCTCAAATGTGTCATCAAACCTGGCTGCCTCTAATGCAGTTGCCAATGAATGGCGTTACAAAAATATGCGAACCTCTGGTCCAACAGACTCGAATAAATTATCCAGTAGGATATGCTGCACTAACTCACTAGAGTTAGTGACACCACCGGCCTCATACTACTTTGTGAAATTCTTTGCCTGCTCGCAAACAAACCTTACATGAGACTGACAGAGCTGACTCTTGCAAAATTTGAATTCTCTCCTATACTTGGTGGGAATACTGATATGCAACAAGAACAGTTTTGATAATGTTGTAATTAGCGAAATCCTTACCATGCAAACCAGCTGTGAATTCCTTCGCTTTTCCATACAACACTGTATGTACAAGTGCTGCCTAATGCTCCACTTAATGCACGAGTTTGATTTTCGAAAGCTTCGAAAAATTATTCACGCTCAGTGTCAACAAAACGAGGTATCAGCGGCACCTCTTTTTGCACATTAAACTTGCCAATACCATTCTACTGAAACTGCCTCCCTTCCTTTTCGGCAGATGCGCGTTGTTCTCTGGTCGTTTCAAAGTTGAGTTTGGCCAATTCGAGCGCCAACGAAGCTTAATTAATCGCCCTGACACAAACCTGATTCCCCACCTGCTTCACGAAATTGCTGGTCTGAGTTAACCCTCCCATATTACAAAGGAACCGAAGTGGGGATCGGCGATTAATAGCCCCTGTAGCAGTAGAGATCTCGTTTTGGTACGCTATGTTACTTGCTTCAGCCTTTAATTTGTTTTGAATACTTTCACGAAGCTGTGCAGCAGTCCGAGTTTGTTGATATTCTATGCCAATGGAACGAGCAATTCACCAGCAGCGCTGCACAGATAGTCTGGGCAAATTTTGTAGGGTACACTCAGACACCTGTCGCCTAACACGTGCTGATAGAATAACCCACTATAGCGAAAACGTTGTTTGCAATACACGTAACACGCAGCAACAGCACAGTACGACTTGCAGAATACGCACAATGCTGAAAGTGATAAGGTTGATATGTACTGCCGAATGCGACGCAAGAGACAATCTGCACGATACTAAGACTAGCTCCAGCTCCCGGACAAAGCCCCCACATTACGAAAACAGGTGTAGTATGGCCTGCACACCTGGTCGTACTTGGATCAAAGTGGAGCAATCAAAACTTAACAACAGTATTTGACTTTTGTTTCCTTCACCAAATAGACAAGCTGGTATTTACAAAATGTACACTTTGTCTTAGATTTTTTTTGTGTACGTGTTATGTTTTAGTTAATGATGATCGTGAGCTCATGTCATATGCGTATGTCTTAGTTTTTTTGTGTTTATGTTGTAAAGTCTGGAGAATGAGTGCGTAAACTTTATTATGAGTGTGTAGTTTGGTGGATGATTTGTAATTTCCAGTTAATAAAAATGTGTAAGTGTGATTGAGAATGTAATTTGGTGGATGAGTTAGAGGTGTTCCAATGTAATTTGGAAATATTCCAATGAATTTGGAAATGTTCCAATGTTGTTTGGAAGTGTTCCAATGTAATTTGGAAATGTTCCAATGTAATTTGGAAATGTTTCAATGTGACTTGGAAAAGAAATGTTTATAAAAATGAGTGTGCTCTGTGATCTTAGTGGTTTTTGAGATGAGTGATAATGGAATTTGCTAATCATCTTGGTTATAATGTTTTGAGGGAATGTGTAAAAAATGTGTTTTGATGATGATCTTAGTTTCTGGTGATCTTAGTGTCTTGTCATAAGTGTTCTTAGATAATGATAATCATGAAATGGAGTTGGTGAATGTAACATGGTGTTGGTGAACACGATTTTGTATTCTGAGGAGTATGTGATGGCCTCCTCCTGGGATGAGGTGTGCTCATTAAGTCCAGAGAATGTAACTAAAATTCGCTCAGCAAAATAAATGTGGGATTTTGTGTGAATTTTAATGAAATAATGAGGATTTTGTGTAAATTTTAATGAAAATTCGGATCGTGTGTGAATGGGATGAGTGTGTATATTTTACAGTATCTAGGCTTTAATTCTCTCTATGCCAGTATTACATGAGGATTCCTACGAAATTGCTTATCAATGGAACGAACAAAATTAACTGAGGTGAGGGTGTGGCAGTAGAGTGCAGGTCATGGCCTCAGGCGCTTCATTGGGATGATCTGACATCTTTATCTGAAATCGGGATCTGAGATCGGGAATGTACCACAGGCAGCCCTCAAAGAGTGTATTGTGTGTGTGTGTGTGTGTGTGTGTGTATACTCACCTAGTTGTGATTGCAAGGATCGAGTCATAGATCCTGGCCCCGCCTCTTCACTGGCCGCTACTGGGTCACTCTTCCTGAATCATGAGCTTTATCATACCTCTGCTTAAAGCTATGTATGGATCCTGCCTCCACTACATCGCTTCCCAAACAATTCCACTTCCTGACTACTCTGTGACTGAAGAAATACTTCCTAACATCCCTGTGATTCATCTGTGTCACAGCGTCCCCTTGTTGCTGTGTCACATCTCTGGAACATCCTGTCTTTGTCCACCTTGTCAATTCCTCTCAGCATTTTATATGTCGTTATCATGTCCCCTCTATCTCTCCTGTCCACCAGTGTCATCAGGTCGATTTCTCTTAACCTCTCCTCGTAGGACATACCCCGTAGCTCTGGGACTAGTCTTGTTGTAACCCTTTACACTTTCTCTAGTTTCTTTACGTGCTTGGACCTAACGTATACAGTGCACAGGGTCCTGAACGATTCCTTTTTAAGATGTGGGAATGCTGTTCTTAGATTTTCTAGGCACCCATATGCTGCAGCAGTTATTTGGTTGATGTGTACCTCAGGAGATGTGCCTGGTGTTATACTCACCCCAAGATCTTTTTCCTTGAGTGAAGTTTGTAGTATCTGGCTCCCTAGACTGTACTCCATCTGCGGTCTTCTTTGCCCTTCCCCAATCTTCATGACTTTTCACTTGGTGGGATTGAACTCCTGGAGCCAATTGCTGGACCAGGTGTGCAGCCTGTCCAGATCCCTTTGTAGTTCTGCCTGGTCTTCGTCCGAATGAATTCTCCTTATCAACTTCACATCATCTGCAAACAGGGACACTTCGGAGTCTATTCCTTCCGTCATGTCGTTCACAAATACCAGAAACAGCACTGGTCCTAGGACTGACCCCGTGGGACCCCACTCGTCACAGGTGCCCACTCTGACACCTCGCCACGTACCATAACTCGCTGCTGCCTTCCTGACAAGTATTCTCTGATCCGTTGTAGGTTTGTGACACAGTATTTCCCGTCCCTGAAAGCCATGTTGGCTGCTGTTGATGAGATCATTGCTTTCTAGATGTTCCACCACTCTTCTCTTGATAATCTTCTCCATGACTTTGCATACTATACATGTCAGTGACACTAGTCTGTAGTTGAGTGCTTCATATCTGTCTCCCTTTTTAAAAACTGGGGCTACATTTACTGTCTTCCATACCGCAGATAATCTCCCTTTATCGATAGATGTGTTGAATATTGTTGTTAGGGGTACACATAGCGCCTCTGCTCCCTCTCTCAGGACCCATGGAGAGATGTTATCCGGCCCCATTGCCTTTGAGGTATCATAGCTCACTCAGAAGCCTCTTCACTTCTTCTCGGTTTCCTCTTATGTATGCTGGAAGGCAGTTGATACAGTCTTGGGACCTGAACTTTTGTGTTGTCTCTTTATCATGCTGGTAGACCCCTGCTTATCGTTGGGGGAATGTTGCATCGTCTGCGAGGTCTTTTCTTTCACAGGGAGTGTTTAATCGTGCAAGTTTAATAGATAATCATGTATCTCTCCTGTCTGCTTTTTATTACAAACCAAGGTGTAGTATTGGCTGTGATCCTGGTAGTAATGGGATCATAATGGAGTAATCAAAACTTAACAACAGTAATGACCTTATTTTCTACACCAAATAGCCAAGATGGTTTTATTTCCAAAAAATACACTATTTACACTATGTACAGTAATGAAGAATAAGTGTACAACTGAACAAAGGACGCAATATGCAAGAGCGAGAGAATGCACCGTGTTAGACCAGTTAGTTCGTCATGTCTGCCAATTGCTAGCTTCACAAGTGATCCTCATTGCTTCCCAGCTTTGGCTGGCTTGTCTGTGATTGGCTGATGGAACCAAACTGCTAATATAATACGAGGCCGCCTATTGATAGGTTAAAACCAAAGCACCTGGTTTCTGGTCAGGAGGCAGCTTTATGGGGGAGGGACATCGCCAAATTAAAATTAAACATACATGTAGCATGCCAACTCCTCACCCTTAAAAGGGCTCTTTTAATATCCGGAACTAGGACTCCCTTCAATGGGTGTGTTGCACCATTGCATTGAAACTTAAATGGAAAACGCCGTAATATTATGATAAATATGCCCCTTTGGGGCATTTTTATCAATAATATTCGGACCATTCCTACAAACTTCGTTGTAAAGAGATACATGATTCACAGTGAACGGCCGTCTTGGATTGGCAGCTGCCAGAAGGATTGAATCATCACTGAACATAGCTCTGTATATTTTCCTCATTTTGTCTTTTAAATAGGATCTTAGCGGGTTAAATTCCCCATTACCACCAGGGGCTGCTAACATTCCTTCTCTGATGCTTGTATTAATAACTGTCCTACTCTGACTCACAGGACATCAAAAAACCTACAACATAAAAGGTTTGAAAAATCCAAGACAGAATTACTGGGGTGCAGTAATAATTAAACGTTTAGCTTGATTTAAATGCCTCTAGGCAATTCTGGGGTCTACAAAAATTATTTTGTCGTTTTTATTAGTGAGATGAGAGGAAGCTGCTGATCTGCAAAGGTTACTACATGTACCTGTTAAAAACTTGCTTTCCCTAAATTTCTTTGTAAGTTTTCTATCATTAGGACTTGGGTTAAGGCTTAAATAGTTGGCTGTTCAGCAAATTACGGCAAGCCCCCCACTTTACCATTACATCACTTCAAGGGCCCAGTAAGTAATAATGGACTGGGCCAATAAATGATTTTAACAGGTTAACTGTTAGCTGATAGTTCTGAAATTCTCTAAGTGTGCTTTATGTCGGGGATAAAAATCCCCCCCCCCCCACGTTGACTCAAATGTCAGAAACTACAAAAACTATATCGTTCAGATAAGCGTCTTGCCTCAATTCCTTTCCTTTAATACTGTTGGATTTCAGCTTTTCGGGAACATGGCAGGACGAAGTTCTGAATTCTGAATGGGGTCACAGTTTAATAAATTGTGTCATCCTAGAATTATGAAGGCAGAGATCTCCTTTGCTTTATCAGTTAAGGTACCTATAAACTATAAGGAGGTCTAGTTTGCTAATAAAAAGGGGCATCACCCACAGGGTTCCCAATACTTCATCCAAAACGTGGCAGAGGACAAGCATATAAATCAGTGACCTCATGCACTGTACACATCCTGGAATCCTCTATCAGACTTCTTAACAAGTATGCAGGGTGACGCTTTCGTGCTGGAACTCTTCCTCTTCTATTCCTTGTTTTTTCAGGATTATCTCTGCATGGAGTGAGGTTTATTAGCTAGTAGTTTCCAACATCATAAATATCCCAGGTTGCATTTTTTCAGGAAACATTCTAAAAGGATGTCAGGATAAGTTTGCTAGCAGAGTAGTTAATGTTTCTATTTGATCTTAGAAAGTCCCAACATTAAGGGAGTCAGGGTCCCTGGAGGAGGGACTGAGCAGAGAGCTTAAATTTGAATTCGCCAGAATATGTTGCAAAGGAATCAGGGTCGTCTTAGAGGCGAGGGGGGACAAGATTTTATTGGGAGTATAGGCTTTAATCTGATAATATACACAAAATAACCCGCACATATAAAGAGAGATGCTTACGACGGGACGTTTTGGGTCCGACTTGGGACCATTTACAAAAAATTTACACTAACCAGAAGTGGAGCTGGACGGGCTATATATTAGGCAGGGAAGAGGTGTGGTTAGTGAGTAGTAGTACACAGAATGGTATATAATACGGCACAGAGAAATTAAGACACTTGCGCAACACCGGGCACCCTATTGGTAGACGTTTCGCCATCCAGCAGCCAATGGATGGCCGAAACGTCCACAACAAAGAACCCAGACGCCGCAACATGTGTTCTCATAATTTTCATCAGTAGTAGTAGTGATAGTAGTAGAGTAGTAGTAGTAGTAGTAGAAGAGGTAGTAGTAGTGGTAGTGGTAGAAGTGGGGAAACAAGGAGAGAGCCAGTCAAAATACAAAGAAAGGGGAGCCTCTGCAAGGAAAGCTAGGTGCCCCGCAGAGGGAGAGCAAAGCGCAAAAGAGGTGCGTGAAGGGGAAAGTGGTGAATAATAGAAGGAACAGAAACACCAGACAGAAGAAAGAAAGGCAACCCAGAGGAGAAAAAAGGAAAGAGGAAGGGGAAAGAGGGAGAAGATAGAAAAAAGAAAAGAAAAAAAATGAGGAGTCAGGTTAAGTTACGGGTGTTCTGAAAGTTTTGGTGCATTACAATGTAGTGGGAGGGAACGCATCTACAGTGAACGAAGCCAGGGCTAAGATTCATACCAAGGAAAGTTGTGATTTAGAGATGGATTCAAACTAGTTGCGACTGTCGGAGATGGAAGTGGGAGACAGTTTTAGCAGAAGGACCAGTCAATAGGATGGCTATGATTCTCTGACGTGACAGATAAGAGCATTGTTTGTGTTCAGCAAGGCCTAACACTATTTTGTGCTCTCTAAGTCCGTCAGAAAGAGATCGACCAGTTTATCGAAGTATTGGAGCAGGAGGTAGCAAGAAATAGAGTAGGACACCAGGAACATTCTGTAGAGGGAGGAGAGGTATGAAACAGAGATCTAGTGCGAAGAGTGTTAGTCTGCAGAAAGGTAAGCTTGATGTCTAAAGGGGACGTAGAGAACTGTGAGATTAGAAAGACCGGAAATGTAGGAAGGCAGAGGATAGAAAGAGTTCCCAGGAGTAGAGAGTTTGGAGAGAAGAATTACGTTTAGCAAGTGAGGGGCAGAGTCTATGAATTGGAAAGGGTGAGCCAAGAATGGGAAAACGAATTATGAAGAGTGAAAATTTCTGCTGGAAGGAACTGAGGATCACAGATGCGGTGGGCACGGAGGAAAAGAGGGGAGATAGAAACACTTTTCTTGACAGGGGAGGCATGGGATAGAAAAGTAGGTGGAATGTAACATGCCACTGTGCATAGGTTTTTCGGTAAACGGAAAAGGAAAAAAACCTGTATCTGAGCGGTGGACATGGTCATCAAGGAAAGGAAGCAAGCGAATTAGATTCCCATTCAGCTTAAATTAATGGAAGGGGCGAGATTATTAAGAGCTTCAGAAAAGTTGGAAGGACTGGAGTCATGAGGCCCACAGAGCAATTTTGGTAGGGTATGTAAAGAAGAAATTAAAAGTGAATACAGAAGGAGTAAAGGTTATTAGAGAATAACAAGAAGATTAGGTGATGAAGATTGGATATCAGATTGGTGGAGGAGAGTTATGGTGAGGTGAATGTATCAGATACTTGGGAGTGGACGAGTCAGCGGATGGGTCTATGAAAGATGAGGTGAATCATAGAACTGATGAGGGGAAAAGGGGTGAGCGGTGCACTTAGGAGTCTATGGAGACAAAGAACTTTGTCCTTGGAGGCAATGGAGGGATTGTATGAGGAGCATTAGTTTTACCAACGCTTCTTTATTGGTGTGAAGCCGGGTTTTGAATGTTGCAGCGAGGGAGGAGGGCTGAGAGGCAGTGGAGATGTCTTGTTCTGAGGGCAATGTGTGGTGTGATATATAATGCCAGAGAATTCGTTGTTTTGGAAGTTATGGAGAAGGTGCGGGATTACCAAAACTGTTGTCCAGGAGGGATGAACGAAGGGTTGTTGAGGTGGTTGGGACATGTTAGAGGAGATTGGAGCGAAGCAGATTGTCTTCAAGGAGTGTATCAGTCAGTTGTGGAAGGATGGCAGGGTAGGGGGCGGCCTAGGAAAACTTGGGAGGAGGGGGGTTTAAAGGAGGTTTTATGTGCGAGGGCTATGACTTTCAGCGGGCATGCGTGAGCGTGTTTGATAGGGAGTGAATGGAGACAAGGGTTTTTTAATACTTGATGTGCACTTGTTGGAGTCGTGAGCAAAGTACATTTGAAGAGATTCAGGGAAAACTGGCAGGCCAGACTTGAGTCCTGGAGATGGGAAATTCAGTGGCCTGCCCCCACTCCGAAGGAGGGGTGTTAATGTTGAAGCTTAATAACTGTAGTGTAAAGCACCTTCTGGCAGGACAGTGTTGGAGTTCTTGGGGGAATCGGCCAGTGTGCTATATAACAAACAACAATTATAATAATAATAATAATTAATATTAATAATAATAATAATAATATTAATAATAATAATAATATCATTAATAATAATAATATATTTATTTTGCTACATGTACTTGTACATGGTTACTGGCGCCCTAGCTGGCTTCAATGACATATACTACTGGATAGAAAGCCCTTATTACGCTGTGCCCATTTTCGGGCAAATTAGGTCAGTGTTCCCAGGGGATGCGACCCCACACCAGTCGGGACTGTCACCAGGTGCCCCATTTTATTTGATGGGAAATATAGACAAAGGTGGAATAAACACTCCTATGTTTCTATTCGGCTGGGAATCGAACCCAGGGACTCGCCGTGTGAAGCAAGAGCGTTAGCCACAGGCCACCAGAATACAGTAGGGACCATTTAGTTAGCATAAGTTTATTTGGCAGGATTTGAGAATAGCACGACTGAGAGTTGCGGCACAAATTTTATGTAAACATATTTTTGATGATTTTTTTATCACGGTTCAGTTTGCGGGATGGGTAAAAACATAATTCCCCTTTTCTTCATGCAGTCCGCCTTGTTTGTAGGTTCAGAGTGGAGACTTCCGTCATCTTCAGCCACCTCCTCATAAAAAACACCCCACCATCCTAGCATTCGTACTTTCGTTACGTGTCCAGTCCAACTTCTCTGATTCAAAGCTTGTGATTGTGAATTGTGTTTTGATCTTTTTAATTGCTATAGCTTGTATCTACTAAGCAATCATGTCTCCCAGTAAGCATCGCCAGTGATGCTCAAAGTGGCAAGAAAAAGTGCAACATTTAAGTTTTAGAATTAACAAAGGAAACAAGTTATTAGCATGACATCCTGTGGCCATAATGAAATGTTACCTTTTGTACCACATAAAAAAGTGTATAACATAAGTTTGTGATGACTGACTTAGTGACTGATTGAATAGTGACTGATTGACTTATTGACTGGACTGACTGACTGACTGACTGACTTATGAATGACTGAGTGACTGACTTACATGAGTGATTGTCTGACTTACTGAATGACTTGTATCGTCTTACTGAATGAATTGACTGACTTACTGAATGGACTTGACTGACTTACTGAATGGACTGACTGACTTACTGAATGAAGTGACTGACTTTGTGAATGACTTGTCCTGACTACTGAATGAACTGACTGACTTTCGGAGCGACTTTGACTGATTAATGGAATCATTTTGATTGTCTTTACTGATCGAACTTAATGATGATTGACAAAGTAAACACTTCCAGTACAAAAAACCATCAACTTCAGTTACCAGAACCTCTACCAACCACCTCAGCCCAGTAGGGCCACAGCATAAATCTCCACTCTCTTCACAAATCATCCCCAAGCATCAAGCACCCAGAATTTAAGGTAAGAACTACTATTATTTCATGTTATATTTGTAGTCTTAGAGTAAAAAACAACATAATAACATACACAACAATTGAACTGCAATTACAGATTCACTTTTATTTTTGTTAAGATATGGAGACATTAAAAAAAAGTGGTTTTGATTTCTGGGGGTTCTCAGGATCGTAAACCCTATCTTTTCCCTATGTTTTAGTTTCACCTTACACGGGTTTTTACCCTTATACACGGTGTTTTCAGGAACGTAAACCACAGTGTTAAATAACGATCTACTGTAATATTTACTATCAACAAAAAATTTAAGGATGGAGACAGAGACTACAGCTCCACAAAGCTCTAATGGACACAGTGGAGTTTAATTGAGGTTTCCTTGAAAATCAGAGGTACTCCCTCTCTTAAGGAGGTGAACAATAACCCCCAGTATCCTGATGGTGGGATACCTCAAATTTTGCTGTCAGTCCATAAGGCACTTACTATAAAAGGGGTCCATTGGTCTTCTGCTGGTTATTTATAGCACTGTTTTTTCCTTAAGGTTGTGGCTATTAAAACGTACCTAGTTAATTAACTTGGGCAATGGCGGCTTTATACGACCAGTTTTGAGGCATTGGAAACAAATTCTTTGAATTTCGTACCCCTGTTGACTTTGTGCATGACGCCATTCACTCTATTTTGTGAATAGAGTCGTTTGTTGTTTCCTGCCAGCTTCCCCACTTCGCCTTCTCCTGTCAGAGAGGACCGTCCACGACGTTCTCTATTCATATCAGTCTGTTGGGGAAGAAAGATTAGACCACTTGGACAGGAGTGGTTGGCTCAAGTGGTCATCAATCCTGGCTGCTCTTAATTGCAGTTGCAATGAATGGCGTTACTAAAAATATGCGAAACCTTGGTCCAACCAGACTCGAATTAAATTTCCAGGAGGTTATGCTGCACTAACTCACTTGAGTTAGTGGAACACCACGGCCCTCATTACTACTTTGTGACTTCTTTGGCCTGCTCGCATAAACAAACCTTGCATGAGATGACAGAGCTGACTCTTGCAAAATTGAATTCTCTCCTATACTGGTGGGAATACTGATATTGGCATCAAGGAACAGTTTTGATAAGGTTGTAATTAGCGAATTCCCTTACCATGCAAACAGGTGTGAATTCCTTCGCTTTCCATACAACACTGTATGTACATGTGCTTGCCTAATGCTCACTTAAATGCACGATGTTTGATTTTCGAAAGCTCGAAAAATTTATTCAACGCTCAGTGTCAACAAAACGGAGGTTTCAGCGGCCACCTTCTTTTTGCAACATTAAACTTGCCAATACCATTCTACTGGAAACTGCCTCCCTTCCTTTCGGCAAGATGCGCGTTGTTCTCTGGGTCGTTTCAAAGTTGAGTTTGGCCAATTTCGTGCCGCAACGAAGCTGAATTTATTCGCCCTGACTCAAACCTGATTACCATCCTGCTTCGAAATTGCTGGGTCTGTGTTAAACCACTCCCATATTACAAAGGACCGAAGTGGGGGATCGGCGATTTAAATAGACCCCGTAGCGTAGAGTTCTCGTTTTGGTACGCTATGTTACCTTGCTTCAGCTTAAATTAGTTTTGTATACTTTAACGAATGCTGTGCTGCAGTCCGAGTTTGTTGATATTCTATGCAATGGAAACGAGCAAAATAAAAATTCACCAGCAGCGCGTGCCACAGTTAGTATGGGAAAAATTTTGTAGGGTAACTCAGACACCTCCGGTCGTCTAATCACGTGCTGATAGAAGAACCCACTATAGCGAAAACGTTGTTTGCAATACACGTAACACGCAGCAACAGCACAAGTTACGACTTGCAGAAATACGCACAATGCTGAAAGTGGATAAGGTTGAATGTACTGCCGATGCGGACGCAAGAGACAATCTGCAACGATACTAAGACTAGCTCCAGCTCCCCGGGACAAAAGCCCCCACATTACGAAAACAGGTGTAGTATGCCCTGCACACCTGGTTCGTACTTGGATCCAAAGTGGGAGCAATCAAAAACTTAACATCAGTATTTGACTTTTGTTTTCCTTCACCAAATAGGTCAAGGTGGTATTACAAATTGTACACTTTGTCTTAGATTTTTTTTTGTGTACGTGTTATGTTTTAGTTAATGATGATGTGAGCTCTGTCAATGCGTATGTTCTAGTTTTTTGATGTTTATGTTGTATTGTATGAGGATTGAGTGCGTAAACTTTATTATGTGTGTGTAGTTTGGTGGATGATTGATAATTTCCAGTTAATAAAAATGGTAAGTTGTTGATGAGAAATGTAATTTGGTGGATGTGTTAGAGGTGTTCCAATGTAATTGAATAATAATACCAATGAAATTGGAAAATGTCCATGTTGTTTGGATGTTGTTTCAATGTATTGGGAAAGATGTTCCAATGTATTTGGAAATGTTTTATAATGTGACTTGGAAAAGGGATATTGTTTATAAAATGAGTGTGCTCTGTGACTAAGTGGTTTTTGAGATGAGTGTAAATGGAATTTGCCTAATCATTCGGTTATTTTGTTTTGTGGATGTGTAAAAAAATGTGTTAGTGATGATGATCTGAGTTTCTGGTGATTCTTGTGTTCTTGTCATAAGTGTTCTTAGATAATGATATATCAGGAATTGGAGTTGGGTGAAATGTATATCATGGTGTTGGTGACACGATTTTTGTATTCTGAGGAGATGTGATGGCCTCCTCCTGGGTTGAGTTTTGGCTAAATTACAGTCCAGAGAATGTACTAATAATCGATCAGCAAAATAAATGTGGAAATTTGTGTGAATTTTATGAATTAATGTGGATTTTGTTGTAAATTTTAATTGAAATTTCGGTTCGTGTGTGAATGGGATGGAGTGGTGTATATTTTTACAGTATTAGCTTTTATTCTCTCTTATGCCAGTATTACATGAGGATTCCTACGAAATTGCTTAATCAATGGAAACGAACAAAATTAACTGAGGTGAGGGTGTGGCCAGTAGAGTGCAGGTCATGGCCTCAGGCGCTTCTTTGGGATGATCTGACATCTTTATCTGTCAATCGGGATCTGAGATCGGCGAATGTTACCACAGGGAGCCCCCAAAGAGTGTATTGTGTGTGTGTGTCGTGCTGTCGTGTGTGTATACTCACTAGTTGTGATTGCATAGGATCGGAGTCATAGTCTGGCCCCGCCTCTGCACTTGGCCGCTACTGGTGTCACTCTCCTGAATCATGAGCTGTATCAGACACTCTGCTTAAAAGCATGTATGGATCCTGCCTCCACTTAACATCTCTTCCCAAAACAATTCCACTTCCTGACTACTCTGTGACTGTTGAAATTACTTCCTAACATCCTGTGATTCATCTGTGTCACTGCGGTCCCCCTTGTTGCTGTGTTCACATCTCTGGAAACATCCTGTCTTTGTCCTCCTTGCAATTCTCTCAGCATTTTATATGTCGGTTATCATGTCCCTCTATCTCTTCTGTCCACCAGTGTCTTCAAAGTGGTCGATTTCTCTTAAACCATCTCTCGTAGGAATACCCCGTAGCTCTGGGGGACTAGTCTTGTTGTAACCCTTGACACTTTCTCTAGTTTCGTTTACGGGCTTTGTCCTAACGGTTATTACAGTGCACCCAGGGGTCCTGAACGATTCCCTTTTTAAGATGTGGGAAGGCTGTTCTTAGTTTTCTAGGCAAACTATATTGCTGCAGCAGTTATTTGGTTGGATGTGTACCTCATGGAGATGTGCCTGGTGTTATTACTCACCCAAGATTTTTTCCTTGAGTGAAGTTTGTAGTATCTGGCTCCCTAGACTGTACTCCAATGCGGTCTTCTTTGCCCTTCCCCCAATCTTCATGACTTTATCACTGGTGGATTGAACTTCCTGGTGCAATTGCTGGACCAGGTGTGCAGCCTGTTCCAGAATCCCTTTGTAGTTCTGCCTGGTCTCGTCCGAATGAATTCTCCTTATCAAACTTTCACATCATCTGCAAAAAACAGGGAACACTTCGGAGTCTATTACTCCTTCTTGTCGTACACAAATACCAGAAAACGCACTGGTCCTAGGACTGGGGACCCCGTGGGACCCAACTGCACTGGTGCCCACTCTGACACCTCGCCACGTACCATACTAGCTGCTGCCTTCCTGACCAAGTATTCTCTGATGCCGTTGTAGGTTTGTGACACAAGTATTTACCGTCCCTAAAGCATGTTGGCTGCTGTTGATGAGATCATTGCTTTCTAGATGGTTCCACCACTCTCTCTTGATATTCTTTCTCCATGACTTGCATACTATACAGGTCAGTGACACTAGTTCTGTAGGTTGAGTGCTTCATATCTGTCTCCCTTTTTAAAAAACTAGGGCTACATTTACTGTCTTTCCATACCGCAGGTAATCTCCCTTTATCGATAGAGTGTTGAATTTGTTGTTAAGGGTACACATAGCGCTCTGCTCCCTCTCTCAGGCCATGGAGAGATGGTTTATACGGCCCATTGCCTGTGAGGTATCATAGCTCACTCAGAAGCCTCTTCATTCTCCTCGGTTATGTGTATTGTGTTCAACACTTGGTGTGTAAACCCACCTTCCTGTCTTTCTGGGTAGTCCCTTCTGTCTCCTCTGTGAACACTTCTTTGAATCTTCTGTTGAGTTCCTCACTTTGCGGTCGTTTCTTGTCTCTCCTCCTTCCTTCCTTAGCCTGATTACCTGGTCCTTGACTATTGTTTTCCTCCTGATGTGACTAAAACAGTTTCGGATAAGATTTGGCTTTTGTTGTTGTGCCTCCCTTCTTACCTGTGCACATTCATTTCTGGCTTTACGACTGCTCTCTTTATTCTCCTTGGTCTTTTGCCTTCTGTGCTTCTTCCATTTTCTAGCACACTTGGTTTTTGCCTTCCTGCACCTTTGGGTGAACCATGGGCTCATCCTGGCTTTTTCGTTATTCCTGTTACCCTTGGGTACAAGTCTCTCCTCAGCTTCCTTGCATATTGTTCTTAATATTTCCATCATTTCATTTACCGGCTTCCCTGCCAGCTCTCTGTCCCATTGAACCTAGTTCAGGAAGTTCTTCATTCCTGCGTAGTCCTCCTTCTTGTAGTTTGGTTTCATTCACCCGGCCCTTCCTACTTTCCCCTTCACTTGTAACTCTATTGTGTATTCGAAGCTTAAAACCACATGATCACTGGCCCCAAGGGGTCTTTCATATATGATGTCCTCTATATCTGTGCTACTTCAAGTGTGGAGTACTAGGTTCTGTCTCGATGGTTCATTCCTCTGCTCTCTCTCTCTGAGTAGTGTGCCATTTACGTGTTGGTAACATGAAGTTTTCCAGTACCACCTCCTTCATCTTAGGCCCTCCATGTATCTTGGCCCCCATGTGGGCTCCATGTTTCTCCCAATCGATTTCCTTTGTGGTTTAAAGTCACCACATGTTCAGGTGCTTTTCACCTGCACGCCATGAAGCTCTTCTGTCCACTACAGCCAGTGTGTCAAACCATCGCTCTATTGCTTTCATATACTCTTGTTTGGCCTCCTTGCTGTCTGTGGGTGGGTTAATATCATAACTGCAATTACACCTTGGGACTTCCCTGACTGAAGCATTCATACTATGTAATCTCTGGCTTCTCCACTTCTCCTCTCTCAGGCTTATCAAATTTCTACGGTTTTTTGATCAGTTAGTGGCCACTCTCTCCTCCCCTGTTCCCTCTGGGTCTTTCCTCAGGATCTGGATTTCCCGCTGGAAGATTGACATCTGTTATCATACTGTGTGCTTGGTTTCTGTGAGAACTATGATGTCCGTGATATATATATATATATATATATATATATATATATATATATATATATATAATATATATTATATATATATATATATAAATATAATATATATTATATATACATATATATATATAGTTATATATATATATATTATATATATTATATATATATTATATATATAATAATATATATATATATATATTAGCATAATTGCTCCAACAACACCGCCCCAATGTCTTTGGATGCGGTATAAATAGCTAGCTCTGCTTGCTGCACCATCTTGTAAGTGTGGGTGATTCTTGTGGGTTTAGGCATCATGTGTTCTAAGCTTACCATGAGGTGGAGTCAGGTACATATGGGTTTGAGTCCTTGGTTAGTGCATGTGTTGTTATGCATCATTTACCACCTCGTTCTTGGTTAATATAATATTATTTGCTGATCGTGGAGTTGAGTACACAAACAGGGGATGAGAACTGAAATTAACCCTAGAAGCGCCCTCGACTCCAATTGTCGTCGGGGATATCGATAAAACAGCTAGATCTGCTGGCTGCCACCATTATGAGAATTGGGAGGGTCCTGTGGGTTAAACATCATTGGTTCTAGCTCACAATGAGGCGGGTCAGTACTGGGCTCGAGTCCTTGGCTAGTGCAATGTTGTTAGTGAGCTATAATATTTCATATATTATATATATATATCTATTTATATATATATAATATATATAGATATATATATATATATATATATATTTATATATATATATTTTTCACAAGTTTCCGCCGTCTCCCACCGGAGGTTGTGGGGTGACCCAAAATAGAAAAATAGAAAATGCCAAAGAAATATACTTTCATCATCATTCTACACTTTTCACACCACTCGCACATTATCACATGTTTTGCAGAGGTGCTAGAATACAACAGTCTAGAAGAATACACATATAAAGATACACAACATATCCCTCCAAACTGCCAATATCCCAAACCCCTCCTTTAAAGTGCAGGCATTGTACTTCCCATTCCAGGACTCAAGTCCGACTATATGAAAATAACCGGTTTCCCTGAATCCTTCACTAAATATTACCCTGCTCACACTCCAACAGATCGTCAGGTCCCAAGTACCATTCGTCTCCATTTACTCCTATCTAACACGCTCACGCACGCCTGCTGGAAGTCCAAGCCCTTACCCACAAAACCTCCTTTACCCCCTCTCTCCAACCTTTCGAGGACGACCCCTACCCCGCCTTCCTTCCCCTATAGATTTATATGCTTTCCATGTCATTCTACTTTGATCCATTCTCTCTAAATGACCAAACCACCTCAACAACCCCTCTTCTGCCTCTGACTAATACTTTTATTAACTCCAGACCTTCTCCTAATTTCCACACTCCGAATTTTCTGCATAATATTTACACCAACACATTGCCTTAAACAGGACATCTCCACTGCCTCCAACCGTCTCCTCGCTGCTGCATTTACCACCCAAGCTTCACACCCATATAAGAGTGTTGGTACTACTATACTTTCATACATTCCCTTCTTTGCCTCCATAGATAACGTTTTTTGACTCCACATATACCTCAACGCACCACTCACCTTTTTTCCCTCATCAATTCTATGATTAACCTCATCCTTCATAAATCCATCCGCCGACACGTCAACTCCCAAGTATCTGAAAACATTCACTTCTTCCATACTCCTCCTCCCCAATTTGATATCCAATTTTTCTTTATCTAAATCATTTGACACCCTCATCACCTTACTCTTTTCTATGTTCACTTTCAACTTTCTACCTTTACACACATTCCCAAACTCATCCACTAACCTTTGCAATTTTTCTTTAGAATCTCCATAAGCACAGTATCATCAGCAAAAAGTAACTGTGTCAATTCCCATTTTGAATTTGATTCCCCATAATTTAATCCCACCCCTATCCCAAACACCCTAGCATTTACTTCTTTACAACCCCATCTATAAATATATTAAACAACCATGGTGACATTACAATCCTGTCTAAGACCTACTTTTACCGGCAAGTAGTCTCCCTCTCTTCTACATCACCCTAACCTGAGCCTCACTATCCTCATAAAAACTCTTTACAGCATTTAATAACTTACCACCTATTCCATATACTTGCAACATCTGCCACATTGCTCCTCTATCCCACTCTATCATATGCCTTTTCTAAATCCATAAATGCAATAAAAACTTCCATATCTTTATCTAAATACTGTTCACATATATGCTTCAATGTAAAACCTGATCTACACATCCCCTACCCACTCTAAACCTCCTTGCTCATCCGCAATCCTACATTCTGTCTTACCTCTAATTCTTTCAATTATAACCCTACCGTACACTTTTCCTGGTATACTCAGTAGCTTATTCCTCTATAATTTTTAGTCTCTTTTGTCCCCTTTCCCTTTATATAAAGGGACTATACATGCTCTCTGCCAATCCCTAGGTACCTTCCCCTCTTTCATACATTTTATTAAACAAAAGTACCAACCACTCCAACACTATATCCCCCCCCTGCTTTTAACATTTCTGTCATGATCCCATCAGTTCCAGCTGCTTTACCCCTTTCATTTTACGTAATGCCTCACGTACCTCCCCCACACTTACATTCTCCTCTTCTTCACTCCTAAAAGATGATATACCTCCCTGACCAGTGCATGAAATTACTGCCTCTGTTTCTTCCTTAACATTTAAAAGTTCCTCAAAATATTCTCGCCATCTACCCAATACCTCCATCTCCCCATCTACTAACTCCCCTACTCTGTTTTTAACTGACAAATCCATATTTTCCTAGCTTTCTTAACTTGTTTAACTCACTCCAAAATTTTTTCTATTTTCATTAAAATTTCTTGACAGTGCCTCTCCCACTCATCATCTGCTCTCCTTTGCACTCTCTCACCACTCTCTTTACCTTTCTTTTACTCTCCATATACTCTGCTCTTCTTATAACACTTCTGCTTTGTAAAAACCTCTCATAAGCTACCTTTTTCTCTTTTATCACACCCTTTACTTCCATCATTCCACCAATCACTCCTCTTTCCTCCTGCCCCCACCCTCCTATAACCACAAACTTCTGCCCCACATTCTAATACTGCATTTTTTAAAACTATTCCAAACCCTCTTGAACCCCCCCACTACTCATCTTTGCACTAGCCCACCTTTCTGCCAATAGTCGCTTATATCTCACCCGAACTTCCTCCTCCCTTAGTTTATACACTTTCACCTCCCTCTTACTTGTTGTTGCCACCTTCCTCTTTTCCCATCTACCTCTTACTCTAACTGTAGCTACAACTAAATAATGATCCGATATATCAGTTGCCCCTCTATAAACATGTACATCCTGGAGCCTACCCATCAACCTTTTATCCACCAATACATAATCTAATAAACTACTTTCATTACGTGCTACATCATACCTTGTATATTTATTTATCCTCTTTTTCATAAAATATTATTACTTATACCAAATTTCTTTCTACACATAGCTCAATTAAAGGCTCCCCATTTACATTTACCCCTGGCACCCCAAATTTACCTACTACTCCTTCCATAACATTTTTTACCCACTTTAGCATTGAAATCCCCAACCACCATTACTCTCACACTTGATTCAAAACTCCCCACGCATTCACTCAACATTTCCCAAAATCTCTCTCTCTCCTCTAACTTCTCTCTTTTCCAGGTGCATACACACTTATTATAACCCACTTTTCACATCCAATCTTTATTTTACTCCACATAATCCTTGAATTAATACATTTATAGTCCCTCTTTTCCTGCCATAGCTTATCCTTCAACATTATTGTACTCCTTCTTTAGCTCTAACTCTATTTGAAACCCGGGACCTAATCCCATTTATTCCTCTCCACTGAAACTCTCCACCCCCTTCAGCTTTGTTTCACTTAAAGCCAGGACATCCAGCTTCTTCTAAATTCATAACATCCACAATCATTCTTTCTTATCATCTGCAAAACATCCACGCACATTCAGATTTCCCCACTTTGACAATTTTCTTCTTCTTCTTATTTTTTAGTAATCTTACGGGGAAAAGGGGTTACTAGCCATTTTTCCCCTGCATTTTAGTTGACTTTTACAACACGCATGGCTTACGGAGGAAAGATTCTTATTCCACTTCCCATGGATATAAAAGGAAAATTAAAAAGACTAAGAACTATTAAGATAAAAAACAAAAAAACTCAGATGAGTGTGTATAAATAAATGTGTACATGTATGTGTAGTGTGACCTAAGTGTAAGTAGAAGTAGCAAGACATGCCTGTAATCTTGCATATTTATGAGACAGACAAAGACTTTCAGCAATCCTACCATATGTAAATACAATTACAGGCTTCGTTTTTAATACTTGGCAGGACGGTATTACCTCCCTGGGTGGTTGATGTTTACCAACCTACCTTATATATTTTCATATATATTAAATATATATTTTTATATAATGATAATATAATTTACCTTTATATATATATATATATTATTATATATATATATATATATATATATATATATATATAATATATATATATATATATATATATAGGGAGTACCTACCTCTATGCTGAAGGGGACCCTCGTTCAGAGAAGACAACAACGGTACCTCAGGATAAACTCAAGGTTACCCTGGAGCTGATTGTGATATTTTCTTCTCTACATAATATATATTATATAATTAATTTTTATATAATTCCTGATATATTATAGATATATTATATATAATCATATGATATATAAGATATATATAATAAACACTGATCACTGGCTGAAGGAGACTCGAACCTACGAACCTTGGAACAAGGTACCACAAATAGGTGAGTACAAATAGGCGAGTACACACATACACACACACACACACACACAAAAACACACACACACACGTGAAGCAGTATCACTGAATAGTGCTCCAAGGATTTGGCGTTCTAGTGGCTGTCCTAAGATATTGTTAGCGGTCATCGTACGTGAATGAATCAGTGAACATACCTACAAGAGTGTAACAGCTTTCAAGAGTGCGAATAATGTGATAAGATCAAGAATTTTACAATTTAAATTTGAATGAATGTTGAGTGAGGGAGGGTAAGAATCAGCTGATGAGGCTGCTGGCTGCAGTGTTGACACAAAATATCCAAACATAGTTAATTGGGTTAATCGGTGTGATCTGAAATATTAACAAATACAGATATTGGTGCGTTATAGCAGCAGTGTAGTGATAAGGTCATAAACGAGTGATTAAGTAAAGAGTGAAAGTAAGAAAAAATTAGTCAATCCCCAGCTGTTGGTGTTGTGAATATAGTTAATATCATCAGATTTGTTATGACCATAATACTGTACTAAAGAAAAAAGAGTGGAATACCAAGTCCTAAAAGAAAAAGAAAAAACTTGAATGACATGATAAAGTACCTGAAGGAGTTACAAAAGTGAAGGAGTTAATAGCAGCCAACCAGCAGGAACCTCCATTGTTGTGCAGACGACATCACTTGCCTATGTGTGGTTAATTTTGGTTAGTGTCTAAAGTCTCAGTGTCTCGCCCTGCTGGTTGTATGCTATACCATCACTCTCTCCCTAACTTTCAGTGCCAGGAGATAGGGGTAACCCTGATAATGTTTAGTAAATTATCTAAACATCTTCAGAAGAGTTGTGTAGCATAATGACCCCCCACCCCCCGTCTTTCTGACAGCGACAAGCTGTCATGGAATCATGGAATCTTGATTCTGAGGACATGTACATAACCTTCACGACTACGACAACTACTACTACAACTAACCCATCTCTTTGGGAAGGACCTACTTCCACTGGGGAATCCCGCCTACCAGTGACTATGCCCTCGTCTGCTACACCTGACGTTACTATATAAGCGCTAGGATCCTTTCTTCTGCTTCAGAATCTCCACGACTATGGTGCTCTTCGCACCTACTCCTAGGTTGAGGGACTGATTACCTCATCTTCTGTATATAGTCTTACTGTCTTCAAGCTATGTCCTAGAATTTGTATTGATAAAGCCACTGGATGGCGAAACGTCTACAATAAAGATACCCAGATGTTGCACATGTGTCTTAATTTCATCGACAAGCTAGTAAACGAGTACGCAGATGCAAACACACGTGTTCACCAGTAATTATTATTATAATAAATATTAGTATATATTAAAAAGGAATTGAGAGAGAAATAATCCTATAATCTTCAGAAAAGTAAAGTAGCCTAGTGTGCAAAGATCCGGGCCGGGGAACCAAGAACAATAACAATAGTGTGTTAACGTGACCCCCCCCCCTCTTTTTCAAAGAACGACAAGCTAGTAAACACACACTCACACAAACACAAGTGTACACAGTAAATATTATATAGTATATATTAGTGTATATTAATAAGGAATTGATTGTGATTTTTTTTTATAATCTTCAAAAGAGTAGCATAGCCTAGTGTGATATATGAACCCTTTCCTTTTTTTTTTTTAGACTAAGACAAAAGCGCGTGTGCACGCACACGTGCACACACACATACACACCCATACACACAAACATACACATACACACTACACATACACATACACACATACACACATACACATACACACATACACACCATACACACACATACACATACACATATGCATACACACACATACACATACACACACATACACACACATACACACACACACACACACACACACACACACACACACACACACCACACACACACACACACACACACACACACACACACGCACACAAACCTAACCTAACACATTAGCTCATAAATCCCCCACCACACATATTTTTACGATAAGCAGAAGCAGCTAGAACATCCCAACAGGATAAAAACAAAATGGGCTCTCAAAAAGGAGGACGTAAAGGCAAGGGAACTGATGATGGATGGTCGGAGATGGAAGAATGGGTAGAACGGGTCAAGAACAAAATGGAACAACAATGGGAAAAAAGGTTAAACGAGCTTTGCAATAACATGTTGGAGAAAATATCTGCAGAGAGCAAGAAGTGGGAATCACGAGCTGTAGTACCTGAGGCAAAGATACTGAGATTGGAGGAAGAAATGGATGTGCTGAAGCAGGATCTAAAGATGAGGTCCGAAAGGAGCAAGATGACTGAAATGGGAACATCAGCAGGCAGGAGGGGATGGATCTAAGCAGTCTTTTGCAGCAGTAATTTCAGGCCATCATGGTGTCTGGGAGATGATTAGGGAAACAGCAAAGGAGATGCTTAAATCAGATCCAGAGATACAGAGGGAAAAGAAAAGGGAAGAGGAGAGGGAGAGGTCAATAATTATTCATGAGCTTCAGGAGGCTGAAGGGCAGACCTATGATGAAAGAAAGCATTGGGAGAAAACAGAGATTAAGAACATCATTGTAATAACAGGAGAGAGGGACATGTCTCAGGTAGAAAATTTTCACAGACTTGGGGGGTATTCGAGGGAAAAAAAACGACCAATCGGATTGACATTCAAGACAGATGTGGTACGGAACAAGATATTACAACAGAAACCACTGTTAAAGGACTCTCCAGATTATCAAAAAGTGTTCCTCAATTGAGACAGAACAAGAAAGGAAAGGGAACAACTGAAAGTGAGAACAAGACAGAACCAGTGGAAGGAAAGAGAGATAGGACAGGCAATGACAGACAGGAAAACTCAGCCTTTGGGGGAACATCAAACACAAATGGTTACAGAAACCTCTCAACCCATCACCACATATCAACCAAACACAGTAAACAGAAACGAACCTCACTCCATAGCCACCATCCCCTAAGCTCTAATTCCACAATCACAGCAGCATCCCATAATATTGTGCCCTGCCTCCCACCCTCCCACCCTGCACCTTTCTCTTCCATCTCCCAAAATACAGTAATGGAAAGGAAGCTAAAGGTATGGTACACCAATGGAGATGGAATAACAAATAAGAGTGTAGAGTGGCAAGAACGCATCATTGATGCATCACCTGACATCATAGCACTAACAGAGACAAAACTTACAGGGATGATAACAGATGCAACTTTTCCACCTGGATATCAGATTATGAGGAAAGACAGAGAGAACAGAGGAGGGAGAGGAGTAGCATTGCTCATAAAAGACCAGTGGAGTTTTGAGGAGATGGGAGGACTGGAAAGAAGGGAAACAGACGACTTCATTGTAGGAACACTTCAGACTGGTGGTCCAAAGGTGATGATAACAGTGATGTATAACCCACCGCTTAACAGCAGGAGAACAAGAGAAGAGTATGATGTGTGCAATAGGGAAATGGTGGATACACTAGCTGAAGTGGCCAGGAGGGCTCATATGGGTAGGACAAAATTGCTTATAATGGGAGATTTCAATCATAAAGAGATTGACTGGGAAAACCTAGAGCCACATGGGGGACCAGAAGCATGGAGGGCTAAGATGTTGGAGACTGTATTGGAGAACTTCATGCATCAACATGTTAGGGATACAACCAGAGAGAGAGGAGAGGATGTTGCAGCAAGGCTGGATCTCATATTTACCTTGAACAGTTCAGACATAAGGGATATCACCCACGAAAGACCTCTTGGCGCTAGTGATCATAGTGATCATATCTTGTGGAGTTAACAGTGGAAAATGCAGCAGCACGAGAACAAAGAGAGAAACCAAACTTCAAAAAAGGGGACTGCCTAAGAATAAGAAGTTTCCTGCATGAAGTGCAGTGAGAAAGAGAACTAGATGGAAAAACAGTGAATGAAATGATGGGAATAATAACCACTATGTGCAGGGAGGCAGAGGAAAGGCTCATACCAAAGGGCAACAGAAAAAATGGTAAGACCAGAGTGAGCCCATGGTTTAAGTGGAGGTGTAAAGAGGCCAAAGCCAAGTGTGCTAGAGAATGGAAAAGGTATAGAAGGCAAAGGACTCAAGAAAACAAGGAGCTGAGCAGAAGAACCAGAAAGGAATATGCAAGGATAAGGAGAGAGGCCCAGAGGCAATACGAGAACGACATAGCACCAAAAGCCAAATCTGAACCATAGTTGTTATACAGTCACATTAGGAGAAAAACAACAGTCAAGGACCAGGTAATCAGGCTGAGGAAAGAAGGAGGGGAGCTCACGAAGAGTGACCAAAAAGTATGTGATGAACTATATAAAAGATTTAGAGAAGTATTCACAATAGAGTCAGGAATGCTTCCAGCAAACTGTGGAGGCAGGGTGCACCAGCAGGCGCTGGATACGGTACACATAACCATGGTAGAGGTGAAGAAACTTCTAGACGAACTCGGTACCTCAAAGGCGGTGGGCCCAGATAGCATATCTCCATGGATACTGAGAGAGGGAGCAGATGAACTGTGTGTGCCATTAGCAGCAATCTTCAGTAAATCTATCGAAACAGGGCAGTTGCCTGAGGCGTGGAAGACAGCACATGTAGTTCCAATTTTCAAGAAAGGGGACAGACAGGCAGCACTAAACTACAGACCAGTGTCACTGACTTGTATAATATGTAAATTCATGGAAAAGATTATCAGGAGAAAAGTAGTGGAACACATTGAAAAGATTGGGCTCATACATGACAGTCAGCACGGCTTCAGAGATGGGAAAATCCTGTGTCAAAAATTTACTTGAGTTTACAATAAGGTAACAGAAGTAAGACAAAACGGAGAGGGATGGGTAGATTGCATCTTTTTAGGATTGCAAGAAGACTTTTGACACAGTACCACACAAGAGACTGGTGCAAAAATTAGAGGAGAGGGCAGGAATAATGGGGAAGTACTGCAATGGATTAGGGAATACCTGACAGGAAGGAAGCAACGCGTGTTGGTACGTGCCTAAAGTGTCGGAGTGGGCAAATTGTGTCGAGTGGGGTTTCACAAGGTTCAGTTCTAGGCCAGTGCTGTTTCTTGTATACGTGAATGACATGGTGGAGGAAATAGATTCAGAAGGGGTCACTGTTCGCTGATGATGTAAAACTGATGAGGAGAATACAATGGGCTAGGATCAGTTAAGATTACAAGGGGATCTGGACAAATACAGTATGGTCCGACAAATGGCTCCTGGAGTTTAACCCCAGTAAGTGTAAGGTCATGAAGTTTGGGGGAAAGGAACAGAAGACCGCAGTGGAGTAAAGGTTAGGAAACCAACAGCTGCAAACGTCAGTTAAAGAAAAGGATCTTGGGGTAAGCATTAAAAACGAACATGTCCCTGAGGCACACATTAAATCAAATAACTGCTTTTAGCATATGGGAGATTGGAAAACCCTGAGTTGGCATTTAGACATCTGAGTAAGGAGTCATTCACGACATTGTACACTGTGTACGTAAGGCCTACACTAGAATATGCAGCGCCAGTATGGAACCCTCACTTAGTCAAACGTCACGAAATTGGAGAAAGTGCAAAATTTGAAAACCGATTAGTCCAGAACTGAGGGGTATGTCTTATGAGGAGAGGTTAAGGGAACTAAACCCTGATGACACTAGAGGATAGGAGGGATAGAGGGGACATGATAACAACATATAAAATACAAAGAGGCATTGACAAGGTGGGACAAGGATCGAATGTTTCAGAGATGGGATACAGAAACAAGGGGACACAATTGGAAACTGAAAACCCAGATGAGTCATAGGGATTTTTAGGAAGTATTTTTTAGTCTTAGATTTGTCGGGAAACTGGAATAATCTGGAGAGTGAAGTAGTGGAAGCAAGTTCCATAAATAGCTTTAAAAGAGGTTATGACAAATATCATGGCGCGGGGAGAGAGTGAATTATTATCGACCAGTGAAGAGACGGGGCTAGGAGCTATGACTCGCCCCCTGCAACCACATATAGGTGAGTACATATAGGTGAGTACATCCAAAAACATTAGCTGCCCTTAATTTATTCTGGAGCAAACATACCCCAGACTCCTTTCACTAAGGAAAACCATTAATTTAATCAAAACCTCTTAAAATCATCACTCATTGTCAATTTTTCTACTCATACATTTTTCAAAATTTTATTACCTTTCCTTCAGGAACTCCCCAATACCATAGAATATCATTTGAAGACTTTCAAATTACTTTTTTTGGATATCTTAAATTACTTTTTAGACATTTTCAAAAAAACTTTCTGGATACTTTCAAAAAACGTTTTGGATACTTTCAAAATATATTTTGGATACTTTCAAAATATATTTTGGATACTTTCAAAAAGCTTTTTGGGTACTTTGAAATTAATTTTTGGATACTCTCAAATTACTTTTAGGATACTTTCCAAAAAAATTTTGGATACTTTCAAAATACTTTTTGGATACTTTTTAAAAACTTTTTGGATATTTTCAGAAAAGTTTTTCGATACTTTAAAAAAAAACTTTTTGAATACTTTCAAAAAACTTTTTGGATACTTTCAAGAAACTTTTTGTATTTCAAAAATCTTTTTGGATACTTTGAAATTACTTTTTGGATATTTTCAAAAAACTTTATGGGTACTTTCTAAATACATTTTGGATACTTTAAAAAAAAAATTTGGATACTTTCAAATTACTTTTTGGATACTTTCATGTAATGATTATAAACAGATGATTTTGACAACGAAAAATTGTCTTGTAAGACTGATGCTACACCTCAAGAAACTGCGTTGTTTTTCCTCATCTTCTGGTGATTGTGTCCACTACAAATTGCCATAATGAGGGACTTTGAGTTCCTGAGGCTTGAATGTGAACATTAGAGCCTAGCTTGGGCAAAGACTTTGAACTCTGGAGGGCTGAGCGTGAAGCCCATCTTGCCGTCCGTGTTGGTGACAGGAATAGCGGGGTCCAGACTGAAGGTGAAGTGTTGCATGAGAGAAGAGAACAGCAAAAACGTTGTCATCCTGGCCAGAGATTCTCCTAAACAGGATCGTCGACCTGGGAAAACACTGGTAGGTATTATGGATACAAAGTGTGAGAGAGATATACAACAAGAATAACAACATAGCCAGAAATATTTACGACTTATTTGGTGACCTTTTTTTTTACCAAGAAGTATGCAGTCTTCTGCCCTCGTGAGCTACGATCACCAGTGCACAAATTTTCTTACTAGTTACCTAATCTTAGTATTTATCGAAGCTTCATACTTGAACGTTATTTGGCCATATGAAAATATAATATAACTGGACATTTGTTTCCAACACAATACAGAAAGAAAACATGCAACATTTTTTAGCACAAACATAATTATAGCTAAAGGTTACATTTACACCGCAAGTTTTATATTTGCAAAGCGAACGTATAATTTGGAACAAATGTTTAATAAATGCAACAGAAACGTAACGTTAGCAAAACGAAAAGATATTTTTTTCATTACAAGAATCACCTTTGCCGAAGGGAATGACACGCTCGTCCTTACGAATTGAACCATCATGGTTGATGAAACGCTCAGGGCGGAAGGTTTCTGGGTCACCCCAGTAACCTGGGTCCATATGAACGCTGTACAAGTTGTTCAACACTACCGTCCCGGCTTGGATCCTGAAGCCCTGTGAATAATCACAATATCAGATGTGTACTTGCATTAAGATTTATTGTATACTGGTATAGCATTTTCTCTGAAATCTCAGTGATGTCATTACTAGTTAAAGATTACTGTAGGCAGAGTAATGTCACTGTGGAGACAGTATGGTCAGTATGGAGACAGTGAGGTCAATGTGGAGGTAGAGTGAGGTCACTGTGAAGACAGTAAACTCACTGTGAAGGCATAGTGAGGTCACAGTGGAGAGTGAGGTCACTGTAGAGACAGTGAGGTAATTGTGGAGACAATAAGGTAATTGTGGAGACAGTGAGGTCACTGTAAAGACAGTGAGGTCACTACGGAGACAGTGACCTCACTGAACAGGCAGTGAGGGCACTGAGGAGACAGTGAGGTCACTGTGGAAGCAGTGAGGTACTCTGGAGACAGTGAAGAAACAGAATTAGGCTGTGAAGACAATATGGTCACTGTAAAGGTAGAGTGAGGCCACTCTAGAGATAGAATGAGGTCACTTGAGGTAAAGTGAGGTCACTATGGAGACAGTGAGGTCACTATGGAGACAGTGAGATCACTGTGGAGGCAGTGAGGTCACTGTGGAAGCAGTGAGGTCACTGTGGAGGCAGTGAGGTCACTGTGTGTCAGAAAGAGACCAGTTAGACAAAATAAAAATCACTGAGGCAGACTGAATTTGCTATGGCATATTATTGTATTCAAAAACAAGCGCTAAACCCATATGGCTTATATAGTACCAAACGATAGAGAAGGCAGGTGAAGGAACAGGTAAATAACAGGAAAATATTAAGTGGTACGACTCCTGAGTTTCATCTAAGAAATCATAAAGAACTTGAGAATTAGATCATGGAACACAAGAAGTAGCTAGTATCAGGGTGAATAATGAATAATTAAATTTCTGAGAGGCCAAGTGGTCTCTGAGAAGTCAAGTTGTCACAAAGAGGTCAAGTGCTCACAGAGAGGTCAAGTGCTCACAGAGAAGCCAAATGGTCACAGAGAGGTCAAGCTGTCACTGAGAGGCCAAATGGTAATTAAGATTGTACACAGTAGGTCTTCCCACCTGTATCACACACCTCCCACTAGAGAGGGTTACTGGCCTAGGCCTAGTTTCTAAACCTCCCACCAGATGTCAGGCACTGAGGTAGACCCACGCTGTTTAACATCTCTCTCACTTCGCGCTCACCTGACCTACCATCAAGACCTATTCCCTTGACTGGTTCCCAGCTACCCTCTAACTGCGTCTGCCTGTGTACCCTTAATTTAAATAAATCCAGATCTAGTCAATAGCACTTGTGTTCAGCCTATAAGCTACCCTGCTATACTGCTACACTACGAAAGGCAGTTAATTATAACAGTATTGAGAGAAGTGGATATTACATTTGTGATTTTTCTCTCTCATAATGATTATCTTTCATAATATTTTGTGTTACTCTGCCCTTCTGCAAGTGAATAATTTTTGCATTTCAAATTGCAATTGTCAGCACCTGCAACATTTTGCTTTGTGCTAAGTTTGCAAAAGAGAATTCACAACAATTTTGTCACTAGATTCTATTTCTTTGGACATACAATTTTGTTTTGTGAACTTTTTTCATATTGTTACTGTAATATTTCGCAATTGCTATTGTTGTAGCAATGTTATACATTTTCTGGGAAATCACCTGCATTAATCAGTGAAATTTTCTGTTGTGAACCCACTTGCATAAACTTATTTTAACATCGATTTCCAAAGTACATCATTGTATTGGTTAACGTGTTCTTAAAATTCTTACATCGTACCAACAAGAGTGCCAATTACCATCATGTTATGTTGTTCTCTTTGACTCTCTGCCAAGTTTAGGTTAAACTGTGTACCATTTTCAGCTTTCTTAATATTTTTTCCTACCTTTTCTGATTTCTTATTCTTCGCACGACTCTGAGCCATGACTAACACATGTAGTGGTCGCAATACTTCGTCAGCTCAGACTGGCACGACCAGTAATCCTTCACAGGATTTGTCCAATAGTACTTGAAGTGGAAAATGTTCTACGGAGAGCCAAATAGCAGCCCTCATAGCAACCAACTGCATGTGCTTCAAACGGTCGTTCTTGCCCATCCCTCATCTTCGTTGGTGGCTCTGACATGTTAGAGATGGGGCTAATATCTGTTGAAACTGCAGTAAGGGGTAAATATGATAACCCTTCAAACGAGCAATATATACATTTTGATATTGCCGCAGTAGATCAAGAAAGAGGTACTGTCAGTGCTTTTGTTCGTCTCAAGCGAGTTAGCAAGCTTGAGACAGGGCCTGGCCTCAAGGAGGAGTTCCACTGATACTTCCATCGAAGGAAGAAGAACCACTACTTTGATATCTTCACTAATGCTTGGAATGAGAAACAGGTTTTGAATAAAGATCTCACCTGCAGCCTGACATCTCCCTCCGCACTCACCTGACCTACCATCAAGACCTACCTCCACCCACCTCCTTGACTGGCTCCTGGGTGCCATCTAACTGTATCTGCCTGTGTAGCTCTTAATCAAATAAATCAAAATTTGTCAATAGCATTTGTGTTCAGCCTCCAAGCTACTCTGCTATGAAAGACAGTTATAACAAGAAGTCAAGTGGTCACTGAGAGGTCAAGTGGTCACTGACAGATCAAGTGGTCACTGAGAGATCAAGTGGTCACTGAGAAATCAAGTGGTCACTGACAGATCAAGTGGTCACTGAGAGATCAAGTGGTCACTGAGAAATCAAGTGGTCACTGACAGATCAAGTGGTCACTGAGTGATCAAGTGGTCACTGAGAAATCAAGTGGTCACTGACAGATCAAGTGGTCACTGAGAGATCAAGTGGTCACTGAGAGATCAAGTAGTCACTGAGTGATCAAGTGGCCACTGAGAGATCAAGTGGTTACTGAGAGATCAAGTGATCACTGAGAGATCAAGTGGTCACTGAGAGATAAAGTGGTCACTAAGAGATCAAGTAGTCACTGAGAGATTAAGTTGTCACTGAGAGATCAAGTGATCACTGAGAGATCAAGTGGTCACTGAGAGGTCAATTAGTCACTGAGTGATCAAGTGGTCACTGAGAGATCAAGTGGTCTCTGAGAGGTCAAGTAGCCACTGAATGATCAAGTGGTCACTGAGAAATCAAGTGGTCACTGAGAGATCAAGTGGTCACTGAGAGATCAAGTGGTCACTGAGAGATCAAGTAGTCACTGAGAGATCAAGTGGTCACTGAGAGATTAAGTTGTCACTGAGAGATCAAGTGGTCTCTGAGAGATCAAGTGGTCTCTGAGAGATCAAGTGGTCTCTGAGAGGTCAAGTAGCCACTAAGTGATCAAGTGGTCACTGAGAAATCAAGTAGTCACTGAGTGATCAAGTGGTCACTGAGAGATAAAGTTGTCACTTAGAGATCAAGTGGTCTCTGAGAGATCAAGTGGTCTCTGAGAGATCAAGTAGTCAGTGTGAGGCCAAGTTGTCACTGAGAGATCAAGTGGTCACTGAGAGATCAAGTGGTCACTGAAAGATCACGTGGTCACTGTGAGGCCAAGTAGTCACTGAGAGATCAAGTGGTCTCTGAGAGATCAAGTGGTCACTGAGAGATCAAGTAGTCACTGAGAGATCAAGTGGTCTCTGAGAGATCAAGTGGTCACTGAGAGATCAAGTAGTCACTGAGAGATCAAGTGGTCTATGACAGATCAAGTGGTCACTGAGAGATCAAGTGGTCTCTGAGAGATCAAGTGGTCAATGAGAGATCAAGTAGTCACTGAGAGATCAAGTGGTCTCTGAGAGATCAAGTAGTCATTGAGAGATCAAGTGGTCACTGAGAGATCAAGTAGTCACTGAGAGATCAAGTGGTCACTGAGAGATCAAGTGGTCACTGAGAGATCAAGTGGTCATTGAGAGATCAAGTAGTCACTGAGAGATCAAGTAGTCACTGAGAGATCAACTGGTCTCTGAGAGATCAAGTAGTCACTGAGAGATCAAGTGGTCACTGAGAGATCAAGTAGTCACTGAGAGATCAAGTGGTCTCTGAGAGATCAAGTAGTCACTGAGAGATCAAGTGGTCACTGAGAGATCAAGTAGTCACTGAGAGATCAAGTGGTCACTGAGAGATCAAGTGGTCACTGAGAGATCAAGTAGTCACTGAGAGATCAAGTGGTCACTGAGAGATCAAGTAGTCACTGAGAGATCAAGTGGTCACTGAGAGATCAAGTGGTCACTGAGAGATCAAGTGGTCACTGAGAGATCAAGTGGTCACTGAGAGATCAAGTGGTCACTGAGAGATCAAGTGGTCACTGAGAGATCAAGTGGTCACTGAGAGATCAAGTGGTCACTGAGAGATCAAGTGGTCACTGAGAGATCAAGTGGTCACTGAGAGGTCAAGTGGTCACTGTGAGATCAAGTAGTCACTGAGAGATCAAGTGGTCACTGAGAGATCAAGTGGTCTCTGAGAGATCAAGTGGTCTCTGAGAGATCAAGTGGTCTCTGAGAGATCAAGTGGTCACTGAGAGATCAAGTGGTCTCTGAAAGATCAAGTGGTCACTGAGAGATCAAGTGGTCACTGAGAGATCAAGTGGTCACTGAGAGATCAAGTGGTCACTGAGAGGTCAAGTGGTCACTGAGAGATCAAGTAGTCACTGAGAGATCAAGTGGTCACTGAGAGATCATGGTCTCGAGAGATCAAGTGGTCTCTGAGAGATCAAGTGGTCTCTGAGAGATCAAGTTGTCACTGAGAGATCAAGTAGTCACTGAGAGATCAAGTGGTCTCTGAGAGATCAAGTGGTCTCTGAGAGATCAAGTGGTCACTGAGAGATCAAGTAGTCACTGAGAGATCAAGTGGTCACTGAGAGATCAAGTGGTCTCTGAGAGATCAAGTGGTCTCTGAGAGATCAAGTGCTCTCTGAGAGATCAAGTTGTCACTGAGAGATCAAGTGGTCTCTGAGAGATCAAGTGGTCTCTGAGAGATCAAGTGGTCTCTGAGAGATCAAGTGGTCACTGTGAGGACAAGTTGTCACTGAGAGATCAAGTGGTCACTGTGAGGACAAGTTGTCACTGAGAGATCAAGTGGTCACTGTGATTACAAGTGGTCACTGAGAGATCAAGTGGTCTCTGAGAGATCAAGTGGTCACTGAGAGATCAAGTGGTCTCTGAGAGATCAAGTGGTCACTGAGAGATCAAGTGGTCTCTGAGAGATCAAGTGGTCACTGAGAGATCAAGTGGTCTCTGAGAGGTCAAGTGGTCACTGAGAGATCAAGTGGTCTCTGAGAGATCAAGTGGTCACTGAGAGATCAAGTGGTCACTGAGAGATCAAGTGGTCACTGAGAGATCAAGTGGTCACTGAGAGATCAAGTCGTCACTGAGAGATCAAGTGGTCACTGAGAGATCAAGTGGTCACTGAGAGATCAAGTGGTCACTGAGAGATCAAGTAGTCACTGAGAGATCAAGTAGTCACTGAGAGATCAAGTGGTCACTGAGAGATCAAGTGGTCACTGTGAGGACAAGTTGTCACTGAGAGATCAAGTGGTCACTGATAGATCAAGTGGTCACTAAGAGATCAAGTGGTCACTGAGAGATCAAGTGGTCACTGAGAGATCAAGTAGTCACTGAGAGATCAAGTGGTCTCTGAGAGATCAAGTAGTCACTGAGAGATCAAGTGGTTTCTGAGAGATCAAGTGGTCACTGTGAGGACAAGTTGTCACTGAGAGATCAAGTGGTCTCTGAGAGATCAAGTGGTTTCTGAGAGATCAAGTAGTCACTGAGAGATCAAGTGGTCTCTGAGAGATCAAGTGGTCACTGTGAGGACAAGTTGTCACTGAAAGATCAAGTGGTCACTGAGAGATCAAGTGGTTACTGAGAGATCAAGTGGTCACTGAGAGATCAATTGGTCACTGAGAGATCAAGTGGTCACTGAGAGATCAAGTGGTCACTGAGAGGTCAAGTGGTCACTGAGAGATCAAGTAGTCACTGAGAGATCAAGTGGTCACTGAGAGATCAAGTGGTCTCTGAGAGATCAAGTGGCCTCTGAGAGATCAAGTGGTCTCTGAGAGATCAAGTGGTCACTGAGAGATCAAGTGGTCTCTGAGAGATCAAGTGGTCACTGAGAGATCAAGTTGTCACTGAGAGATCAAGTGGTCACTGAGAGGTCAAGTGGTCACTGAGAGGTCAAGTGGTCACTGAGAAATCAAGTAGTCACAGAGAGATCAAGTGGTCACTGAGAGATCAAGTGGTCTCTGAGAGATCAAGTGGTCTCTGAGAGATCAAGTGGTCACTGAGAGATCAAGTTGTCACTGAGAGATCAAGTAGTCACTGAGAGATCAAGTGGTCCTCGAAGATCAAGTGGTCTCTGAGAGATCAAGTGGTCACTGAGAGATCAAGTAGTCACTGAGAGATCAAGTGGTCACTGAGAGATCAAGTGGTCTCTGAGAGATCAAGTGGTCTCTGAGAGATCAAGTGGCCTCTGAGAGATCAAGTGGTCACTGTGAGGACAAGTTGTCACTGAGAGATCAAGTGGTCACTGTGAGGACGAGTTGTCACTGAGAGATCAAGTGGTCATTGTGAGGACAAGTGGTCACTGAGAGATCAAGTGATCTCTGAGAGATCAAGTGGTCACTGAGAGATCAAGTGGTCTCTGAGAGATCAAGTGGTCACTGAGAGATCAAGTGGTCTCTGAGAGATCAAGTGGTCACTGAGAGATCAATGGTCTCTGAGAGATCAAGTGGTCACTGAGAGATCAAGTTGTCTCTGAGAGATCAGTGGTCACTAGAGATCAAGTGGCACTGAGAGATCAAGTGTCACTGAGAGATCAAGTGTCACTGAGAGATCATGTAGTCACTGAGAGATCAAGTAGTCACTGAGAGATCAAGTGGTCACTGTGAGGACAAGTTGTCACTGAGAGATCTAGTGGTCACTGAGAGATCAAGTGGTCACTGAGAGATCAAGTGGTCACTGAGAGATCAAGTGGTCACTGAGAGGTCAAGTAGTCACTGAGAGATCAAGTGGTCACTGAGAGATCAAGTGGTCACTGAGAGATCAAGTGGTCACTGAGAGATCAAGTGGTCACTGAGAGATCAAGTTGTCACTGAGAGATCAAGTGGTCACTGAGAGATCAAGTAGTCACTGAGAGATCAAGTAGTCACTGAGAGATCAAGTGGTCACTGAGAGATCAAGTGGTCACTGTGAGGACAAGTTGTCACTGAGAGATCAAGTGGTCACTGAGAGATCAAGTGGTCACTGAGAGATCAAGTGGTCACTGAGAGATCAAGTGGTCACTGAGAGATCAAGTAGTCACTGAGAGATCAAGTGGTCTCTGAGAGATCAAGTGGTCACTGAGAGATCAAGTGGTCTCTGAGAGATCAAGTGGTCACTGTGAGGACAAGTTGTCACTGAGAGATCAAGTGGTCTCTGAGAGATCAAGTGGTCTCTGAGAGATCAAGTAGTCACTGAGAGATCAAGTGGTCTCTGAGAGATCAAGTGGTCACTGTGAGGACAAGTTGTCACTGAGAGATCAAGTGGTCACTGAGAGATCAAGTGGTCACTGAGAGATCAAGTGGTGTCTGAGAGATCAAGTGGTCTCTGAGAGATCAAGTGGTCACTGAGAGATCAAGTAGTCACTGAGAGATCAAGTGGTCACTGAGAGATCAAGTGGTCACTGTGAGGACAAGTAGTCACTGAGAGATCAAGTGGTCTCTGAGAGATCAAGTGGTCACTGTGAGGACAAGTAGTCACTGAGAGATCAAGTGGTCTCTGAGAGATCAAGTAGTCACTGAGAGATCAAGTGGTCACTGAGAGATCAAGTGGTCACTGTGAGGACAGTAGTCACTGAGAGATCAAGTGGTCTCTGAGAGATCAAGTGGTCACTGTGAGGACAAGTAGTCACTGAGAGATCAAGTGGTCTCTGAGAGATCAAGTAGTCACTGAGAGATCAAGTGGTCTCTGAGAGATCAAGTGGTCACTGAGAGATCAAGTAGTCACTGAGAGATCAAGTGGTCTCTGAGAGATCAAGTGGTCACTGAGAGATCAAGTAGTGACTGAGAGATCAAGTGGTCTCTGAGAGATCAAGTGGTCACTGAGAGATTAAGTAGTGACTGAGAGATCAAGTAGTCACTGAGAGATCAAGTGGTCACTGAGAGATCAAGTTGTCACTGAGAGATCAAGTGGTCTCTGAGAGATCAAGTGGTCACTGAGAGATCAAGTTGTCACTTAGAGATCAAGTGGTCTCTGAGAGATCAAGTAGTCACTGAGAGATCAAGTGGTCACTGAGAGATCAAGTTGTCACTGAGAGATCAAGTGGTCTCTGAGAGATCAAGTAGTCACTGAGAGATCAAGTGGTCACTGAGAGATCAAGTAGTCACTGAGAGATCAAGTGGTCTCTGAGAGATCAAGTGGTCTCTGAGAGATCAAGTGGTCACTGAGAGATCAAGTGGTCTCTGAGAGATCAAGTGGTCACTGAGAGATCAAGTGGTCACTGAGAGATCAAGTGGTCACTGAGAGATCAAGTAGTCACTGAGAGATCAAGTGGTCTCTGAGAGATCAAGTAGTCACTGAGAGATCAAGTGGTCTCTGAGAGATCAAGTGGTCACTGAGAGATCAAGTGGTCTCTGAGAGATCAAGTGGTCTCTGAGAGATCAAGTGGTCACTGAGAGATCAAGTGGTCTCTGAGAGATCAATTGGTCACTGAGAGATCAAGTGGTCTCTGAGAGATCAAGTGGTCACTGAGAGATCAAGTAGTCACTGAGAGATCAAGTGGTCACTGAGAGATCAAGTGGTCACTGAGAGATCAAGTAGTCACTGAGAGATCAAGTGGTCACTGTGAGGACAAGTTGTCACTGAGAGATCAAGTAGTCACTGAGAGATCAAGTGGTCACCGAGAGATCAAGTGGTCCCTGAGAGATCAAGTGGTCACTGAGAGATCAAGTGGTCACTGAGAGATCATGTGGTCACTGAGAGATCAAGTGGTCACTGAGAGATCAAGTGGTCACTGAGAGATCAAGTGGTCTCTGAGAGATCAAGTGGTCACTGAGAGATCAAGTAGTCACTGAGAGATCAAGTGGTCACTGAGAGATCACGTGGTCACTGAGAGATCAAGTGGTCACTGAGAGATCAAGTGGTCACTGAGAGATCAAGTGGTCACTGTGAGGACAAGTTGTCACTGAGAGATCAAGTAGTCACTGAGAGATCAAGTGGTCACTGAGAGATCAAGTGGTCACTGTGAGGACAAGTTGTCACTGAGAGATCAAGTAGTCACTGAGAGGTTAACTGGTAACTGAGAGTTAAAGTGGTCTTTGAGAGGCAAAGTGGTAACAGAGGTCAAGTGGTCACTGAGAGGTCAAGTGATGACTGAGAGGTCAAGTAGTCACTGAGAGGTCAAATGGCCGCTGAGAGGCCAAGTGGTAACAGTGGCCAAGTGTTCAAAGAGAGAAGTCAAGTTTTACAGAGAGGTCATGTAGTCACAGAAAGGTTAAGTGGTAACAGAGAGATGAAGTGGTCACTGAGAGGTCAAGTGGTCACTGAGAGATCAAGTGGTCACTGAGAGATCAAGTAGTCACTGAGAGATCAAGTGGTCACTGAGAGATCAAGTGGTCACTGAGAGATCAAGTGGTCACTGAGAGATCAAGTGATCACTAAGAGTTCAATTGGTCACTTAGAGATCAAGTGGTCACTGAGAGATCAAGTAGTCACTGAGAGATCACGTGGTCACTGAGAGGTCAAGTGGTCACTGAGAGATCAAGTTATCACTGAGAGATCAAGTGGTCACTGAGAGGTCAAGTGATCACTGAGAGATCAAGTGGTCACTGAGAGATCAAGTGGTCACTGAGAGATCAAGTAGTCACTGAGAGATCACGTGGTCACTGAGAGATCAAGTGGTCACTGAGAGATCAAGTGGTCACTGAGAGATCAAGTGGTCACTGAGAGATCAAGTGGTCACTGAGAGATCAAGTGGTTACTAAGAGATCAAGTGGTCACTGAGAGACATAGTAAAGTCATTGTGAGGTAAATTTATGCATAATTATCTTATATTAGTTTTAACAGTTTAATTACGATTGAAGACAAGTTTGAGAAGGTGATAGAGGTGAGGGAGGAGAGGTGGAGGCACTAACCTGCAGCTTGGTATCTCTGAGAGCTTTGTGAGGTACAGTTAATGGCGCTGAGCCTCGGTAGCGGAATACCTCTGTCTGTGTGGCATCCGTGTAAACCAACCTGTAGCAATAAACATTATCATAAGACAAATGGGTCAACAGGTAACAGTGATAGCATGTTTACTAGTGTCTTCTCGCATCTGGCTCTACCTGCATGGAACAAGTGAGCCAGATTAGTAACCGAGATCTTAGTGAAAAAACTGTCTTCATCGCTGAATGACTCAGACAAAAAAGTCCTACCTTTTTTTATAGGTAATATATTCTGGGCTTTATTATGAACTTGTTAAAGTACGTGATAAAGCCCAGGCTTGGGAGAAACGTTATATTAAGAGGAACTTTAGCTACCAATGTCTTTATTACCACTTGTCAGTTGTTGCCGTTGTCCACCCATCTACCTTCTTATCAAAGCTCTGCACAGTGGGTTCCATGTTTGTTTCCACCAACAACTCTTTGAACAAAAATATAAGATGGCAATAGGGAGGCCTCTTTCCTCAGCAACGTGTATCGGTTATTCTTTGAGACAGTATTTTTGCATAACTTACTGCCTGTCTGTCTGTTTATTCAGGTATAAACTGCTTAGCTTTTATCAAAGAAAAACTTTAAAACCTGTGGTGATGTATCTGTCACATTCTTCAGTACTATACTTTAGCAGCCATGAGAATGTGATTAATAAAGCAATTTTAGGCTTGCAGTAAGTTTTTTTCTTTCATCTTGGTCAAATTGCAAATTAAACTAACATATTTTTCTTCTGCCAGTGTGTGTGTGTGTGTGTGTGTGTGTGTGTGTGTGTGTGTGTGTGTGTGTGTGTGTGTGTGTGTGTGTGTGTGTGTGTGTGTGTGTGTGTGTGTGTATGTGTGTGTGTTAGTTACCATTTTGTCCTAGGCACATGTCGATTAGACACTAGGCCTGTTGTATATGAGGATGTGTGTGTGTGTGTGTGTGTGTGTGTGTGGTGTGTGTGTGTGTGTGTGTGTGTGTGTGTGTGTGTGTGTGTGTGTGTGTGTGTGTGTGTGCGTGTGTTAGTTACCATTTGGTCATAGGTGTGCGTGTGTGTGTGTGTGTGTGTGCGTGTGTGTGTGCGTGTGTGTGTGCGTGTGTGTGTGACATGTGTGTGCGTGTGTGTGTGCGTGCGTGTGTGCGTGTGTGTGTGAGTGTACTCACCTAGTTGAGGTTGCGGGGGTCGAGTCCGAGCTCCTGGCCCCGCCTCTTCACTGATCGCTACTAGGTCACTCTCCCTGAGCCGTGAGCTTTATCATACCTCTGCTTAAAGCTATGTATGGATCCTGCCTCCACTACATCGCTTCCCAAACTATTCCACTTACTGACTACTC
>NC_069403.1:29128066-29190083 GCF_026875155.1 Cherax quadricarinatus
TTCTTAAAGCTATTTATGGAACTTGCCTCCACTACTTCAATCTGCAAATTATTTCGCTTCTAACAACTCTAAGGCTAAAGAAATACTTCCTAATATCCCTATGACTCATCTAGGTTTTCAACTTCCAACTGTGGCCACTTGTACCTGTATCCCATCTATGAAACATTCGAGCCCTGTCCACCTTGTCAATTCCTCTCAGTATTTTATACGTCGTTATGATTCCCCCCCCCCCCTATCCCTCCTATTGCCTAATGTTATCAGGTTGAGTTCCCTCGTAAGACATCTTACTGCAAACTTTTGCACTTTCTCTGCTTTCTTGAGGTATTTGGCTAGGTGTGGGTTCCATACTGGTGCCGCATACTTCAGTATGGGCCTGACGTACACGGTGTACAGTGTCGTGAATGACTCCTTACTCAGATGTCAAAATGTTATTCACAGGTTTGGGAAGCGCCCATATGCTGCAGCAGTTATTTCATTGATGTGTGCCTCAGGGGACATGTTCGTTACAATGAATACCCCCATGATTCTTTTCTTTATGTGAAGTTTGCAGCTTTTGATCCCTTAACCTGTACTCCGTCTACGGCCTTCTTTGTCCCTCCCCAATTTTCGTGACTTTACACTTGCTGGGGTTAAACTTCAGGAGACATCTGTCGGATCAGACTTACAGCCTGTCCACATCCCCTTGTTATCTTAGCTGATCCTCGTCCGCTTGTATTCTCATCAGTTTCACATCATCAGCGAAGAGCGACACTTCTGAATCTATTCTATCCATCATATGATTCACGTATACAAGAAACAGCACTGGACCTAGGACTGACCCTTGTGAAACCGTACTCCACACATGCAGACACTTTGACATTTTATCACATACCAACACTCAATGTTTCCTTCCTGTCAGGTATTCCCTGATCCATTGCAGTACGTTCCCTACTATTCCTGCCTGCTCCTCTAATTTTAGAACCAGTCTCTTGTGTGGTACTGTGTCAAAAGCCTTCATGCAGTCCAAAAACATGCAATCTACCCATCCCTCTCTCTTCTGTCTTACCGTATTATCGTAGAACTCAGGTAGATTTCTGACATAGGATTTCCCATCCCTGATAGCCTTTTCCATGACTTTACATACTATACATGTCAGTGATACTGGTGTGTAGTTTAACGCTGCCTGTGTGTTTCCTTTCTTAAAAATTGGGACTACATTTGCTGTTTTCCACATCTCAGGCAATTACCCAGTTTCGATAAATTTATTGAATATACATACTAGCTGCACACACAGTTCCTCTGTTCCCTCTCTCAGGACCCATGGAGATATGTTATCTGGGCCCACCGACTTTCAGGTATCTTGTTCACCTAGCAGTTTCTTCACCTACTCCTTGGTTATGTGCAATATGTCCAGCACCTGCTGGTGCACCCTACCTCCATGATCTGCTGGAATCATTTCTGTCTCTATTGTAAGAACTTCTCTAAATCTTGTATTAAGTTCATAACATACTTCCTGGTCACTCAATGTGAGCTCGCCTCCTTCTTTCCACAGCCTGATTACCTGGACACTGACCGCTGTTTTCCTCTTAATGTGACTGAATAACAACTTTGGTTTTTTATTCGGCTTTAAATGCTATGTCGTTTTAATATTGCCTCTGGGCTTCTCGCTTTATCCCTGCACATTCGTTTTTGGTTCTTCTGCTCTACTCATTGTTTTCTTGAGTCCTTTGCGTTTTATATCTGTTCCATACTCTAGCAAACTTGGCTTTGGCCTCTTTACACCTCCAGTTAAACCATGGGCTCACTCTGGTCTTACCATTTTTTCTGAACTTCTCCTCTGCCTCCCTGCACGTAGTAGTCACTAGTTCCATCATTTCATTTACTGTTTTTCCCTCTAGTTCTCTTTCCCACTACACTTCATGCAGGAATCTTCTAAAGCCTATGTAGTCCGTGAGCGCTAAGGAGTCTATCGTGTGTGATATTCTCTATGTTTGAGCTATTCAAGGGGAATATGAGATGTTGCCTTGCTGCAACATCCTCTTCACTCTCTCCCTCTGGTTGTATCCCTATCATTTTGGTGTATGAAGTTCTCCAATACTGTCTCCAGCATCTCTTCATGATTGAAATCCCCCATGATAAATAATTTCATCCTACATATATGAGCCTTCCTGGCCACTTCAGCTACAATATCCACCATTGCTCTATTGCGTTCATCATACTCTTGTCTTGGCTTCCTGCTGCTCAGTGGTGGGTTATACATCACCTCTATCATTACCTTTCGATCCCCAGTATGAAGTGTTCCCACAATGAAGTCGTCTGTTTCCCCTCTGTCCATTCCTCCCATTTCCTCAAAACTCCACTGGCTTTTGAAGAGTAGTGCCACTCCTCCCCCTCTGTTCTCTCCCTCTTTCCTCAGGCTCTGATATCCAGCTGGAAAGATTGCATCTGTTATCATCCCTGTAAGTTTTGTCTCTGTTACTGCTCAGTGTGTGAGTGTGTGTGTGTGTGTGTGTGTGTGTGTGTGTGTGTGTGTGTGTGTGTGTGTGTGTGTGTGTGTGTGTGTGTGTGTGTGTGTGTGTGTGTGTGTGTGCGCGTGTGTGTGTGCGCGTGTGTGTGTGCGCGTGTGTGTGTGTGTGTGTGTGTGCGTGTGTGTGTGCGTGTGTGTGTGTGTGTGTGTGTGTGTGTGTGTGTGTGTGTGTGTGTGTGTGTGTGTGTGTGTGTGTGTGTGTGTGTGTGTGTGTGTGTGTGTGCGCGTGTGTGTGTGCCCGTGTGTGTGTGTGTGTGTGTGCGTGTGTGTACTCACCTCACCTAGTTGTACTCACCTAGTTGAGGTTGCAGGGGTCGAGTCCAAGCCCGTAGCCCGGCCTCTTCACTGGTCGCTACTAGGTCACTCTCCCTGAACTGTGAGTTTTATCATACCTCTGCTTAAAGCTATGTAAGGATCCTGCCTCCACTACATCGCTTCCCAACTATTCCACTTCCTGACTACTCTGTGGCTGAAGAAATACTTCCTAACATCCTTGTGATTCATCTGTGTCTTCAACTTCCAACTGTGTCCTCTTGTTGCTGTGTCCCATCTCTGGAACATCCTGTCTTTGTCCACCTTGTCAATTCCTGTCAGTATTTTGTATGTCATTATCATGTCATCCCTATCTCTCCTGTCCTCCAGTGTCGTCAGGTTGATTTCCCTTAACCTCTCCTCGTAGGACATACCTCTTAGCTCTGGAACTAGTCTTGTTCCAAACCTTTGCATTTTCTCTAGTTTCTCTACGTGCTTGCTAGGTGTGGGTTCCAAACTGGTGCCACATACTCCAATATGGGCCTAACATACACGGTGCACAGGGTCCTGAATGATTCCTTATTAAGATGTCGGAATGCTGTTCTGAGGTTTGCTAGGCACCCATATGCTGCAGCAGTTATTTTGTGTGATGTATGCTTCAGATGCGCCTGGTGTTATACTCACCCCAAGATCTTTTTCCTTGAGTGAGGTTTGTAGTCTCTGGCCCCCTAGACTGTACTCAGTCTGCGGTGTTCTTTGCCCTTCCCCAATCTTCATGACTTTGCACTTGGTGGGGTTGAACTCCAGGAGCCAATTGCTGGACCAGGACTGCAGCCTGTCCAGATCCATTTGTAGTTCTGCTGGTGTTCGATCGAATGAATTCTTCTCATCAACTTCACGTCATCTGCAAACAGGGACACTTCGGAGTCTATTCATTCCGTCATGCCGTTCACAAATACCAGAAACAGCACTGGTCTTAGGACTGACCCCTGTGGGACCACGCTGGTCACAGGTGCCCACTCTAACACCTCGCCACGTACCATGACTCGCTGCTGTCTTCCTGACAAGTATTCCCTGATCCATTGTAGTGCCTTCCCTGTTATCCCTGCTTGTTCCTCCAGTTTTTGCACTAATCTCTTGTCTGGAACTGTGTCAAATGCCTTCTTGCAGTGCAAGAATATGCAATCCACCCACCCCTCTCTCTCTTGTCTTACTGCTGTCACCATGTCATAGAACTCCAGTAGGTTTGTGACACAGGATTTCCCGTCCCTGAAACCATGTTGGCTGCTGTTGATGAGATAATTCCTTTCTATGTGTTCCACCACTCTTCTCCTGATAATCTTCTCCATGATTTTGCATACTATACGTGTCAGTGACATTGGTCTGTAGTTTAGTGCTTCATGTCTGTCTCCTTTTTTAAAGACTGGGACTATATTTGCTGTCTTCCATGCCTCAGGCAATCTCCCTGTTTCGATAGATGTATTGAATATTGTTGTTCGGGGTGCACATAGCACCTCTGCTCCCTCTCTCAGGACCCATGGGGAGATGTTATCTGACCCCATTGCCTTTGAGGTATCTCGCTCACTCAGAAGCCTCTTCACTTCTTCCTCGGTTGTATGCACTGTGCCCAGCACTTGGTGGTGTTCCCTACCTCTCCGTCTTTCTGGAGCCCCTTCTGTCTCCTCTGTGAACACTTCTTTGAATCTCTTGTTGAGTTCCTCGCATACTTCACGGTCATTTCTTGTTGTCTCTCCTCCTTCCTTCCTTAGCCTGATTACCTGGTCCTTGACTGTTGTTTTCCTCCTGATGTGGCTGTATAACAGTTTCGGGTCAGATTTGGCTTTCGCTGCTATGTCGTTTTCACATTGTCGTTGGGCCTCCCTTCTTATATGTGCATATTTGTTTCTAGCTCAACGACTGCTCTCCTTATTCTCCTGGGTCCTTTGCCTTCTATATTTTTTCCATTCCCTAGCACACTTGGTTTTTGCCTCCCTGCATCTTTGGGTGAACCATGGGCTCATCCTAGCTTTTTCATTATTCCTGTTACCCTTGGGTACAAACCTCTCCTCAGCCTCCTTGCACATTTGTGCTACATATTCCATCATCTCATTAACTGGCTTCCCTGCCAGTTCTTTGTCCCACTGAACCCCGTTCAGGAAGTTCCTCATTCCCGTGTAGTCCCCTTTCTTGTAGTTTGGGTTCATTCGTCCTGGCCTTCCTGCTTCCCACTCCACTTCTAGCTCTACTGTGTATTCGAAGCTTAAAACTACATGATCGTGTGTGTGTGTGTGTGTGTGTGTGTGTGTGTGTGCATGAGTACTCACCTATTTGTACTAACCTATTTGTGGTTGCAGGGGTCGAGTCACAGCTCCTGGCCCCGCCTCTTCGCTGATTGCTACTAGGTCCTCTCTCTCCCTGCCCCATGAGCTTTATCATACCTCGCCTTAAAACTATGTATGGCTCCCGCCTCCACTACGTCACTTTCTAGGCTATTCCACGGCCTGACTACTCTATGACTGAAGAAATACTTTCTAACATCCCTTCGATTCATCTGAGTGTTCAACTTCCAATTGTGACCTTTTGTGTCTGTGTCCCTTCTCTGGAACATCCCGTCTTTGTCCACCTTGTCTATTCCGCACAGTATTTTATATGTCGTTATCACGTCTCCCCTGACCCTCCTGTCCTCCAGTGTCGTCAGGCCGATTTCCCTCAACCTTTCTTCGTAGGACAATCCCTGCAGCTCTGGGACTAGTCTTGTTGCAAATCTTTGCACTTTCTCTAATTTCTTGACGTGCTTGACTAGGTGTGGATTCCAAACTGGTGCTGCATACTCCAGTATATGCCTGAAGTATATGGTATACAGAGTCGTGAACGAATTCTTACTGAGGTATCGGTATGCTATCCGTTGGTTTGACAGGCGCCCGTATGCTGCCGCAGTTATCTGATTGATGTGCATCTCAGGAGATATGCTCGGTGCTATACTCACCCCCAGATCTTTTTCCTTGAGTGAGGTTTGCAGTCTTTGGCCATCTAAACTATATTGTGTCTGCGGTCTTCTTTGCCCTTCCCCAATCTTCATGACATTGCATTTAGCTGGGTTAAACTCAAGGAGCCAGTTGCTGGACCAGGCTTGTAGCTTGTCCAGGTCTCTTTGTAGTTCTGCCTGATCCTCATCCGATTTGATTCTTCTCATTAACTTTACATCATCTGCAAACAAGGACACTTCTGAGTGTGTGTGTGTGTATATTTGTGTGTGTGTGTGTGTGTGTGTGTGTGTTGTGTGTGTGTGTGTGTGTGTGTGTGTGTGTGTGTGCGTGTGTGTGTGTGTGTGTGTGTGTGTGTGTGTGTGTGTGTGTGTGTGTGTGTGTGTGTGTGTGTGTGTGTGTGTGTGTGTGTGTGTGTTTGTGTGTGTGTACTCACCTAATTGTACTCACCTAATAGTGGTTGCAGGGGTCGAGACTCAGCTCCTGGCCCCGCCTCTTCACTGATCGCTACTGGATCCTCTCTCTGCTTCCTGAGCTTTGTCATACCTCTTCTTAAAACTATGTATGGTTCCTGCCTCCACTGCTTCACTTGCTAGGCTATTCCACTTGCTGACAACTCTATGACTGAAGAAATACTTCCTAACGTCCCTGTGACTCGTCTGAGTCTTCAGCTTCCAGTTGTGACCCCTTGTCCCTGTGTCCCCTCTCTGGAACATCCTATCTCTGTCCACCTTGTCTATTTCCCGCAGTATCTTGTATGTCGTTATCATGTCTCCCCTGACCCTTCTTTCCTCCAGTGTCGTCAGTCCGATTTCCCTTAACCTCTCCTCGTACGACATTCCCTTGAGCTCTGGGACTAGCCTTGTTGCAAACCTTTGTACTTTCTCTAACTTCTTGACGTGCTTGACCAGGTGTGGGTTCCAGACTGGTGCTGCATACTCCAGTATGGGCTTAACATACACAGTGTACAGTGTCTTGAACGATTCCTTATTAAGGTATCGGAATGCTATTCTCAGGTTTGCCAGGCGCCCGTATGCTGCAGCGGTTATTTGGTTGATGTGTGCCTCCGGTGATGTGCTCGGTGTTATGGTCACCCCAAGGTCTTTCTCCCTGAGTGAGGTCTGTAGTCTTTGTCCCACTAGCCTATACTCTGTCTGCGGTCTTCTTTGCCCCTCCCCAATCTTCATGACTTTGCATTTGGCTGGATTGAATTCGAGAAGCCAGTTGCTGGACCACATGTCCAGCCTATCCAGGTCTCCTTGCAGTCCTGCCTCATCCTCGTCCGATTTAATTCTTCTCATCCACTTCACGTCATCTGCGAACAGGGACACTTCAGAGTCTATTCCTTCCATCATGTCGTTCACATATATCAAAAATAGCACTGATCCTAGAACTGACCTCTGTGGGACCCCGCTCGTAACAGGCGCCCACTGTGATACCTCTTCACGTACCATGACTCGTTCTGCCTCCCTGTCAGGTATTCCCTTATCCATTGCAGTGCCCTCCCTTTTACGTGCGCCTGATCCTCCAGCTTCTGCACTAATCTCTTGTGGGGAACTGTGTCAAAGGCCTTCCTGCAGTCTAGGAAAACGCAATCTACCCACCCCTCTCTCTCGTGTCTTACTTCTGTTACCATGACATAAAACTCCAGGAGGTTTGTGATACAAGATTTGCCTTCCATGAACCCATGCTGGTTTTCATTTATAATCTTGTTCCTTTCCAGGTGTTCGATCACTCTCCTCCTGATAATCTTCTCCATGACTTTGCACACAATACATGTCAGAGAAACAGGTCTGTAGCTTAGTGCCTCGTTTCTGTTTCCTTTCTTAAATATGGGGACTACATTAGCTGTCTTCCATTTCTCAGGTAGTTGCCCAGTTTCAAGGGATGTGTTGAAGATTGTGGTTAGAGGCACGCACAGCATCTCTGCTCCTTCTCTAAGGACCCATGGGGAGATGTTGTCCGGTCCCATCGCCTTTGAGGTCTCAAGGTCACTTAAGAGCTTCTTCACCTCCTCCTCAGTTGTTCGTATGTCATCCAACACTTATTGGTATATTCCCTCTTAATGTTCCCTTCTGTGCTGTCTTCCCACAGCCCTTCCTGTCTCTACTGTAAAAACTTCCTTAAATCTCCTGTTCAGCTCCTCACATACCTCCTGATCATTTCTTGTGAGTTCTCCACCTTCTGTCCTTAATCTGATCACCTGATCTTTGACTGTTGTCTTCCTCCTGATGTGGCTATACAACAGTTTCGGGTCAGTCTTGATTCTCGATGCTATGTCATTTTCATACTGTCGCTGGGCCTCCCTCCTTACCTGTGCGTACTCATTCCTGGCTCTGCGGATGATCTCCCTATTTTCGTGTGTTCCTGCCTTCCTGTACTTTTTCCATTGCTCTATTGCAGCTTTGTTTTGCCATCCCTACACCGTCGGGTAAACCAGGGCTCGTGTCTGGTCTTCCCGTTGTTACTGGTGCCCTTGGGATAAAACCTTCCACTGCCTCCCTGCATTTTTGTTGTTACATATTCCACTTTCATTTACGGCTTTTTTTTTTTTTATTTTCCTGCCATTCTCAGTCCCACTGGACCTCCCGCAGGAAGTACTTCAACCCTATGAAGTCCCCCTCTTTTATATCAGGCTTTTCCTCATTCAACTCCTGTTATCTCTCCACTTGCAGCTCTACAATGTATCAAAAGCACAGAGAACCATCGTGTAGCTAGCTCCCTTGGGGACTCTCATACTTGATGTCCTCAATATCTACTGCCCCAGGGTGAACACTAGGTCCTATCTTGCTGGTTCATCTCCCCTCTCACTCTGGTAGTGGTCCTTAACTGTTGTTAATGAGGTTTTTTCCCAGCACCCACGTCCAACATCCCAGGCTCTCCATGTTTCGGACCCCCCATGTGGCCTCCCAGGTTTTCCCAGTCATCTCACCTGTGGTTGAAATTCCCCAATAAACCACACAAACTTTGCGCTGCTGGAGTGAGCTCTTCTTGCGTTGTGTGTGTGTGTGGTGTGTGTGTGTGTGTGTGTTGTGTGTTGGTGTGTGTGTGTGGTGTGGTGTGTGTGTGGTGTGTGATTGTTTGTGTGTGTGTGTGGTGTGTGGTGTGTGTGTGTGTGTGTGTGTGTGTGTGTGTGTGTGTGTGTGTGTGTGTTTGCGTGCGTGCGTGGTGTGTTGCGGTAATGTGTGGTGATACTCGATAAGCAAATAAAAGCTCTCAAAGCCCTCATAACGAAGAGTGTGGTCATTATTTGATTAACGTATGTATCATGATTTTTCCCCAACGAAATATAAATAAAACAGAAATGGGTATCACATGTTGTAGCTATATATGGAAGGGAAATGGGAAGAAGAATTTGGTGTACAAGTAACTAGTGTAGGCACTCACTTTGTACGATCATTCATGGAGGGAAGACGAACGTTGCCTACCACACTGTCCAGCTCTTGCTGCATCTTGCGCATGACGTGTGGGTTCAGGACTGACAGTAATATGGCGAAAGACACAGTTGACGATCCAGTGTCTACTCCAGCGCTGAACACGTCCGTACATATGGCAACTAGTTGATCGTCTACGAGAAGGAAACAATACAGATGTGATCCCAAGTACACAAGAGTTGGTACTGCTTCACACAACAGGAAATACATACAACTAACCTGTGAATGTTGTGTCCTGCTCGAATTTCCTTTTGTTAAGTTCGTTGATGTAGATGTCTATGAAGTCTCTTGGATTATCAGCGTCGAAATCAGCCTTGTGCTCCTCCACAGACTTCTGTTGACAGACATATCTAGATGTATAATAATTTTAGTGGCGATATCTTTCCTAAATATTTGGATCATTTGAAAATCAAGAAGGATGAGTTAACTAATTTATAGAAATCTCGACGGTAAAGGGTTAAAGGAGGTGCAAGAAATATCTCAGGAAGTGCTGGAGGAAGTGAAAGCGGTTTTGAGTAGGAGAGACTTTGACAAATGCAGCAGGAATAAGTTCTTGTGTAATGCTAGATAACTGCTGGGATTTGATGTTGCAAGGGAAACTAAAAGAATCAGATAGGGTTGCACTTGAATTAAAAATAGGAAATAAGTAATTGCCTTCAGTCTGAAAATATATTCATGGGTTCGAGTCCTTGGCTAGAGTAGTTTTGATTATTTGACACACACACACAACACAATACATATATGATATATTTATTATATATAAATATATAAATAATAGTATATAATTCATAATATAATTATATATAATATAAATATATATAATATATATATATATATATAGATATATGCGATCCAGAAGGAAATGCCTACAGCATTCTGGGCACGCGCCCACCGCCGGGAGCTGGGACGAAGTATTTATTCGAGATGTAGCTCTGAGTTATCCTATGTTGTTTTTACTTTGTATCGTATTTTTGTGAAATGTTTTGTAATGTATTTGTCTTTAAATAATAAATATATAGAAATATAGGGGTGGTAGGAGAAAATTCTCAAACAGCTTCAGGGAGAACCTTGAGTATTCCCTGAAAGCAAGTTTATACTTTCTTTTCAGAGGATGAGGGTCCCTAATAGAACAGTCTAGAGTTGGTACCATCCCTATATATATATATAGTATTATATAATATAAAAATATATATATATATTTATATATATATATATATAACTATATATAATTGTGTGTATATATATACAATGTGAATATGTATACGTGTTGGGTAGAACTTCAGTATGTACTGATTTATAGAGGGGCCCACAGATTATATCAAATCATGTTTTAGTTGTAGCTACTGAGTCAAAACGTTCATCACACGCGCCGGGATCGAACCCGGGCCCTCCATGTGATGGGGGGGGGCTTTAGCCACAGGCCTACCGGAGCCACAACTTAACCCTTACCACTTAAACTTACCCATACATCTATACTGGGTAATTTATGAATGGTAGCGTTACATTGTTCAGTCAGGACGTTTGGGGCACAGGAAGTGGGTGCAGAAGTGAAAAGCTTGATTGGTGGAAGATGATTGTAAAGAGAATAATAATAAAGAGAAAAAAAGTGTACCATATGAGAAGGTTTTAGGCAAAGTAGAAGTGATGACAGAAGGGGAGTATATGGAAGAAAAAGAGAGATTGAAAAGTGATGAAGCATGTAAAGAGAGAGCATAATGAGAGAATGATTGAGATGTTATGAACATATTTTTTTTTCAAAAAAATAATAAAAAGTTTAGAGTGAGATTTAATAAGTTAGCAAGCAAAGGGAAAGAATGAGTTGCTAGTTTAAAAATACGAGAGGGGCATATGAAAAAAAAATTGGAAAGTTAGAGTATCAGAAGATGGAGGGAATATTTTGAGGAATTTGTTAAATGTTGATGAATATATGAAGCTGTAATTTCGTGTATATGTACAAGGAGTGAATAACATCTTATAGAGAGTGAGGAAGATCAGTTGTAGTGTGGGGGAAGTGCGTGGCAGTGAGTAGAATGAAAAGGGAAGTAAAGCAGCTGGGATTCATGGGAAAAGATAGAAAATGTTGAAAGCAGGTGGGCCTATAGTTTTTGGGAGTGGGTAATGTTTTATATTTAATAAATGTACGGAAGAGGAAAGGGTACCTCTAGAATTGTGATGAGATGGTTTAGAGAATCGACAAGTTGAAAATTGAGACACATAAGTCACACAGGCGGCTTCAACAGTCCAAATACACCTTTCCTGCTTTCTAGTTTGGACTGATGAAGTTCACTGTGTGGCCTAAATGTTTCCTCAAAAAAGATTCCAATATGGTTGTATAATGTCTCCATCCTTCAACTCGGGCGCTTTTTTTCTCTAAACCATTCATCACTACTCTCAACACTTGTACAGCTCATGAAAGTCTAGATACAAAGAATTCTACAAAACTTTTCCAACCTATGGACGAAGACCGTAACTTCGACTAGTGGATGGTACCAACTATGACCCCGCCCTTCCTCCTTCTTTTGCCTCACCTGATACAGTAATAAAAATCACGGTCTACGCCCTAATCTGTACATTTCTACAAGAGTGAAGGAGTGAACCATTGACTCCAGCTGAGGGACTGATTACCTGAAAATACTCCTCTCCTTACACCTTTCTGCTTTGTATTGAAGCCACTGTGTGGCGAAACGTTTCCTAAATAAAGATTCCCATATGTTGCATCAGTGTCTCAATCTTCTACCTAGGGATTGATAGAGAGCATGCATAGTTCCTTTGTGTAAAGGCAAAGGGGACTAAAGAGAATGTAAAAATTATAGGGGAAATAAGTTCTGTTGAGTATGACCTGGTAAAGTGTATGGTTAGATATTATATGAAAGATTAAGGCGTAAGAAGGAGAAGCAATGATAGCAGATGAACAAGGAGGCTTTAGGAAGGGAGGGGGTGTGTAGACGAAGTGTTTGCAGTGGAAACATATAGGTTAATCAGTATTTAGATAAGGGTAAAAGAGGTTTATAGGTCCATTTTTGGATTTGGGAAAAGGCATATGAAAGGGATGGATAGGTGTGGGCAATTGTTGCAGATGTTGCAAATGTATGAATAGGAGGTAGGTTATTGAAAGTGTGAAAATTTTTACGAGGATAGTGAGGCTAAGTAGAGTAAGAAGACATAGAGGAGAGTTATTTACCCAAAATAGTAGGCTTAGACAGGATTGTGATGTTCACCTTGGTTGTTCATAATGTTTAAGATGGATTGAAAGAGAGACTTTGAAGTGCTCGAGTTTGGCAAGATGGTGTAGGAGTTAAAAGATAAAGAATCTAAATCAAAACAAAGTGGCGAAGTTGTCAAGTTGCTCTTTCGGATGACAACCGTTTTTTGGAGATACTGAAGAGAATTGCAGAGATTGTTGAATGAGTTTGGTAGGGATAAAAAAGAGAAAATTAAAAGTGAATACAGAAAGAAGAGTAAAGTGAATAGGATAACAAAACAATACGTAATGGAAGATTAGATATCAGATTGGAGAGAGAGAGTATTGAGAAGGGTGAATGTGGTCTCAGATATTTGGGAGTGGGACTGTCAGCAGATGGATCTATAAAGGAAGAGGTGAATGAGAATTGACGATGAGATAAAGGTGAGTTGTGCACTGAGGAGTATGTGGAGGCAAAGAATTTATCCATGAAAGCAAAGAGGGTAACGTATGAGAGCATAGTTATACCAATGCTCTTCCATGGGTGTGAGGCGTGGGCTGTGAATATTGCAACAAGGAGAAGGCTCGAGGTAGTGGAGATGTCATGTCCGAGGGCAATATGTGGTGCGAATATAATGCAGAGAATCCGTAGTTTGAAAATTAGGATGAGGTGTGGGATTTCCAAAACTATTATCTAGAGGTCTGAGGAGGAGTTGGTAGATAAGACACATAGGCAACTTTATTCCGAAACGTTTCGCCTACACAGTAGGCTTCTTCAGTCGATTACAGAAAATAGGTAGGAGCAGTGAGCATAGAGATGTGAAGACGATGTAAATCAAGTCCATCCCCCTTGAAGACGTAGAATTTGAGGTTTCATCCTCAGCATGAAAACAGTTCGTGTTCCAAAGTCTGGAACTAACTGAAGATCAACAACAAGTGTTAAAGACTAAAAACTGTTGGAAGGAGATGTGCAGGAGTAGCAGTAGTGAGAAGGTAGCAACTGAAGTCATAGTCCTCTCTCTGATCTCAAACATTCTCACTTGAAAAAGTTGTGCCATGGTGTTCTTCCTCTTCTGTACCAAGATGCCATTGTGGTTCAGTGTCTGACAGAGTGAATATCAAATGGTATACAATAACCGAAGGTTTGATAGATAAGACTATAGGCACCTTTTAGTTCCTAAACGTTTTCTCCGCTTTACACATGTAGGCTTCTTCATCGAGTACATGAAAGTAGTCAGGAGCATAGTAGGTAATAAGTGAAGACGGAGGTAATCAGGACATCATCACGACCATGAAAATGCCTACAGTGTAGGCTAAACGTTTCGGAATAAAGTTACTCCATATGTGTTCTTATCTACCAACCTGTCGGATATAGTATACCATTTGTAATAATCACTCTGTCTCAAGCGTTCATAAGCGTATTAGATATGAGGTTATGGAGACATGTGGATTTAGGACTTGACTTAAAACCGTCAGGTCGACCTTGATTCCTGGAGATAGGAAAGTACAGTGCCAGCACTCCGAGGGGTGGCCAGTTGTTGTCAGTTTTAAACAGCTATGTAAGTACCCCCTCCCTCTGGAAAGACAGTGATGGAGTGAGTGGATGATGGGAAAGTTTTCTCTTTCGGCCACACTGCCTTGGTGGAAAACGGTCAGATGTGTTAATAAAAAATTATTTATATATATATTTTTTTATATATATATATATATAAATATATAAAAAATAAAATATATATATAAATAAATATATATAAATATACAAACACTGATCTCTGTTGAAAGGAGACTCGAACCTACAAACTAGGACAAGGAACGCAGTAGCTTTAACCAATCTACCCACACTGGACAATACCTTGGCGATGTAGCATGAGAGCACACAACGTTTGATCCAGGCAGGCCAGCTTCAGGGAGAATGCTTACAGCTTATTCATCTCATGCTACACGCCAAGGTATATGGTCCATGTGGTATAATGGAAAAAGCACTGCGTACCTTGCCTTAAGGCGTTCGTAGGTTCGTGAGTCCTCCTTCAGCCAGAAAATCAGTGTTTATGTATATTTCGCATGCTCTCGCGAATTCTTGCATATATATATATAAATAATATATATATATGAAATATATATATATAATATATATATATATATATATATATTATATATATATTCATAGGTAATAGTTGGTAAACACAACCACACGCAGGGAGGTACTAACGTCCAGGCCAAGTGAATTGTACAACGAAAGCCTGTAATTGTTTTACATGATGTAGAATGCTGGTGTCTTTTGTCTGTCTCATAAACTTGCAAGATTTCAGGTATGTCTTGCTACTTCTACTTGCTTTAGGTCACACTACACATACATGTACATAGACATATATTACACACACACACACCCCTCTGGGTTTTTTTCTTTATTTTCTTTCTAGTTCTCTGTTCTGTGTTTATTTCCCCTTACCTCCATGGGGAAGTGGAAGCAGAATTCTTCCTCCGTAAAACCATGGCGTGTTGTAAGAGGCTACTAAAATCCGGGAGCACGGGCTAGTACCCCTTCTCCTATATATAATACTAAATTATAAAAGAGAAACTTTAGTTTTTTCTTTTGGGCACACCCCGCCCTCGGTGGATAACGGCTGTGTATTTGAAAGAAAGAAATATATATATATATAATTTTTTTTTCAACAAGTTGGACGTCTCCCACCGAGGCAGAGTGAACACCAAAAAAGAAAGAAAATCCGCAAAAAGACAAATACTTTTCATCATCATTCAAACACTATTTCAACCACACTCACACATTATCACTGCCTTTGCAGAGGTGCTCAGAAATACAACAGTTTTTAGAAGCATATACTATAAAGATACACAAATACCCTCCAAACTGCCAAATATCCCCCAAACACTCCTTTAAATGCAGGCATTGTACTTCCCATTTCCAGGACTCAAGTCGCGACTATTAAATGAAAATAACCGGATTTTCCTGAATCCCCTATCACTATATCTTAACCCTGCTCCACTCCAACAGAATCGTCAGGTCTCCCAAAGATTATCATTCTCTCCATTTCACTCCTATCTAAACGCTCATGCACGCTTGCCGGAATCCTAATCCCCTCAGCCCACGAAAACCTCCTTTATAACCGGCCTCTTTCCATACCCTTTCGAGACGACCCCTACCCCTCTATCCTTCACCGTATAGATTTATAAGCTTCCATGTCATTCTAGCTTTGATCCATTCTCTCTAATGACCAAACCACACTCACAACCCCTCTTTGCCCTCAGACTAATGCTTTTATTAACTCCACACTTCTGCCTAATTCCACCACTCGGAATTTTCTGCATATATTTACACCACACATTGCCCTTAGACAGGACATCTCACTGCCTCCAACGTCTCCTCGCTAGCTGCATTTACCACCCAAGCTTCACATCCGATAAAAAGGTTTGGTACTACTATATTTCTACATTCCCTTCTTTGCCTCACCATAGATAACGTTTCTTGACTCCACATATACCTCAACGCACTCCACTCACAGCAACACCGGGAGGTATTCTCCCTCTCTTCTACACACCCTAACCTGACCACACCATCCTCATAAAAGCCTTTTACAGCATTTAGTAACTTACCACGCTATTCCATAAACTAGCAACATCAGCCGACATTGCTCCTCCTATCACTCTATCATATGCCTTTTTCTAAATTCCGATAAATGCAATAAAAACTTCCTACCTTTATCTAAATTACTGTTTCACAATATATGCTTCAAGTAAACACTCACAATGATCTACCATCCCCTACCCACTCTGAAACCTCCTTGCTCAACCGCAATTCTACATTCTGTCCTTACCTCTAATTCTTTCAAATATAACTACAACCGGTATACTTTTTCCGGTATACACAGTAACTTATTACCTCTATAATTTTTACAAATCTCTTTTGTCCCCTTACCCATTTATAAAGGGAATCTATACATGCTCTCCGCCAATCCCTAGGTGCCTTCCCCTCTTTCATACATTATTTAAACAAAAGTGCCAACCACACCAACACTATATCCCCCCCTGTCTTTTAACATTTCTGTCATGATCCCATCAGTTCCAGCTGCTTTACCCCCCTTCATTACTACGTAATTGCCTCACGTATCCTCCCACCACCACTTACATTCTGCTCTATTCACTCTAAAAAGATTGTATATAACCTACCCTGAACCAGTGCATTGAAATTAACCGCCCCCTTTCTTCCTCAGACAAATAAAAGTTCCTCTAAAATTTTCTCGCCAATCTACCCTAAATACCTCCCTCTTCACCCACTACAAACACCCCTACTCTGTTTTTTAAAACGGACAAATCCATACTTTCCCTAGGCTTTCTTAACTTGTTTAACTCACCCAAATTTTTTCTTACATTTTCATTAAAATTTCTTGACAGGGGCACCTCTCCACTCTTTCATTGCTCTCTCTTTTGACACTCTCTCACCACTCTCTTCACCCTTTCTTTTACTCTCCATATACACTGCTCTTCTTATATAACACTTCTGCTTGTAAAAACCTCTCGAAACTCTACCTTTTCTCTTTTATCACACCTTCCTTCATCAATATCCCCAATCACTCCCTCTTTCCTCCTTCCCCCACCTCCCCTATACCAACAAACTTCTGCCCACATTCTAATACTGCATTTTGTAAACCTATTCCAACCTCTTCAACCCCCCCCCACTAATCATCTGTTCACTAGCCCACCTTTCTGCCAATAGACGCTTCTATTCTCAACGCCGAACTTCCTACCTCCTTAGTTTATACACTTTCACCTCCCTCTTACTTGTTGTTGCACCTTCCTCCTCTTTTCCCATCTAGCCTCTTACTCTAACTGTAGCTAACAACGCTACTAAATAATGATCTGATATATCATTTGCCCCCTCTATAAACATGTACATCCTGGAGCCTAACCCATCAACTTTTATCCACCAATACATAATCTAACAAACTTCTTTCATTACGTGCACATCACACCTTGTATAATTATTTATCCTCTTTTTCATAAAATATGTATTACTTTATTACCAAATTTCTTTCTACACATAGCCAAATTAAAGGCTCGCCCAATTTACAATTTACCCTGGCACCCCAAATTTAGCCCTACTACTACTCCCTCCATAACATTTTTACCCACTTTAGCATTGAAACTATCCCCAACCACCATTACTCTCACACTTGATTAAAACTTCCCCACGCATTCACGTTCAACATGTTCCCAGAATCTCTCTCCACTACACTTCTCTCTTCTCCAGGTGCAATACACGCTTACTATACACCACTTTGCACATCCCAATCTTTATTTTACTCCACATAATCCTTGAATTTATGCATTTGAGTAGTCCCTCTTTTCCTGCCATAAGCTTATCCTTCAACATTATTGCTCTCCCTCTTTAGCTCTAACTCATTGAAACCCCTGACCAATCCCCATTTATTTCCTCTTCCCATTGAAACTCTCCCCCACCTCCCTTCAGCTTGGTTTCACTTAAAGAGCAGACATCCATTTTCTTCATCATTCATTAACATCCAACAATCATCTCTTTCTTAACATTTGCCAACATCCACGCACATTCAGACTCCCACTTTGACAATTTTCTTCTTCTTATTCTTTTTAGTAATCTTTACAGGAAAAGGGTTACTAGCCCATTGTTCCGGCATTTAGTGACTTTACAACACGCATGGCTTATTGGAGAAAGAAATTCCCCCTTGTTAATTTTCCCCCCATCTTCCCCATGGATATAAAGGAAAGTAATAAGACTCAAGAACTATTAAGATAAAATCAAAAAAACTCAGATGAGTGTGTATAAATAAACGTGTACATGTATGTGTATGTGACCTAAGTGTAAGTAAAGTAGCAAGACTTACCTGTAATCTTGCCATATTTATGAGACCAGACAAAAACACCTAGCAAATCCTACCATCATTGTAAAACAATTACAGTTTCGATTTTTACACTCCCTTGGCCAAGGACGTAGTACCTCCCTGGGGGTTGCCTGTCTCCAACCTACAACCTATATATATAATATATAAAGTAATATATATAAATATATATATTATATAATATATATATATAAAATAAATTATATTATATATATATATAAATATATAATTTATAGAATATATTCTCCATGTGGAAAAGAGGAACAAATTCTTTCTTCTCCGTTAGCCAGCGTTGATTGTAAGAGGCGACTAAAATGCCAGGGAGCAAGGGCCTAGTAACCTCTTCGTCCTGTATATATTACTAATGTAAAATGAGGAGAAACTTTCGGTTTTTTCCTTTTGGGCCGACCCATCCCACGGATGGATACGGCCGGTGTTTGAAAGAAAGAATAAGTATATAATATATATATAAAAATATATATATATATATATAATATATATATATTAGGTCTCGCACAAATATATATTATATATAAATTATATATATAAATATATATATAGTATATATATATATTAAATTATATTATCACACTTGGCCGATTCCCCAAGGCAGGGTGTGGCCCGAAAAAGAAAAACTTTCACCATCATCACTCCAACACTGTCTGCCAGAAGGGTGCTTTACACTACAGTTTTTAAACTGCAACATTAACAACCCCTCCTTTCAGAGTGCAGGCACTGGTAACTTGACCCATCTCCAGGACTCAGGTCCGGCCTGCAGAGTTTTCCCTGAACCCATTCAAATACATGTTACTTTGCTCACCACAGCCAACAGCACGTCAAGTATTAAAAAAAAACCCATTTGTCTCCATTCACTCCTATCAAACACGCTCACGCAGCGCCTTGCTGGAAGTCCCAAGCCCCGCACACAAAACCTCCTTTACTCACCTTTCCCATCCATCCTTTTCCTAGGCCGACCCCTACCCCGCCTTCCCTTCCACTACACAGACTGATACACACTTTCAAGTCATTCTGTTTCGTCTCCTATTCTCTCTACCAGTCCCGAAACCACCTCAACAACCCTTCCTCAGCCCTCTGGACAACAGTTTTGTGGTTATCCCGCACCTCCTCCTAACTTCCAAACTACGAATTCTCTGCATTAATTCCACACCACACATTTGCCCTCAGACATGACATCTTCTCCACTGCCTCACTTCTCCTCGCTGCAACATTCATCACCCACGCTTCACACCCATATAAGAGCGTTTTGGTAAAACTATACACGCTACATTCCCCTCTAGCCTCCAAGTGACAAAGTTCTTGTCTCCACAGACTCCTAAGTGCACCACTCACATCTTTTTTTTCCCTCATCAATTCTATGATTCACCTCATCTTTCTAGACCCATCTTACCGCTGAAGCACGTCCACACCCAAATATCGTGAAACATTCACCTCCTCCTACTCTCTCCCTACCAAATCTGATATTCAAACCTTTCATCACCTAATCTTTGTTATCCTCATAACCTTACTCTTTTCCTGTATTCAACCTTTAATTTTCTTCTTTTGCACACCCTACCAACTTCATCCACCAATCTCTGCAAACTTCTCTTCAGAATCTCCAAGAGCAAGTGACATCAGCAAAGACAGCTGTGACAACTCCCACTTTAGTGTGTGATTCCTTTTATCTTTTAACTCCCACAATCGCCTCTTGTCCATAGACCCCTCGCATTTACTTCTCTTACAACCCATCTAAAAATGTAATAAACAACCACGGTGACATCATCACATCCTTGTCTACGGCCTACTTTTACTTTTTACCGGTAAATAATTTCCCTCTTTCCCTAATACACCTAACTTGAGCCTCACTACCTCTCGTAAAAACGCGTTCACTGCTTTCAGTAACCTACCTCCTCAACCAGACACTTGCAACATCTGCCACATTGCCCCCTATCCACCCGTCATACGCGCTTTTCCAAATCCATAAATGCCTACAAAGACCTCTTTAGCCTAACTTAGATAATGTTCACTCTTATATGTTTCAGCTGTAAACACCTGATTCCAACAAACCCCCTACCTTTTCCTAAAGCCTCCTTGTTTCATCTGCTATCCTATTTCCTCCGTCTTACTCTATTCTTTCAATTATTAACTCTACCATAAGACACTTTACCATATATCCACAGCTTATCCCCCTATAATATTGCACTCTCTTTTATCCCCTTTGCCTTTATACAAAGGTAACTATGCATGCTCTCTGCCAATCCCTAGGTACCTTACCATTGCTTCCATACATTTATTAAATAATTGCAGCAACCACTTCAAAACACTATAATCCCCACCTGCTTTTAACATTTCTATCTTTATCCCAGCATCCCCGGCTGCCTGACCCCCTTTTCATTTTACCTACTGCCTCTCAACTTCCCCCACACTCACAACTGCTTCTTCCTCACACCTTACAAGATGTTATTACCTCCTTGCCCTATACACGAAATCACAGCTTGCCCTATCTTCATTCAACATTTAAACTAATTCGCTCAAAAATATTCCCTCCATCTTTTCCCAATACTCTAACTCTCCATTTAATAACTCTCCTCCCTATTTTTAACTGAAAATCATTTGTTCTCTTAGGCTTTCTTTAACTGTTAATCTCACTCCAAAACATTTTTCTAATTTCACAAAATTTGTTGGATAAACATCTCACCCACTCATCGTCATTTTTTTATTTTTGCTCTCTTTTTAACATTGCTTCACCACTCACTGAACCTCTTCTCTTTTTCTCTCATATACTCTTCCCTCCTTGCATCACTTTTCTACTTTGTCTAAACTTCTCATATGCCTACTTTTTCCTCCCTACTATGTCTCTTTACAATCATCATTCCACCAATCACAGTTCCTCTTCCTCCCCACACCACGTTTTCCTGTAACCACACTTCTGCAAACAACTCTAAATCACTACATTTTTAAACCTACCCCTACCTCTTCGACCCATTGCCTAATGCACTCATTAGCATCTATCCTCCAATAGCTGTTTATATCTCACCCTACTGCCTCCTCTTTAGTTTTATAAACCTCACCTCTCCTCATCCTGATGCTTCTATTCTCCTTGATCCCATCTACCTTTTACACTCAGTGTAGCATACAACTAGAAAGTGATCAGATATATCTGTGGCCCCCTCTATAAACAATGTACATCCTGAAGTCTACTCAACAGTCTTTTATCTACCCAATACATAATCCAACAAACTACTGTCAAATTTCGCCCCCTACATCATTATCTTGTAATACTTAATTTATCCTCTTTTTTCTTAATATATATATATATATATATTAATATATAAATATATATATAAATATATATAAATATATATATATATATATATAATTATTATAGTATATCTCAAAACAACCACTCTGAAAGAATAGAGAAATTCCAAGCTGGCTTTCGTGACTACTCACCATTATCAGAGGAACTATGAATAGTGAAGCATGCCAAGGAAGCTATATAAGGGGTCGGCCTCACCTCCCTATCAATCCCACCAACGGTTTAAACACGTGACGCGCGCGAAGCCAACTTGGACAGGTCCTTTCTAAACATTCACCCCCAAAGCTATTTATTTCCATTGTAATATTAAATTCTACCCCCCAAATTCGTATAATTATAAATGGATCTAATTTATATAAACCAAAGGAAATATCAAAACAATAGTCAAAACGCTTTTTTATGAAACAAGATTCAATTATATTCCTACGACCATTGGACTTCTTGATACTACTTTTCTCCAACTATTATGAAAATCAATTTGGATGGTTAAAATCTCTTACATGAATAAATAGAGCATTGAAATCATTGCTCCAGCTTTCTAATGCTATATTTATGTTGTTTAATCTTATTCGAGATATTTTACCAGTTTGAGAGACCGTAATAAGAACTTTATCGCAAATTTTTACAAGGATCATTATAGACACATCCTTCAGTATTTTGGGGGGAATTCTTAATCAAAGTTTTTTTACTGTATCAAGATTTTTGAATACCAACTTTAATATTAAAGTCTTAAGAAGGAGAAGGCCATAATCAACCAAGTTTTTCATGGTAAGGAGAACCAACATATTTTTAGTTGAATAAGGCCTGTTTGCCCTTTTTTGGTTAATAAGTGTTACCTAGCAACTTTAAAAGACGTTTTACTCATTACATTTCTTGGGTTATTTTAAATCATTACCAATTTCAAAAATTTTGGATATTTCCTCATCTATGAGACTGCAGGACTACAAATTCTAAAGCTTCTCAAAAACTATGTAGAAAACAGACAGTGTTGACCTCTAGTACATTAGATGCTAGAATAATAGTGACATAAGGAACATTAATTTGAGGTTTTCTGTAAATTTTAAATTTGAATTCATTATTCACCCTTAATAATTAAAACATCTAGAAAAGGCCATGGATTTTATTTTTCTCAAACTCAACAGTAATGTTATAGAATGGGCTAAGCTATTTAATTTTCCAAGAAAATGTTGTAAATATCTACATTTTTAGGGCATAAGACACAAATATCATCCCAACATATCTGGAACCATATAGCTCATAATAGAGGATTGTGATAAGCAACATGTTTTCAAAAATTCCATGTATAGTTACAAAGAACAGTGAAAAGAGGATTCCCATTGCCATAAACCAAACTACTGAGTGTATAAACTTATCATTAAATACAAATTTTGCATCAACAAAGCAAATGATAAGTTGTCATAAGTTTAATGACAGTAGGAGAACTGGCAATGGTAAATCATGTTAATCGAGAGTTCTTCAATAAGAAACTTAATAAATCATCAACAGGAACTTTCGTAAACAAGGAAGTAACATCAAAACAAATAACCAAGTTAAAATCATTTAAGTCAGTCAGGAGTTTATTTTATCAAACCACGTCTATGTTTTAAAACAAAAACAACATAAGACTTGGTTGATAAATGTAAACTCCATGACTGACTTAAATATTTTAACCATGGTTAGTTTTGATGATACTTACCTTGTTTACGAAAGTTCTGTTGATGATTATATTTAAGTTTCTATCTGAAGAACTCGTTAACTATGATTTACCATTGCCATGTTCCTACATCATAAACTTATTAAACTTTGCATTGTTGAAGCAAAATTTGTATTTAATGATAATGTTTTACACTCAGAAGTTTGGTAATGGCAATGGGAAATCCTCTTCACCTTTCTAGTAACCTATACAAAGGAAATTTTGAAACAGGTTGCTTAACACAATCCTCCCTAATAGAGCTAAATGGATCAGATATTTTATGAATATTATGTGTCTTGTTCCCAAAAATGTAGATATACAGACATTTCTTGAAATTAAAATAGCTTGGCGCCATTCTAAACAACTTTACTGTTGAGTTTGAAGAAAATAAAACTACAATGCAATTTCTAGAGATTTAATTATTTAAGGGTAATAAATGAGCTACAAATTATAAAATTTACAGAAAACCTACAAAATAACTGATTTCCTATTGTTCCACTATTAATCCTCGCATCAAGATGATCCAAACTGTCTGTTTTTTCTCATCAATGTTTTTGGGAGCTTTAACGAATTTGTAAGTCCCCTGATTCATAGATGAGTGAAATATCCAAATTTATAAATAGGTCATGTATTTAAAATACCCCAAGGAAATGTAATTGATAAATCTTTATAAAGTTGCTAGGAACACTTTTTATAAATCCCAAAAAGGGCAACCAGCCTTAATCAACTAAAAATATGTTGGTTCCCCCTTACCATGAACTTCGTTGATATGCATTCTCTTCATTAAGGACTTTAATATTAAAGTTGGGTATTCAAAAATCTTGATAACAGTAAAAAAACTCTTTGATTAAGACTTATTCCCCACAAATACTGATGGAAGTTCTAAAAGATTTCCTTGAAAAATTTGCGATAAAGTGTTTAATACGGGTCCAAACTGGTAAAAATCTCGAACTAACGATTAAAACTACATAAATATAGCATTAGAACTTGACAAGTAGTCCAATCTCTATTAGTTAAAGTGTAAGAGAGTTTAACCACCAATTGATTTTCAACAGTGTGAGAAAGTATAACAAGCAAGTCACATGTCGACAGAATATAATTGAATCTTGTTTCACATCTTATTCTCGATGCTATGTCAATTTCATACTGATCGCTGGGCCTCCCTCCATACCTGTGCGTACACATTCCTGGCTCTGCGGATGATCTCCCTAATTTCGTGTTTTCCTGCCTTCCTGTACTTTTTCCATTGCTCTATTGCAGCTTTGTTTTGCCATCCCTACACCGTCGGGTAAACCAGGGCTCGTGTCTGGTCTTCCCGTTGTTACTGGTGCCCTTGGGATAAAACCTTCCACTGCCTCCCTGCATTTTTGTTGTTACATATTCCACTTTCATTTACGGCTTTTTTTTTTTTTATTTTCCTGCCATTCTCAGTCCCACTGGACCTCCCGCAGGAAGTACTTCAACCCTATGAAGTCCCCCTCTTTTATATCAGGCTTTTCCTCATTCAACTCCTGTTATCTCTCCACTTGCAGCTCTACAATGTATCAAAAGCACAGAGAACCATCGTGTAGCTAGCTCCCTTGGGGACTCTCATACTTGATGTCCTCAATATCTACTGCCCCAGGGTGAACACTAGGTCCTATCTTGCTGGTTCATCTCCCCTCTCACTCTGGTAGTGGTCCTTAACTGTTGTTAATGAGGTTTTTTCCCAGCACCCACGTCCAACATCCCAGGCTCTCCATGTTTCGGACCCCCCATGTGGCCTCCCAGGTTTTCCCAGTCATCTCACCTGTGGTTGAAATTCCCCAATAAACCACACAAACTTTGCGCTGCTGGAGTGAGCTCTTCTTGCGTTGTGTGTGTGTGTGGTGTGTGTGTGTGTGTGTGTTGTGTGTTGGTGTGTGTGTGTGGTGTGGTGTGTGTGTGGTGTGTGATTGTTTGTGTGTGTGTGTGGTGTGTGGTGTGTGTGTGTGTGTGTGTGTGTGTGTGTGTGTGTGTGTGTGTGTGTGTTTGCGTGCGTGCGTGGTGTGTTGCGGTAATGTGTGGTGATACTCGATAAGCAAATAAAAGCTCTCAAAGCCCTCATAACGATGAGTGGGTCATTATTTGATTAACGGATGTATCATGATTTTTCCCCAACGAAATATAAATAAAACAGAAATGGGTATCACATGTTGTAGCTATATATGGAAGGGAAATGGGAAGAAGAGCGTTTGGTGTACAAGTAACTAGTGGGAGGCACTCACTTTGTACGATCATTCATGGAGGGAAGACGAACGTTGCCTACCACACTGTCCAGCTCTTGCTGCATCTTGCGCATGACGTGTGGGTTCAGGACTGACAGTAATATGGCGAAAGACACAGTTGACGATCCAGTGTCTACTCCAGCGCTGAACACGGCCGACATATGGCAAACTAGTTGATCGTCTACGAGAAGGAAACAATACAGATGTGATCCCAAGTACACAAGAGTTGGTACTGCTTCACACAACAGGAAATACATACAACTAACCTGTGAATGTTGTGTCTTGCTCGAATTTTCTTTTGTTAGTTCGTTGATGTAGAAGTCTATGAAGTCTCTTGGATTATCAGCGTCGAAATCCAGCCTTGTGCTCCTCACAGAGCTTCTGTTGACAGACATGTCTATATATATATATTATATATTCTTTTTCTTTCTTTCAACATACCAGCCGTATCCCACCGAGGAGGGGTGGCCCAAAAGAAAAAACTAAAGTTTCTCTTTTAAATTTAGCAATATATACAGGAGAAGGGGTTACTAGCCCCTTGCTCCCGGCATTTTAGTCGCCTCTTACAACACGCATGGCTTACGGAGGAAGAATTCTGTTCCACTTCCCCATGGAGGTAAGAGGAAATAAACAAGAACAAGAACTAGAAAGAAAATAGAAAAAAACCCAGAGGGGTGTGTGTGTGTATATATATGCTTGTACATGTATGTGTAGTGTGACCTAAATGCAAGTAGAAGTAGCAAGACATACCTGAAATCTTGCATGTTTATGAGACAGACAAAAGACACCAGCAATCCTACCATCATGTAAAAACAATTACAGCTTTCGTTTTACACTCACTTGGCAGGACGGTAGTACCTCCCTGGGTGGTTGCTGTCTACCAACCTACTACCTATATATATATAAATATATTATATATATATATATATAAATATATATATATATATATATATATATATATATATATATATATATATATAATATATATAGATATGCAGGACAAGCCACGGGGAGGTGGAAATCTTTAGCTCAATTACTTTCACACTTCTCAGTGCATCATCAGGAGCTGTGCAATGTTGCAATGGAGCAACCAAGGCAGGTAGAGAGGTCTCAGAGTAGCGTAGGTGCTCCCTTGCAACATTGCACAACTCCTAATTTCGCACTGAGAAATGTGGTACACAGCTCCTCAGCTATGCTGATGATCTTGCCCTCGTAGTGAATGGGAAAGGCAATTTGGAGCGACAGGCTCAGAGAGCTTTAGACCTAATTACACAGTCTTGCAAGGAATTAGGCCTCAAGATCTCGGCCGAGAAATCTCTTGCAATGATGTTGAAGGGACCAGATCCTGTGAATAGATTACGTATTCAGGGTATAAAACTTGAGTGGACAGGTTCCTACCTATACTTGGGAATCTACATTGATAAAAAGCTGACGTTTCAGAAACAGGTCTAGTATGTGAAGTCCAGTGCTCTACTCAGACTCAACGCCATGATAGCCATGACGAGGCACCATGCAGGGGCAAGCAAAAATGTACTTCGCTTGTGCTATATGCAAGCTACACGCTCGCTCATAGATTACGGTGCACCAGCGTTTGCTCATCTCTTCCCGCAGAGCAGGCAAAGGGTGGAGGTCGTACAAAATCAGGTGATAAGAACTGTGCTTGGGGCCCCCATCAGGACTAACACAGTATTTCTCAGATCTGAGGCCAGGCTTCCTTTCCTGGCTGACAGAGTAAGATACATAAACGCCTACAAAGTAGCCACGATTCTGCACCGGCAGCAAGGTACCCTACTAAGAGACGGATATTGGCAACCATGACACAAGATCCAACTCTCTTCACGGACTACTCCTGGATTTGTTCATTTTGTGCTGTTGGGCGGAAGCTGCTGCCTATACAACTACTCCTAGAGAAGAGTTGTAACCTTCCTGTTGCTGGGTATCACAACACCACCTCCCTGGCGCCCAGATCCGGCCGATGTTTGCGTCAAGCAACTGCCTATCTCTAAGCGTCTCTGAAGGCAAGACACCCTCAGCAATAATGCTGAGACAAGCATGACACTGGCAGAGGGACGCACATATGCAGTGTATTTCGCAGATGGTTCTGTCGACCCTGACAAGAAGAGAGCAGCAGCTGGACTGTACCACAATGGTCACACACAAGGCTGGCAACTCCCTGACCACTGCACGATCCTTCAAGCTGAGCTGGTGGCGATTCAGCAGGCACTGTCACGTGTCCTACGGCTTCGACTTGGATCTGTCATACATGCTGACTCCACCTCTGCAATCAATGCCCTCTCCCATCCTCAATCACAGGACAATGTTCACCTCATCACATTGATCCTGAGCATAATGACAGCCTTAGAGGTTCAGGGTAACAGATCGTCATTGAACTGGATCCCCAGCCATGCTGGCATCCGGGGAAATGAGGCGGCAGATGATGCAGCCAAAGCAGCCACAGACTATCCACATGTTGGGATTACTGTCCCCATCAGCCTACGACAGACCAAACTGATGGCAGCCAAAGCAATGAAACTTATGGAGGAGGTCTTAGGTGATACCCCATCTCAACAGTGGTACCGAGCAGCGACTCAGAGAGAACCCCCCCCCATATGATAGAAGCTGGTCCAGAGCGCAGTGTACCGCCATCCATCAGCTTCGTTTGGGTTTTCCCACAGCCAAGATGATGGTTGATAAGGCTGAGATGTGCCAGTACTGCCAGCACGTTGTCCAGGGCCCCCTAACGCACTATCTTCTGGAGTGCGAAGTTACTGAGACACTCCGCAGGCAACTAGCACTAATATCCTCTCCCGAAGAGGACCCAGAGATGACTGCCGCCAAACTAGTGTACCATGGAGTCAACGAACCAGACAAGCTGTTGCCCGTGATAACGACATATCCTCCTCCTCGCTAGTGTCCACAGTTAGGAGTACATATGGTGTTGTGGCTTATGAGATACATCAGTTGAACTGACCAGAAGAGTGCCTGAGCAGCATACGTCTCACCATTGTAGAAACCTTTCTCCCTCGGGAGCCAGAGACGGGTTATCGTAAGATTGAGACCCGTGCCAGGACAACGGTTTTGGCGAACATTATACATACATACCTATGCTGTACCTCCTACAAGAGTGATGGACTGAACACATCGATTCCAGGTTGAGGGACCGATTACCTCAAATTCCTTCCTCTCCTTAATCATTTCTACTTTGTATTGGACTGATGAAGCCACTGTGTGGCGAAACGTTTCTTCAATAAAAATTCCCGTATGTTGCATAAGTGTCTCAATTCTTCAACTTGTCGGTTTTCAAAACCATTCATCACATAACCAGATGTTGCACAAGTGTCTTAACTTTCATCTTGTCAGTATTGTATACCTGTCTTGCACAAATATTTTGTAAGTGGGAAGGATTGTAAAGGACCTGCCTAGTATGGGCCAACAGGCCTGTTGCAGTGTTCCTCCTTTCTTATGATCTCATGTTCATAATTGATTCTAGTAACTTGCCAACTATATATGTCAGGCTTATTGGACGGTAATTTGAAGGAAAGGACTTATCCCCTGATTTGAATATAGGAACCACATTAGCCATCTTCCACAACTCTGGCACAACACCAGTAAGGATGGACGCATTAAACACACTCGTTAATGGCTGACTAAATTCCATCTTGCATTCCTTAAGTACCCTGGAAAACAACTCGTCGGGTCCCGGGGACTTATTTTGCTTCAATTTGTCTATTTGTTTGATATCCATGACCCTCGTGACTGTAATATTAATCAATTTGAATTCGTCAGGAACTGAATAACTGTTAATTTCTGGAATCTCATTTATGTATTCCTGTGTAAAAAGTGACAAAAAAATAGTCATTAAATAAGGAACACATTTCCAGTTCGTTATCCGTCAGCTGTCCATTCCCAATTTTCAGAGGTCCTACCTTTTTCCTTCACCATCGTCCTATACACTTGAAAGAACCCCTTTGGGTTAGTTTTTGATTCATTAGCAACTCTAATTTCATAATCACGTTTAGCCTTTCTAATCGCCTTTTTTACTTCTCTTTTAAGCTGAACATATTGGTCAGTAAGGTTAACCTCTCCTCTTCTGATGCGCCAATAAATTCCCCTTTTCTCCCCTAATAGATGCTTTAGCTTCCTGTTAACCCATTTGGGATCGTTATTATTAGACCTAATTTCTCTCTGGGGAATGTATATACTCTGATGGCGGTGTACATTATTAAGAAAAAAAATCATAAATGGAGATCCTTTTGTAACCATAAGTATGATCATCGTCAATAAAATCATTAGCTAGATAATCCCAATCGAGATTTGACAGGTGTTCCTTAAGTCCATTATAATCTTCAGAACGAAAATCAGGGATTTTTACTGTATTATCATTATTCTTGTATTCCCAGTTAATGCTCAAAGTGATGGATTTGTGATCACTTGCGCCAAGCTCTTTAGTGATCTCCAGATTATTTACTAGTGTTTCCTTATTTGACAAGACTAGGTCTAGCAAATTATTACCCCTGGTAGGCTCTGTTACACACTGCTTCAGAAAACAGTCCTGAACTGTTTCCATAAAGTCACTGGACTCTAGATTACCAGTCAAAGAAATCCAGTCAATTTGACTAAAGTTAAAATTCTCTACTATCAATGTTATTGTTCAGACCCCTAACTTTTTTCGTTCCAAAAGAATCTCCCTCTATCGTATCCTCCTAAATGGATGAAAAAGATTAAAATATCTAAGGGAAAAAGAAGGCATATATAGGCAAATAAAAAAGGGGGAGAGGGCAATTAAAAAATCGATATATTCATTAAAGAGAAAAAAAAAAAGGAATTAAAAAGCAAAAAGAGATTTGGGGTTTAAAATTTGCAAGAGATTCGAAGACAAACCCCAAAAGGATTTTCAGGTATACAAAGAAGATCGGGGACAAGATAGGCCCACTCAAAAGCCCTCGGGTCACTACGACAGGATAAGGAAATTGTAGAATTTTTTAAAAATACTTCCTCTCATTTTTTTACACAGGGGGAAACCAGCATATTCCAAAAATGATAAATTGTCGAAAGGACGATAAAAACTGTGCACATTAGGTCACAAGTGACAGGGTCCTTGCAGATGAAAATTAAAACCAAAAATCCCCAGGCCTGATGAACTGTTGAAAGGGGTTCAAAGGGAAGAAAAGAGGAGCTTAGAAAACCCTTTTGGGCTAATCTTTTCAACTACACTACAAACTGGCTGGTGCCGATAAGGGGGAAAATGGAAAATGTATACCTTTTTCAAAGCGGGTGACGGTCCTTAGTTAAAACTAAGACCAATACCCCCTAACTTCCATAGGGGGAAAAATTTAGGAATCAATAATTGCCGGGGATTCGTACCACTTGAAAAGCATAAATTAATCAACGAACTCACATGGTTTAAAAAGGGGGCGTTCCCCTTTACAATTTGTTAACTTTTTTCACAAAGGGTTTTGAGGGGTTAGATCATGGTAATAAATTGTTTGTTTACATGGATTTCAGAAAGGGTTTTTTACGGGGTCCCACATCAGAGATATTGATAAAAAATTAGACACAAATGGAGGAAAATTTTTTCCTGGATAAAGGCAGGTTACTAATACGCGAGAGTTTGATAAAGGGGGAGAATCAGAGTGGGAAGCGCACGGGGGTCTTCCACGGGGGTCGGGTTTTGGGGGGCCCCCTGCTTTTCACAATATACATAACACAAGATGGGGGCAAAAAGAGCGACATCGGGAATTTGCCGAGACACCAAAATAGGGCCGTCGAATTATTTGGCAGGGGCATTAGAGCACTCCCCGGGGATTTGAAACTGATGCAGTGGTCGGAGAGGGGCAGATGCAGTTTTTAAAAAGATAAATAAATTCTAAAAAATTGGCAGGCAATAACCTGCCCACATATAAACAAAAAAAATGTGAAATTAAAATTACGGACTGCGAAAAAGATTTGGGGTTTGGTTAGCAGTAAATCTGAAACCCCGACAACTTTCATAAGTGTTCCAATAAAGCTAATAGAATCCTTGGCTTTATAAACAAGAAGATAAATAATAGGATCCTCGGGTTTTTCTTTAACTCTAACATCTTTGGTTTGGCCCCATTTAGATTTTCTGCCAGTTTGGTCACCGATTACAGAAAGGAATAAATGCTCTGGAAAAAGTACAAAGGAGGATACAAATTGATCCCATGTTCAGAAAACCTTCCCTATAGGGCAGACAAGGGCCCCGAACTTCACTTCTAGAAAAACGTAGAATTTGGGGGGGGTATATTTTAGGTGTTAAATGGAAGAAGGAAAAAATAAAGGGGATGTAAATATTGGAAAATTTAGCCCGGGCAGGATTGGCAATGGTTTTTTTTGTTAGAAAAATTGATTCAAAAGGGTTAAGGAAAGTACTGGTTTGGTTAGATTTTTGGATGAGTGGAACAAAAACCCAAATACAGTTTTAGAGGCCCAAAAGTTGTGTACTTTAAAAATAGGTTGGGTAAATACATGATGGGGGTGGGTGGGTGTGGTTGGACCTATTTGCTTGTGCTCCCGGACGGTTCCGTGTTCCTCCTTAAGTAAAGGGACCTACCTGCTAGGTTGGGTGCATTGGGTTTGCCCCTAGGAGATTGGACCTGCCCGATGGGGCCCGTAGGCCGCTGCAGTGTTCCTTTGTTTTTTTTCTTAAGCCTTGGAGGTCGGGATTTACACCAGAATTATTTTTTTTTTGACCTACAAACTCTACCCAAACAGATTCGTTATTGTTTCATCTATTTTTATCCTGGTTTTTATGCAAAAATTAATTTTCTTGAAAATTAATCAACTCCCCCCCCCTTCCCTTACATCTTTCCACATGGAAGAGCTTAAACCTTGAATATTACACTCGCAGTCAAATCCGACTCTTTAATCTACACAAGTTTCGTTTAATGCAATGACTTCAAAGTTCCCAGCACATGCTAACCAATCGTAATTCATTAACTTATTCGTGCACTTTGACTGTAGCATATAATACCATGACATGTTTATCCTTCTGCAATTTTTTATTCGCCTTTGTTTTATAAAATTTTGAAAATTATCATTACCCAGAGTTACTCCATGACAGTCTCTATTATGATTCTTAATATCAGTATCATAAAGTCTATATATCGATTACTTATTATTTATCATTTCTTAAAATCATACCCTCTCAACTAATCTAGTTTAAATCCTAACAACCCCCTCAAACTGAGCTAGCAAGCAAACTCACACCTGCCCTGGATAAGTGAAAACCCCGTCCCTGGCATACATGTCATTTCGGGCCATAGAAGTTGTCCCAGGGTTGTCAATGAATTGGTACTGCTTTATCCTAAAGTGTTTATCTAGCCAACAATTAATACAATCTGCTACTGAACAAACCCATTCATTTCCAAACACCCCCGTTCTTGGCAAAATGCCACATATAAACAGGGGGCGCCCCCTTCCCCTTTTCCTAATTTGTCTATAAGCCTGTCATGAACTTTCTACTAAATCCTCACTTCTACGCGTGCTACATTGTTGCCTTCCAGCACTGACGGCAAAATAATAGGATGATCCCTTACCGTTCAATGATGTTGTCAAGCGGATCTAAAAGGTCCTCGATCCCAGCCCCAGGGGAAGCGAACACCTCTGTCTCCTACTCCTGTCCTTCAAGCAGAATGCCTATCCATGTATCTAACCTGGCTTATCCCACCAAACAAACAATATTCTTACCATCCTTGGTGGTCGTTCTATTTGCCTTAATATGTACACTTAGGGCATTGCTGTCTTGGTTGAGGGTTGATTGCTCACCATAACCCCCAAGTCATTTTCATAATTCTGTATGGCTAAGTTCTACATTAATTTTAACTTACAAGTGCTAGGGTTACATTACACTCCGAACTTCAGAACCTTGCATTTTATCTACATTGATACTGCATCTGCCACTTTTCTGACCAAGAATAGAGATTGTCTAAATCCTCCTGAAGGTTTCCATAAATCTATGTTTGGAATCAATTTATCTACCTATCTTGTGTTCTCGGCGAATTTGCTCCGATCACTAGTAATACCCTTTATCAAGGTCATTGATGTATATTATAAACAACAACGGGCCTATGACTGATCCCTGTGGCCGCCACTTGTTTACAGTTCCCCATCGGATTTTCCCATTTAAGCATTACTCTCTCTTTTTTATTAGAGAGCATGACTCGATCCATCGAAAGCGCTTTTCACCCAATGCCATGAGCAGCCACCTTTTAAAAACTGTCTTGGTGCGGTTCTCTATCAAAAGCCTTACTAAAATCTAAATAAACAAACGAAATCTTTACCATGGATCAACGGCCTCAAAAGCTTTACTGAAGAAGGTTAATAAATTAGTTAGGCAGGAACGCCCCCTCGTGATCCATGTGCGTATCATTAATCAAGGCTGTGCTTATCGAAAATGGCTTCTTATAATCACAGCTATAATTGACTCTAGTATTTGCCTACAATTGAGGTTAGGGCTTACTGGGCGGTAAATTTGATGTTAACGGACGTGTCCCCACTTTCAAAATAGGAAGTACATTAGCCATCTTCCAATATCAGACACTACACCTGTTGAAGAAAATATTAAAATTCTATTCAATGGTTCACAAAGTTTCATTTTTTTACTCTATAAAAACCTAGGAAAAAAGTTTTCAACAGGGCCGGTTATATATTTTGCTCCATCGGTTATTGTTTACACAGGGTGGGGGGGGGGGGGCCCCCCCCCCCCCCCCCCCCCCCCCCCCCCCCCCCCCCCCCCCCCCCCCCCCCCCCCCCCCCCCCCCCCCCCCCGGGGATAACCAATCGGTAGTTACTTTGAATATGGCCTTAATTTATCATCATCAGGCCCCTATAAAAGGTAATTACTGGGATATGTTTAAGGTGTTCTTCCTGAGTGAAAACCGAGAGAAAATAGCTATTAAGATCCTAGAGCATATTTCATCTCGTTGTCAGTGAGATGCCCAGAGTTATTTTTAAAAGGACCTATCTTATCTCTAACTTTTGTTCTATTACATGGACACAGTCCAAAAAACTCTAACATTCTCAAAATACGCTGTTCTACTCCTTCAGACGCCTCTACACTCTTCAGTCAAGGGTATTTTGCTAAAACATTCCGCATTCCTCAAACATCTCTTCACTCTAGACTTTCCCACCCAATCACACCATGTTAAATGCTACAAATTCGGACACGACAATAACACATGCAAATTATACACAAGTCTGCTCCAGATGTTTCAGCAACTGGCCCACTTCTGGAAACCTGCAACCTCCCCTTAAATGTTCTAAACTGCGGTCGGGCCACCACACCTGGCAGTTGCAAATTTCTGCCTCTAGAATACACTTTCTCTCCTACCTCCAGATCTAGCCATCCTCCCTCCCTTTACAACACTATGCCTGTACCTACCTCCCCTACCAAACTGCCATTCCCATCCCCAACGCATGGGCCTCCCCACACACTTGGTCTAACTCTTCTACCTACACACATCAATCACCATCACTTCAGGGACTACAAACACTTCTCCATCTAGCCTTACAACTGCCACTAGACTACAAAAAATAAACTGTCAACTCGGCACCTGGCTGTCCACTCTGCGATGGTAATTCTCTATGTTACAATCAGACTATTCACATGTCATTAACCCTTTAATCTTGTCTGCTAACAATCTTCCCTCTCTAATCTCCATCTTCTTGTCTTTCTAAACCCCCTACAACCTCTCCACTCCACCTTGTCCTACACCCTCCTGCTCTTCTACTCCCCTAACCCACTCTTACCCCAGCACAACACCCCTCGCCCCTACCTATCTTTCATCTACCCATCTACCAACACCCCTCCTTCCTCCTACAACTCTTAACTGCTTTACTACTCCCCCACCGTCATTTACACTTCTTCCTCCATTACCAAAAGCTTCCACTTCCTCTGATCACCATCGTCACTCTCCGCCACATCAAAGACTTCATCCAGCAACTCCTCCTCCAAACGATATTCCACTCAACCCTAAACCTGCCACCTTCTGATATATCAGATCCATCTCTTCCTCCCCCTCCTGGGAAATGGGTCTGTAACACGACAAAAATCACACACCCCGTGGCACAACTATCACGGGCCTTAAATATAAACTCCCCCGGCACTAACTTTGGTATGACGAAGAACCATTAAATGTAGTTTACAGGTGATTCAGTTCATATACTGCACTACAGTCCCCCTATGATCCCCACATGGGATTGCCAACCCTTGTCAAATCCAACATAAAACATGAATTTCTCCAATTCCTTTTATTCAACCAACACTGTCTTGCGATCAGAATAAACACCCACCTTGGACCTTCATCTTTTTACACCCCTATGCTCGACCAAACACTATTATCAAACATAACACGATCTTTCCTTAGTCTTCAAACCTTACACCAACCACCAACATACCTACTAGATGATTGAAAATGCCAAAACACACCGACTTTCATCACTCCGTAATACAAACCAACTTGGTCACTTAATTACTCAACTACACAAACCACAAACAACTAAGATCACCTTGGCCAGGACTTAAACACCTGTCCACCACTGGCCAAGGCAACCCGGACATCATTTGGCAAAACCGGGCCAGCTCTCTCTTTCAACACTCATATATCACCTGGCCCTATTACGGCTCTGATATATTCCCATTCATTTACCTATCTCCTCTAACCCTATCATCATCCCGGCACACCCTTCCCTCTCCTACAAAGGAACGCTGACTTGGATGGCCTTTCAATAAACAAACACATAGAATATTGCTAACTAGCCTATGACTACAACAACAAACCCATCTCTGACATTGACCACTCAACTTGCTCTCATCCAGGACACCATTACACAGCAGGCCAACCTGCATACCAAAGAAAACTCACACACTAGTTATACTTTCAAACCCTCAATCAGAAAACAAGAAGACTTAAATATCTGCTACACAAACCGCTTCATCTACCAACCACACCTGATATAATCAAGTCTGAATAGATCTCATTACTCAGAAACAACTTTACACCAGTCTAGACCAAGACCAACAAACAATCACTGGTCACAGCTCATACTACAGCGGACAAACAGCGTATCAAAACACCCAAAGCCTTCTGGAACCTTTATCAAAAAAATCAGAGGCACCCACTCCCACCAACAAATTCAAACCATCACCCACACGACACACATCTCAAGATCTGCAGGCTGCTACTAACAATCTTTTCAAACACATCTGGGGAGAACATATTCCACCCTCACCACCCCACCCCAAAACGCTATCCAATAAATTCAAGAACACAGAACACTGGAACACTTACACACAGCACGATAACAACATCACAGGTCAGCAAACATCCATTTGGACTCTTCCTCTTCTCCTCTCACTCTCACTCCTCTCTCTTAACCCTAACCCCTCCTCCCAAAGAGGACCTCTTTGACACTATCATTTCACCAACACAGACGTTTTTATTAAATTTTTTAAAAACTCTCCTCAGACCCTTCCCCAAGGCCCCCCCGGGGGTTTTTTTTTGTTCGGTTTTTTTTGTTTTTGTTTTTGGGACTGGTCCCCGTGGTGCCTTGGCCCTTCCTCTCTCTCCCTACTAAAACCATATTGTCCTGGAGAAACTCCTTCTGACTCTATCATTTATCTGCCTACACAACACTTCATTCCTCAATGCCCTCTTCTCCCTTCCTTGCCTCGGGGACTACTTCCCTTCCCTCTTTTAAAGCTGGCTAACTGCTATTTATTCCTCCTTCCTAAACCCTCATTAATATTGAAGACCACTCTGACTTAAGAAAACTATCTCCCATTCAGCTCCTCCGAACCTTTACATTTTATACACTAACGACAGTTTCTACACCTCCTGTATACCAACAACTCCATCACACTAGCCTAATGCAGTACGGACCGTTTACACAACTTATTCACTCCCACGCCAATATAGATACACTCACACTACAAAACACAAATTGAGGTTCGACTGGATAGGTCATCTGGGAACAAAAATGGAGGATCAAAATCCCAATGCAGCTATCCAGCGTTACATTATTTTAACTATAGGGCAAAAAAAACGTGAACCTCACATTACCTGTCGAGCGTTAGGAATTGAAACGCCAGGACACCCGAGCTTACTTCCCCATCACACAATCTGTCCACTGTCCTTGGCGTTAAAACTTGTATACCTTTCTTCGCTTACAATAAGACACATGCCACCACCACACATTCTACCCTCAGGACATACCAATTTTGTCAGTATGGCCCTTTGGTGGGCCTCCCGCCTCATTCTACAAGCTCAGCTTGCAGCCAATATTAGCATATGCTCCCCCCTCCCCAACGACGCCCCCAGCTATACACTTCTCACAATTCCCTAATACATCCTCTGAAAACTTGCTCTCACACTAGAGTCCCTCTCTTTTCAGGACTATTTCTCTAAATTGAACTTACTAAAACTTGCTGCAAGTGTTCAGGAATCATTCAGATGGTTGCGCGTCAGCAGTTGAAGCGTGGTGCAGCGTTCGTTCAGCTACAGGCGCCTTGACGCTGGTGTTTGCTGGTTGGCTTGTTTTGCGTTGTGCTTCCTTGTTTTGCTCTGATTATTGCTCTTGCCTGAGCTGCTGGTGCTCTTTTGGTGCTTCCTTGATTGTCAGATCGGACGGGGAGGGACCGAGGACTTCGCCACACCGCAACAAAGACAAAAAAATAGAGGTCTCTCTCCATGCCCACCAAAGAATGCCCAAATATTAGTCATCCCTGTGTAATCTGTACTGGAAAGAAAGGAAGGAAAGACGCCCTCAAGCGGCAGACCAGATAGACCAAACTTGTGAGACAACACGACATAAGTACTGGACCTCCCTTCCTCCTTGACGAAGACATTCCCAGGGACCCACAAAACAACACAAAACCTTTCTACTCCTTGGTATGATCCTGCTACTTACCCTAATTACAAATAAACCTTGCGAATTCACTGACAGAGTACTTGCCATGTTTCATTCTCTTTCTGACTCACGTTTCGCTGAGCTAATCATCCGCCTGGTCCAGTGCTCCCGTTACCCCACCGGAATCCCAAGTCCCCCAACAGAAAAGCCTGTGAATCTGTTCTGTTGCTCTCTGATCTGATGAAATTCTCGTTATATCATTGATTCGTACCACGATTCATTAGCTGCTGGGTAGCTGCTGGGGTTTAAGCCTGGTGTGGCTCTATTGTCTACGAACTAAGAAACACTCCTCTCCTGAGCCTATTCTTCGTCTGTCCAGTTGTTCCCCGCTCATCCTAGTTGCCGGATCTTACCCTGAAACTGTGTTCGCTGCGTGTCGTTCACCCCAGAGCAGGAAAGATAAGAAGACTGTTTGGGTGACTTCAAAAGACCACTGTGTGGCCGACGACCGAACACGTTTTTTTTGTCAATTAAGCTCACATTTATTACTGCATATGTGTATTATTTGCCACTTACCTATTGTCTTTTTTAAATCTTTAAATTTATCCCAATTTAAATTCCATTATTTCTGGTTCATTACTGCGTTCGACTCCCTCCAGTTCTCAGGCTTTTTAATATCAACCTTTTTGTTCATGCCATCATCCACTCTATACCACTTCGATTATATTCCCTCATTTCTACGTCTTCCAGAGATGTAGAATGAGGGGGAGGGGAGATATAGTATTTTAAGACCTCCCTTATCTTTTTTCTTCGTCGTGTGGATTTCTGTATCCGCACTCACCCTCCACTCCCCTCCCCCACCCCCACCCCCGCCAACTAGCCCCAACTCCCTCCCTCTCCCTACCCCACTCCCCCCCCTACCCAACCCTCCCTCTACCGGACCCCACCCAAACCCGCGTCACCTCCTCCCAAACCACCAACGCGCCCCCCCCCCCCCCCTCCCCCTTCCACCCCATTGACGGTGACTCGCCTGAGCAACAAAGTTACCCAATTACAACTGCCATCTCTCTGACTTCTTTCCTATGATTACCCAAAATAAACCCTCTTCCTCATTCTTGTCCCATATAACTGCGTTCCTTTTTTTTTTTTCTTTCGTTTTTAAAATAATTTTTTTTTTTCTTTTTATAAAAAATCTCACACTTTGCTGCACTTCTGATTTCATTGATTTTTTTCCCCAACGGCGAAAAAACCCATTTACCAATATCTCTATTTCTAGGTTTATAGACCTAAATGCCTCCCCTCCCACTGCCTCCTGCGTTGTTTGGCCGCAGTGCTCCCCACGCCACCTCTAACCTAGAATTTAATAGGTGAACCCCATCCCGTGGCCACATACATATTTAATTTTCGGCCATTTTTAGATAGAAGACGCAGGGCGGGCGGGTCCCCAGTTGTTCTGTCAATGAATGTACTGCATTTTTTCCTTACGGTATTTTGTCCAGGCCAAAGTATCAACACTTGTCGGCTTGATCTTCAGTTTGTTTCCAGATTTTTTGGAAAAGAACTTCTCCAGGACTCTCTTCTGATGGGGGGGACTCCTGACAACCCTAACCCAAAATCTACGTCTTCAAGGGTGGATCTTTGGAAAAGTGATTGTGAAAACTGAATTTACATCGTCTTCACATCTCTACTGATCCTGCCTAACTTTCGGTACTCGACTGAAGAGAAAACCTACCATGTTGCGTAGGATGTGTGTTAAGGTGATGTTGATTTGTGTTGAAAACGGTTTTTCGGTAATAAATAATTAATAATGCTAGGCTGTCCGCCCTGTGTGAATGTTGCACTACGTGTCCTTTACCTACGATGTGTTAGTTTCATCCAAATCTTTTTCATGACACGGACATATGATAAATGTGAGAAGGTCTACTTGGGAGATATGAATTCATATATAGCTGACAGATTGCGCGAGTTTGGGAGATTTAAGCTAAATATTAATAATATATACAATTTATTTATTTCTTTTTCGTTTTTAAATATCAATATTATAATTACATTTATTTTTTCTTTCTCTCTCCCGAGGAGGGTGTTTTTTTTTATACAGGAAGGGAAAGAAAAGGAAAGACAAAACAAGACATCCTAACAAGTAATATCCCAGTAATATTAATTTTTATTTTTATAAGTTGTAAGTGTCGGGCAGGGGGGAAGAATAAAGAATGGATGAAAAGAAGAAGGGGGGAAGGAAGAAGCAAGCAGGGAAGTACGAAGAAGGATGAAGAAAGGAAAAGAATGAATACTAAATTATTATTTCAAAATATAAAAAGATTACAAATAAATAATCATATCAATCTATAATAAATTTATGATAACCTCACACGTCATTAGGTTTGGAACATATTCGGTTGCGTTATATTGTTTGTGCTGGAAAAACAAAATTATCTAGACAGTATAGAAGAGAACTGAAGAGAAGTAGGAGAAAGTTAGCCAAGCCCAAAATATTAATAAAATAGTTCACTCCGACGGATCTCTTGTTGATTGGAAGCTTTTTTTTTTTTATTTTTTTTTTTTTTTTTTGTTTTTTTCCTTTTTTTTTTTTTTTTTTTTTCTTTTTTTTTTTTTTTTTTTTTTTTTTTTTTTTTTCTTTTATTTCACCCTCAAGGAAGTTCTTTTAAAGACCCTAACCCCGCACAAAACATGATGGTGGAAAACTCCTGGTGAAACCTTTTTATATAATTATTTTTTAATTTTATTTCCTTCAAACAGGTGTTATTTTTCTGTAGTGTTGATATGTCTGGTAAGTCATCTCGGCCGAATGTTAATTCCTCATTTTTTTTTAAAATTTTTAACATATCAAGGGGATTAATAGTTCTCCGTCTGTTACCCGTTTTCATAATATTAACCTACCCAAAAAGCTCTTAATTAAGCCTGACCCTCCTATTGTTTGCAAAAATTGCATAAGAGTCAATATATAAGACTAAGACTAAAAAAAGAGGCCATCCATCTGGCATAAGATAATTGATTAATGATACTTTTGCATGTATTCACGAGACGGCCTGAGGCCCACGGGCCGGTCTTGTCTAACCATTTATTAACCTTTCTTCAGCTAAAGCTTTTTATGGGCTGTTGTTTTACGATAAAAAAATTTAGATTTTATTTACTTTAGACTTTTCGATTAGAATAGTTTCTGCACCAAAGGACTGTTAAAGAAAGTGGCCCCCAGCCTCATGGCATTGAGAAAAGTGCTCTCGTGGATCGAATGTCATGTGCTCCAGCAGGAAAACAGAGGGGGTGTCCATAAATGGGGTTAAATTCGAGTGGGGATCTGCTAATAAGTGGCGTTCCACAGGGATTGTCTTTGGCCCGTTGTGGTTATATATATATATCAATGATCTTGATGAGTGCATTACTAGTTAAATGAGCAAATTCGCCGATGACAAAAAGATTATGTAGGATTAATTGATTCAAATTTAGATATCAGGGAAACTTCAGGAGATTTAGACAAAATGCAGTACCTGGTCAGAAAAGTGGCAGATGCTGTTTAACTTGTGAAATTGTAAGTTCTGAAGCACGGGGAGTGTCCACAAACCCTAGTACTTATAAGCTAAATTAATGTAGAAATTAGCCATAAATGATTGCGAAAACGACTTTTGGGGGCTATGATAGCAGCAACCTTAAACCAAGACAGCAATGTGTGATGAATGGTTTGGAAAACTGACAAGTTGACGAATTGAGACACTTATGCAACACACTGGATCTTTATTGAAGGAATACGTTTCAACCACAGAGTGGCTATGTCGTCAATAGAAAGGTAGTAAAGAAATTGTAAGGAGAGGTGGAGTTTGTTGTTAATCAGTCTATCCAACTTGACTGAAAAAACAATCAATTCCAGAGGACGGAGGATGTTTACTCAAACTCCTTCCTCTCCTTACTATTTCTACTTTGTATTAGACTAATGAAGCCCACTGTGTGGCGAAACGTTTCTTCAATAAGATTCCATGTGTTGCGAAGTGTCTCAATTCAACTTGCTGGTTTCAAAACCATTCATCCATCTGCCAGACACATGCACATCTATGGATCTTGGACAAGACTTTAACACATGGTCTAACTTTGGAACGACGACCTACTTACAATAGTGGCAGGTATCCATGTGATCCCACTTCTCTGCTTCGACTCATCTGACTGCAGTATAAATAAGCCACCTCTATGGCCCTAGGATTTGCAGGGGATGGGGTTGGGGAGGGAGGGAGGTTGGCGGTTGGGGAAGGTGAGAAAGTCTTTTTCTAGAGGGGCAAGGAATTTGCAACTGCAGTGTGACCCACCGCACAGTTAGAACATTTAAGGGGGAGGTTGCAGGATAATCCGAAGTGGCCAGTTGCTGACATCTGGAGCGGACTTGTTGTAGATGTGCATGTGTTTTTGTCTTGGCGATTTATAGCATTTAGACATTGGGGATTGGGTGGAAGTTCGGAGATGAAGAGGTGTTTGGAGGGAATGCCGGATGGTATTGGCAAAATCCTTGACTGATGAGTGTTAGAGGCGTCATGAAGGAGTAGAAACAGCATATTTTGAGAATTTGGTAGGAGTTTTCGGGTCTGTAAATATCGTCAAACAGAGACCTTTGGTTTCTTAGTAATGATGTCTTTTATTAGAGTCTTCTTAGTCTGTGTCATAGGCTTGTTCAGGAGAGAGTAGTCTAGCTGTTTAACAACGACTGTGTTTAGGCACTGGTGCTCTGGAGTTCCACATAATAGTGAAGCAGGCATGAAGAAGTTTTTGGTATGGTATCGGTTGAGGCTGTTCCCGTTTTGTAGGAATGTTTTGTCAAGAAGGAGTTTTTGAAGCCAGAGTTGGTTTTAGACTTCAGGTTGAGGTGCACCAGTGATCTGATATAATACATTTCAGGAAAGATGTGGCATTCGGATTAGAGGGAATTTGAGGTTTGGCGAGAGGGAATCGGATTTAGAAGAAGCAGAGGCAGGTGTGGCGAGGTTGGGGAGAGTGGAAAGGTGGGTGGAAGGTCGAATGCGAAACGACGAAGGCATTGTTAATTACGAAAGATGAAATTGGCGGTGACTGTCGGCAAAAAAGTGAGAATACTCAGCTAGGCAGTACGTGTAAGTAGAGAACGTGCTTGCCTGGTGCAGGGACACAGAGGAGGTGAACTGGTAGCTTGATGGAAGCACTGTATATCCTGTGCGGGGGTGAGATGAACTGTATGGCGTGGCAGTCAAACAGGTAGAGCATTCACGCAGCAAACAGCTTCCTGCCCCTTGGGTAGGTACACCACTGCACCAATCCTGATGGTTGGAGAGGAAAGACGAAGGTCAACAAGCACCACTCTAGAGCGAAGTCTCTCCAACATTGGGTAATTCGAGAGAGGCGAGATCGTCGATGATCAGCGACGTGTGTGATGTACCTCACTGTCCAACAAACGCCCTCCCTACCCCAAATGCCTGGTCTCCCCACACACTTGGTTCTACCTCTTCTACTCTACAACATCAAACACAACACACCGACTACAAACACCTCTTCATCTATGCCTACACCCACCTAGACTACAAAAACTACCTGTCAGCTCGCCACTGTGTCCACTCTGCGATGGTATATTCTCAAGTTACCAATCAAGACTACTCATCTGTCCTTAACTAATCTTGTTGCTAACATCTTCCCTCTCTAATCATCCCTCTTCCTTCTCTTCTAAACCCCCTACAAAACGCTCCCACTCCCCTAATCCTGCAGCCTCCTCGCTCTCATCCTCCCCTACCACTCCTTCACTCCCACCAACACCCATCTGCCCTACCCTCTTCACATCTACCCCTCCTTACCAACAACCTTCCTCTGCTACTGCTCTTAACTACTTCTACTACTCCCCCCACCTCTTTAGCACTTCTTCTCCATTACAAAGCTTCCACTTCCCTCTGCATCACCATCGCCACTCCTCCTACAACACATCCAAGACTTCATCCAGGTCAAACTCCTCTCCCAAACGAAATCCACTCAACCCTAAAACCTGCCCCCACCTTCTGATATGCTAGATCAAAGAAATAAAAAACTGATCCATCTCTTCCTCCCTTACTGGAACGGATCCTGTAACCCTACAACACACACCACCGGATGGCAACACTATCACGGGCTTAAATTGTAACTCCCCCGACACTAACTTTGGTATGACAAAACCATTAAATCATGTTTAGGTGATCAGTTCACGTACTTTATTACTTCACATTTAATCACTTACTGGCCGAGTTCTTGAAGCAGATGGGGCCAGATATTTGTTTTTCTAAACTAGTACATGCTCTTCAAAGCCCTCTCAACAATTCTTGCCATTATGGTTTACTGCCCACTACAGTCCCCCTTTGATCCCACGATTGGGAATTGCCATCATGTCAAATCCAACATAAGACATGAATTTCTCCCAATTCCTTTTATTAACAAAACATGTCTTGCGATCAGAATACACCACCCACCTTGGACCCTTCATCTTTTTCACCCCCTATGATCGTCCACCAAACACTATTCTCAACATACACGATCTTTCCTTAGTCTTCACTACACAAACACACAATATACTTACTTGCTGTTATGTTGCCAAACACACCGACTTTCATCACACCAGTAACACCAAATTGGGTCACAATTACTCAACTTCATCTAAAACACAAAACACCTAGTTCACATCAGCCCAGACTTAAAACACCTTCCACACTGGCCAGCAAACCCAACTCATTCTGGCAAAACCGAGCCAGCTTCTCTTTCAACACTACATATCACCTGGCCCTATTACAGGCTTTCTGTATCCATTCCCTTCTATTCTTACACATCTCTCCAACCCTATCCCTCATCCCGGCACGCCTTCTTTCGCCTACAAATGTGAACGCTGGACTGGGATGCCTTAAACTACCACATAGAAAATACTAAACCTCTAACCTAAGACTACAACAACAAAACCATCCTCTGGACAGGTTGACACTCACTTGCTTTTTTCTAATCCAGGCGACACCATTACACAAGCAGCCAAAACACTGCAATACCAAAGAAAAACCACACCACTCGTTATTCCATTGAAAACCCTCAAAATCAGACAAAAAGACTAAGTATCTGCTACACAAATCCGCTTCCTATACCAACACACACAGTTTTAATCAAGTCCGATTAGATCTCTCACTTACCTCCAGAAACTACTTCTAACACAGTATAAGACCAAGACCACAAAATCACTGGCACAAGGTCATATACAGCGGACAAACAGCTATCAAAAACACCACTCCACCAACCAACATATTCAAACACATCACCACAAGACACACATTCTCAAACCGCAGGCTGTTCCGAAATCTTCAAACCAGACTTCTGGGAGAACATCTTCCACCCTCACCCACCCCACCCAAGCTAACCAACACATTCAGAACACAGGAACACTGGAACACTACACACAACGCACGAAACAAACCCAGACAGCCTCATCCATCTGGACTTTTATCCTCTCCCAAAGAACTGACATTCCTCTCCCAGACAGATGTTAGAACCTCTCCTCAGACACCTCTCTCCAGGCCCTGGTGCCTCTGCCCTTAAAACCATATTATCCTGAAAACACCTTCAGACTCCTCAATGCCTCCCCTGCCTCTGGATACTGCCTTACCCTCTGCTACTGCTTCCTCTTTCTAAATACCAAATAAAGACCACTTTGATCCTAGAAAACTATGGACCAAGCGCCTTTTAGAAATTTTATTAAAACTCTTGAAACACATCGATCATCGCCTTCGCAGATACCTGGAACTCAACTCTCTACTTTCTGATGATTGGCTCAGAACTCACAGATCCACACGGATACCATTAATTTCATTCTCAAACTACTTCACATAAACACAAACAAGAAACAGGCACTGCTCTGGTTGCACAGCTTTGAAAAGCTTTTGACACTGTCTGGCATGTAGGGTCCAAATACAAAATTGCCCTAACTTAAACTGCCCCTCCAACTTGGTTAAATCTCTGCAAACTTCTAGACGGCCGCACTATTGTGAATCAAATTCCAAGGCTGTACTCTGACTACATCACACTAAATGCTGGCGTTACCCCCTACGGGATCTGTCCGCTCCCTACCTCTACATTTTATACACTAACGACCTTCCAACCACCTGTATACACAACTCCATCACACTAGCCTTATGCAGGACGACGTTACACAATTATCATCACGCAATACTAGATACACTCACACACAATACACAAAATGAGGGAGTCGACAGGATAGCATCTGGGAAACAAAAATGGAGGATCAAAATCAATGCAAGCTAAATCCTGGACAATACATATTTTAACTATAGGAAACGTGATCCTCCTTACCTCTCGAGTCTAGAACTGCTGACACCGCACTTACATCCCCAACACACATCTGTCACTGTCCTTGGCGTTAATCTTGACTAGCTTCTTGCTTTACACGGGACACATTCACTCGAGGCTTGCAATAGGACTAGTTAGTCCTTTTGGGCCTCTGCAGCTTCAACATTGCCTCCCAAGCACCAAACTACACCTCTACAAATCCCTAATAATATCCCTCTAATAACTTACTCTCCACTAGCCATCCCTCTCTTGCAGCTAAACGAAACTAACTTTAAACTGCAGCGTGTTCAGAACAAGGCACTGCGCTGGGTGCTTGATGTTAGATGGGAGACTTACACACGCGCGTCTCTCCATGCCCAATTAGACATCCCTGTGCTGATTCTGTGACTGGAAAGACGCTCAGTGACAGACAGATTAGACAAACTTGAGACACGACATAACTACTGGACATCCATCCTTGACGAAGACATTCGCAGGAACCACAAACCAAAACAACTTTTCTCACTCCTTGTTTGATCCTGATCCTAATCTATTTACAGATAAACTTGGATTCACTGGACAGGTACCTTGCGTTGTTCATTCTCGACCCCACGTTCGCTGTTAGCTAATCTTTGGCCTATCCAGTGGCTCCCGCATACCCCACTGGAAGTCCCAACAGGAAAAGCCTGAAATTTCTGTTATCAATGTTGTAACACGATAGCTTAGCTGCTGGGATAAGCCTGGTCTTTTTTCTTCTACGATAAGAACAATCTCTCTCTGGAGCTATTCACGTCTGGTCCCTTCTTCCCCCGCATTCCCATTAGAGATCTTTCCTGACTTGTTCGTTCGTTCGTGTTACTATGCGCACCGCTACAAGGTGTTTGACTGAACACATCGATTCCAGGTTTGAGGGGGACTGCCTGATTACATCAAACTCCTCCTCTCCTTGGAAATATAAGCACATATGCAGTAAAATGTGATCCTTTATTGACAACGTTTCGCCCGCACAGTGGGCTTTTTCAAGTCGCAAACAAATCTACCTTGGGTGGAAGAGCTTTGTGTATCTGTAGGGCAGAGTTCATAGATGAAGAAATATCCAAAATTTGTGAAATAGCTAATGATCTGAAATACCTAAGGAACTTAACTGATAAATCTTTTAAAATTTCTAGAAATACTTTTTACAATTAAAAAAGGGACAACCAACCTTATTCAACTAAAAATATGTTGGTTCTCCCTTACGATAAAAAGTTGGTTGATATGCCTTCTCTTCGTAAGTCTTTTAATATAAATGTGTTATTTAAAAAATATCGATACAGTAAAAAAGTTGATTACCATGTTTCTGAAACTTTTCCCCTATGAGGGGACAGGACTAAGGGCCCTGAATCTTCACTCTCTAGAAAGACGTTAGAATTAGGAGGGATATGATTGAGGTGTATAATTGGATGACAGGAATAAATAAAGGGGATTAAATAGTGTGTTGAAAAATATCTAGCTGGACAGTGGACTCTGCCAGCAATGGTTTTAGTTAGAAAAATTTCAGCTTCAGGAAGGATATAGAAGTTATGGTTGGTTAATAGAGTGGTGGATGAGTGAACAAACTTCCAAAGTTAGTTATAGAGGCCAGAAAATACGTTGTTGAGACTTTAAAAAATAGGTTGGTAAATCTACATGAAGGGGTGTGGGTCGGGTGTGTAGTTGGACTGATTCAGCTTGTGCTACCAGGGACGGTTCCGTGTTCTCCCTTAAGTAAAGGTGATCCTGAACTGACCTAGGTTGGGTGCATTGGCTTAAGCGGTAGGAGACTTGGACCTGCCTCGCATGGGCCAGTAGGCCTGCTGCAGTGTTCCTTCGTTCTTCTGTTCTTAAGCCTGGGGTCGGTATATTACACCTAGAATTAGTTTTTCTTGACCTACAAACTCTACCCAAACAGATTCTGTTATTGTTCCATCTATTTTTATACCTGTTTTTATGCAACAATTATATTTTCTTGAAACATATTATGCACTCCTCCCCCCTTCCATTACATCTATACTCATGGAAGAGCTTAAACCTTGAATATTACACTCGCAGTCAAATCCGACTCTTTAATCTACACAAGTTTCGTTTAATGCAATGACTTCAAAGTTCCCAGCACATGCTAACCAATCGTAATTCATTAACTTATTCGTGCACTTTGACTGTAGCATATAATACCATGACATGTTTATCCTTCTGCAATTTTTTATTCGCCTTTGTTTTATAAAATTTTGAAAATTATCATTACCCAGAGTTACTCCATGACAGTCTCTATTATGATTCTTAATATCAGTATCATAAAGTCTATATATCGATTACTTATTATTTATCATTTCTTAAAATCATACCCTCTCAACTAATCTAGTTTAAATCCTAACAACCCCCTCAAACTGAGCTAGCAAGCAAACTCACACCTGCCCTGGATAAGTGAAAACCCCGTCCCTGGCATACATGTCATTTCGGGCCATAGAAGTTGTCCCAGGGTTGTCAATGAATTGGTACTGCTTTATCCTAAAGTGTTTATCTAGCCAACAATTAATACAATCTGCTACTGAACAAACCCATTCATTTCCAAACACCCCCGTTCTTGGCAAAATGCCACATATAAACAGGGGGCGCCCCCTTCCCCTTTTCCTAATTTGTCTATAAGCCTGTCATGAACTTTCTACTAAATCCTCACTTCTACGCGTGCTACATTGTTGCCTTCCAGCACTGACGGCAAAATAATAGGATGATCCCTTACCGTTCAATGATGTTGTCAAGCGGATCTAAAAGGTCCTCGATCCCAGCCCCAGGGGAAGCGAACACCTCTGTCTCCTACTCCTGTCCTTCAAGCAGAATGCCTATCCATGTATCTAACCTGGCTATCCCAAAAAACAACAATATTCTTACCTTCCTTGGTGTCGTTCTATTTGCCTTAATATGTACACTTAGGCATTGCTGTCTTGGTTGAGGGTTGATTGCTCACCATAACCCCCAAGTCATTTTCATAATTCTGTATGGCTAAGTTCTACATTAATTTTAACTTACAAGTGCTAGGGTTACATACACTCCCGAACTTCAGAACCTTGCATTTATCTACATTGAACTGCATCTGCCACTTTTCTGACCAAGAATAGAGATTGTCTAAATCCTCCTGAAGGTTTCCATAAATCTATGTTTGGAATCAATTTATCTACCTATCTTGTGTTCTCGGCGAATTTGCTCCGATCACTAGTAATACCCTTTATCAAGGTCATTGATGTATATTATAAACAACAACGGGCCTATGACTGATCCCTGTGGCCGCCACTTGTTTACAGTTCCCCATCGGATTTTCCCATTTAAGCATTACTCTCTCTTTTTTATTAGAGAGCATGACTCGATCCATCGAAAGCGCTTTTCACCCAATGCCATGAGCAGCCACCTTTTAAAAACTGTCTTGGTGCGGTTCTCTATCAAAAGCCTTACTAAAATCTAAATAAACAAACGAAATCTTTACCATGGATCAACGGCCTCAAAAGCTTTACTGAAGAAGGTTAATAAATTAGTTAGGCAGGAACGCCCCCTCGTGATCCATGTGCGTATCATTAATCAAGGCTGTGCTTATCGAAAATGGCTTCTTATAATCACAGCTATAATTGACTCTAGTATTTGCCTACAATTGAGGTTAGGGCTTACTGGGCGGTAAATTTGATGTTAACGGACGTGTCCCCACTTTCAAAATAGGAAGTACATTAGCCATCTTCCAATATCAGACACTACACCTGTTGAAGAAAATATTAAAATTCTATTCAATGGTTCACAAAGTTTCATTTTTTTACTCTATAAAAACCTAGGAAAAAAGTTTTCAACAGGGCCGGTTATATATTTTGCTCCATCGGTTATTGTTTACACAGGGTGGGGGGGGGGGGGCCCCCCCCCCCCCCCCCCCCCCCCCCCCCCCCCCCCCCCCCCCCCCCCCCCCCCCCCCCCCCCCCCCCCCCCCCGGGGATAACCAATCGGTAGTTACTTTGAATATGGCCTTAATTTATCATCATCAGGCCCCTATAAAAGGTAATTACTGGGATATGTTTAAGGTGTTCTTCCTGAGTGAAAACCGAGAGAAAATAGCTATTAAGATCCTAGAGCATATTTCATCTCGTTGTCAGTGAGATGCCCAGAGTTATTTTTAAAAGGACCTATCTTATCTCTAACTTTTGTTCTATTACATGGACACAGTCCAAAAAACTCTAACATTCTCAAAATACGCTGTTCTACTCCTTCAGACGCCTCTACACTCTTCAGTCAAGGGTATTTTGCTAAAACATTCCGCATTCCTCAAACATCTCTTCACTCTAGACTTTCCCACCCAATCACACCATGTTAAATGCTACAAATTCGGACACGACAATAACACATGCAAATTATACACAAGTCTGCTCCAGATGTTTCAGCAACTGGCCCACTTCTGGAAACCTGCAACCTCCCCTTAAATGTTCTAAACTGCGGTCGGGCCACCACACCTGGCAGTTGCAAATTTCTGCCTCTAGAATACACTTTCTCTCCTACCTCCAGATCTAGCCATCCTCCCTCCCTTTACAACACTATGCCTGTACCTACCTCCCCTACCAAACTGCCATTCCCATCCCCAACGCATGGGCCTCCCCACACACTTGGTCTAACTCTTCTACCTACACACATCAATCACCATCACTTCAGGGACTACAAACACTTCTCCATCTAGCCTTACAACTGCCACTAGACTACAAAAAATAAACTGTCAACTCGGCACCTGGCTGTCCACTCTGCGATGGTAATTCTCTATGTTACAATCAGACTATTCACATGTCATTAACCCTTTAATCTTGTCTGCTAACAATCTTCCCTCTCTAATCTCCATCTTCTTGTCTTTCTAAACCCCCTACAACCTCTCCACTCCACCTTGTCCTACACCCTCCTGCTCTTCTACTCCCCTAACCCACTCTTACCCCAGCACAACACCCCTCGCCCCTACCTATCTTTCATCTACCCATCTACCAACACCCCTCCTTCCTCCTACAACTCTTAACTGCTTTACTACTCCCCCACCGTCATTTACACTTCTTCCTCCATTACCAAAAGCTTCCACTTCCTCTGATCACCATCGTCACTCTCCGCCACATCAAAGACTTCATCCAGCAACTCCTCCTCCAAACGATATTCCACTCAACCCTAAACCTGCCACCTTCTGATATATCAGATCCATCTCTTCCTCCCCCTCCTGGGAAATGGGTCTGTAACACGACAAAAATCACACACCCCGTGGCACAACTATCACGGGCCTTAAATATAAACTCCCCCGGCACTAACTTTGGTATGACGAAGAACCATTAAATGTAGTTTACAGGTGATTCAGTTCATATACTGCACTACAGTCCCCCTATGATCCCCACATGGGATTGCCAACCCTTGTCAAATCCAACATAAAACATGAATTTCTCCAATTCCTTTTATTCAACCAACACTGTCTTGCGATCAGAATAAACACCCACCTTGGACCTTCATCTTTTTACACCCCTATGCTCGACCAAACACTATTATCAAACATAACACGATCTTTCCTTAGTCTTCAAACCTTACACCAACCACCAACATACCTACTAGATGATTGAAAATGCCAAAACACACCGACTTTCATCACTCCGTAATACAAACCAACTTGGTCACTTAATTACTCAACTACACAAACCACAAACAACTAAGATCACCTTGGCCAGGACTTAAACACCTGTCCACCACTGGCCAAGGCAACCCGGACATCATTTGGCAAAACCGGGCCAGCTCTCTCTTTCAACACTCATATATCACCTGGCCCTATTACGGCTCTGATATATTCCCATTCATTTACCTATCTCCTCTAACCCTATCATCATCCCGGCACACCCTTCCCTCTCCTACAAAGGAACGCTGACTTGGATGGCCTTTCAATAAACAAACACATAGAATATTGCTAACTAGCCTATGACTACAACAACAAACCCATCTCTGACATTGACCACTCAACTTGCTCTCATCCAGGACACCATTACACAGCAGGCCAACCTGCATACCAAAGAAAACTCACACACTAGTTATACTTTCAAACCCTCAATCAGAAAACAAGAAGACTTAAATATCTGCTACACAAACCGCTTCATCTACCAACCACACCTGATATAATCAAGTCTGAATAGATCTCATTACTCAGAAACAACTTTACACCAGTCTAGACCAAGACCAACAAACAATCACTGGTCACAGCTCATACTACAGCGGACAAACAGCGTATCAAAACACCCAAAGCCTTCTGGAACCTTTATCAAAAAAATCAGAGGCACCCACTCCCACCAACAAATTCAAACCATCACCCACACGACACACATCTCAAGATCTGCAGGCTGCTACTAACAATCTTTTCAAACACATCTGGGGAGAACATATTCCACCCTCACCACCCCACCCCAAAACGCTATCCAATAAATTCAAGAACACAGAACACTGGAACACTTACACACAGCACGATAACAACATCACAGGTCAGCAAACATCCATTTGGACTCTTCCTCTTCTCCTCTCACTCTCACTCCTCTCTCTTAACCCTAACCCCTCCTCCCAAAGAGGACCTCTTTGACACTATCATTTCACCAACACAGACGTTTTTATTAAATTTTTTAAAAACTCTCCTCAGACCCTTCCCCAAGGCCCCCCCGGGGGTTTTTTTTTGTTCGGTTTTTTTTGTTTTTGTTTTTGGGACTGGTCCCCGTGGTGCCTTGGCCCTTCCTCTCTCTCCCTACTAAAACCATATTGTCCTGGAGAAACTCCTTCTGACTCTATCATTTATCTGCCTACACAACACTTCATTCCTCAATGCCCTCTTCTCCCTTCCTTGCCTCGGGGACTACTTCCCTTCCCTCTTTTAAAGCTGGCTAACTGCTATTTATTCCTCCTTCCTAAACCCTCATTAATATTGAAGACCACTCTGACTTAAGAAAACTATCTCCCATTCAGCTCCTCCGAACCTTTACATTTTATACACTAACGACAGTTTCTACACCTCCTGTATACCAACAACTCCATCACACTAGCCTAATGCAGTACGGACCGTTTACACAACTTATTCACTCCCACGCCAATATAGATACACTCACACTACAAAACACAAATTGAGGTTCGACTGGATAGGTCATCTGGGAACAAAAATGGAGGATCAAAATCCCAATGCAGCTATCCAGCGTTACATTATTTTAACTATAGGGCAAAAAAAACGTGAACCTCACATTACCTGTCGAGCGTTAGGAATTGAAACGCCAGGACACCCGAGCTTACTTCCCCATCACACAATCTGTCCACTGTCCTTGGCGTTAAAACTTGTATACCTTTCTTCGCTTACAATAAGACACATGCCACCACCACACATTCTACCCTCAGGACATACCAATTTTGTCAGTATGGCCCTTTGGTGGGCCTCCCGCCTCATTCTACAAGCTCAGCTTGCAGCCAATATTAGCATATGCTCCCCCCTCCCCAACGACGCCCCCAGCTATACACTTCTCACAATTCCCTAATACATCCTCTGAAAACTTGCTCTCACACTAGAGTCCCTCTCTTTTCAGGACTATTTCTCTAAATTGAACTTACTAAAACTTGCTGCAAGTGTTCAGGAATCATTCAGATGGTTGCGCGTCAGCAGTTGAAGCGTGGTGCAGCGTTCGTTCAGCTACAGGCGCCTTGACGCTGGTGTTTGCTGGTTGGCTTGTTTTGCGTTGTGCTTCCTTGTTTTGCTCTGATTATTGCTCTTGCCTGAGCTGCTGGTGCTCTTTTGGTGCTTCCTTGATTGTCAGATCGGACGGGGAGGGACCGAGGACTTCGCCACACCGCAACAAAGACAAAAAAATAGAGGTCTCTCTCCATGCCCACCAAAGAATGCCCAAATATTAGTCATCCCTGTGTAATCTGTACTGGAAAGAAAGGAAGGAAAGACGCCCTCAAGCGGCAGACCAGATAGACCAAACTTGTGAGACAACACGACATAAGTACTGGACCTCCCTTCCTCCTTGACGAAGACATTCCCAGGGACCCACAAAACAACACAAAACCTTTCTACTCCTTGGTATGATCCTGCTACTTACCCTAATTACAAATAAACCTTGCGAATTCACTGACAGAGTACTTGCCATGTTTCATTCTCTTTCTGACTCACGTTTCGCTGAGCTAATCATCCGCCTGGTCCAGTGCTCCCGTTACCCCACCGGAATCCCAAGTCCCCCAACAGAAAAGCCTGTGAATCTGTTCTGTTGCTCTCTGATCTGATGAAATTCTCGTTATATCATTGATTCGTACCACGATTCATTAGCTGCTGGGTAGCTGCTGGGGTTTAAGCCTGGTGTGGCTCTATTGTCTACGAACTAAGAAACACTCCTCTCCTGAGCCTATTCTTCGTCTGTCCAGTTGTTCCCCGCTCATCCTAGTTGCCGGATCTTACCCTGAAACTGTGTTCGCTGCGTGTCGTTCACCCCAGAGCAGGAAAGATAAGAAGACTGTTTGGGTGACTTCAAAAGACCACTGTGTGGCCGACGACCGAACACGTTTTTTTTGTCAATTAAGCTCACATTTATTACTGCATATGTGTATTATTTGCCACTTACCTATTGTCTTTTTTAAATCTTTAAATTTATCCCAATTTAAATTCCATTATTTCTGGTTCATTACTGCGTTCGACTCCCTCCAGTTCTCAGGCTTTTTAATATCAACCTTTTTGTTCATGCCATCATCCACTCTATACCACTTCGATTATATTCCCTCATTTCTACGTCTTCCAGAGATGTAGAATGAGGGGGAGGGGAGATATAGTATTTTAAGACCTCCCTTATCTTTTTTCTTCGTCGTGTGGATTTCTGTATCCGCACTCACCCTCCACTCCCCTCCCCCACCCCCACCCCCGCCAACTAGCCCCAACTCCCTCCCTCTCCCTACCCCACTCCCCCCCCTACCCAACCCTCCCTCTACCGGACCCCACCCAAACCCGCGTCACCTCCTCCCAAACCACCAACGCGCCCCCCCCCCCCCCCTCCCCCTTCCACCCCATTGACGGTGACTCGCCTGAGCAACAAAGTTACCCAATTACAACTGCCATCTCTCTGACTTCTTTCCTATGATTACCCAAAATAAACCCTCTTCCTCATTCTTGTCCCATATAACTGCGTTCCTTTTTTTTTTTTCTTTCGTTTTTAAAATAATTTTTTTTTTTCTTTTTATAAAAAATCTCACACTTTGCTGCACTTCTGATTTCATTGATTTTTTTCCCCAACGGCGAAAAAACCCATTTACCAATATCTCTATTTCTAGGTTTATAGACCTAAATGCCTCCCCTCCCACTGCCTCCTGCGTTGTTTGGCCGCAGTGCTCCCCACGCCACCTCTAACCTAGAATTTAATAGGTGAACCCCATCCCGTGGCCACATACATATTTAATTTTCGGCCATTTTTAGATAGAAGACGCAGGGCGGGCGGGTAAGAGGAAGGTAACTATGAGGAATTGATGGAAAATCTCATCAAGGCTTACATGAACATAGGATGTCATATGTCACTAAAAATCCACTTTTTCGACTCACATTTAGATTTTTTCAGCGAACTGTAGGGCAGTTAGTGACAAACATAGTGAAAGGTTTCACCAAGATATTTCAACCATGGACAAATGTTTCCAAGACAAATGGGGCACAAGAATGCTTGCAGACTATTGCTGGACATTGGCAAGAGATGATTCTTGAGCCCACTATAAACGTCAAGCAAAAAGGCAGAGAGTAGGAACAGATTAGAGATTAAAACATGTGCTCCCACGTGGCTCCAAGTTCTCCCAGTCGATTTCCTTGTGATTGAAGTTACCCATAATCACTCTTCCTCTGATCCCCTGAGCCTTCGACTTCCCCTCTGAGACACCTTTTTTTTATTAGGTGTTGTAATGTGTGTGCATCCTCTTTGTGCATGTGTGTGTGTGTGTGTGTGTTGTGGTGTGTGTGTGTGTGGTGTGTGTGTGTGTGTGTGTGTGTGTGTGTGTGTTTTAAGGGCGAGAGAGATGGGGAGAGGGGTAGAGGGGAACAGTGACAGTTATGGGAGGGTGGAGAAAGGGTTGGGAGAGGGCTAGAGGGAAAAGAGAGTAATAGGGAGAAAGGAAAAAAGAGGGAATGGGGAGAGAGAATGGGAGAGAGAAAGAGGGGACAGGGGGGTAGAGAAAGAGTGGGAATGGGCTAGAGGGAGAGGATGGGGAAGAGAGGGATGGAAGAAGAAAAAGAGACGAGAATGGGAAGAGAGATGGGGAGAGGGAGGGAGGAGGAGATGGAGAGTGATGGGGTGGAAAAAGAGTGGGAAGGGGGTAAAGGGAGGAAAGGGGAATGTGGGAGGGAGGGAGAGAGTGAGGAAGGAAAAGAGAGAATGAGGAGAGAAAGATGGGGAGAGGGAGGGAGAAAGAGAGAAATCGACAGGATGGGACCACCTCTACTAGTAAAGAGAAAGCGGACCTCTTTGCCGAACACTTTGCTACCAAAATGCAAGTTCTTGATCCAGCAAGGGACCCTCCAGGAGGCCTGGTCTCAGACCGGGCCGCGGGGGCGTTGACCCCCGGAACTCTCTCCAGGTAAACTCCAGGTGATAATAAGGCAAGAGGAGGTGCATTTCCTTCTTAAATTGCTTGACTAAGAAAAAGCTGTGGGCCCAGACAAGTTGAGCCCAAGATTTCTGAGATGTGCAGACCAGCTAGCAGCACCTCTAAATCTCATCTTTCAGCACTACCTAGTACAGTGTAAATGGCCTTCTCTGTGGAAAGAGGCAAATGTAGTCCCTGTTCACAAAAAGAAGAGCAAAACAAAAATCAGCAACTACAGACCAGTGTCACTCCTGTCAATCACTGGCAAGCTCCTTGAGACAATAATCTCAAGACAAATGACAGAGTTTTTTGGCTACCACTCACTACTTTGTGACCGTCAATATGGCTTCAGGAAAAGTTACTCTGCTGCTGATCTGTTGTTAAACCTCTCTACTAAGTGGCACCAGTCACTGGATGAATCCAAGGTCAGCTCTGTGGTAGCACTGGACATTGCTGGTGCTTTCGACCGGGTGTGGCACCAGGGCCTCTCAGCAAAACTGCAAGCTCTGGGAATTGCAGGCTCTACGTGATGTTTCCTCAGTGATTACCTTCATGGTAGATCTCTAAGGGTAGTTCTCAATGGAACAGAATCAACAAGACATCCTATTGGGGAAAGTGTTGCCCAAGGCAGTGTTCTGGGACCATTGTTATGGAATGTCTACTTCAATGACCTTCTTCATCTCATCCCAGAATCTCATGCATATGCAGACGACTGTACACTGACATTCACTTATCCAAGAGAAGAAATACCAACTGCTCTAAGCTACATCAATCAACAGCTAAGAGTTATATCAGCTTGGGGAAATAGATGGCAAGTAACATTTGCACCTGAGAAAACACAAATGATGATGATCAGTAGGCACCAAGATGGTAATGCCGGTGCAGTAGTAAGGATAAATGAGAGGGTGTTGGTACTTGGGGAAGAAGCTGATATCCTTGGGGTGAAATTTGACTCCAAACTGACCATGAAAAACCATGTTGTAAATCTTGCGAACAAGACAGCCAGGAAGCTTACAACTCTTTGAGGTATCTCGCATCTGCTTGACAGCAGGGGCTGCAAGATTTTGTACAAGGCACAAGTACACTCACTCCTTGAGTATGCTTCACTTTCTTGGTTTGCCTACCCCCCTTCTCATCTGGGACTGCTTGACAGAGTAGAGAACAGAGCAAGACGTCTCATCTCTCGCCTGGACCAATCCTGGATAGATCTGCCATTTCAGCAGAACCTTCAACACAGGAGGGATGTGGGTGGCCTAACTGTTATGTACAAGGCCAATATTGTCAAAGTACCATACTTGGATCCACTTCGAGGACAGCGTGAAGCTGAAGCAAGCTTTTATGCCACAAGACGGGCAGAAAGCAGCAACTTCACTCCGGTTGTACCCTTTTCCAGAACATCACTTCATCTGAGATCATTTATTCGCAGGATGACTCGAGTACGAAACACATTCGTACAGCATTATGATGTCAGTGAGATAAAGTCAGTTGATGAGATGAAAATGCTTGCCCACAGATGGTTCCAACTTCATCCTGTTCCCTACTTGTATGTTTCATAACAATAAAAATGCTTTCAAATGAGCTGATGTAGGTAACAGCTCTTAGTTTGTCAATAAATTTAGGAATCCTTAACCTGTTAATAGCTTGTCAATAAAGCTAGGGATCCTCAACATAACCTTGTCAAACCCTGTGTACAAAAAAAAAAAAAAATAGTAAACAGAGAGAGAAAGGTTTAGGGAAGGGAATGGGGAGGGCATGGTAGGGTCAGGTCGCACTGAGGTGGTAATTGCATGTGTAGAGTGCCTGTGCATGTATGCTTATATGTACTCACCTAGTTGTATTCACCTAGTTGAGGTTGCAGGGGTCGAGTCCAAGTTCCTGCCCCCGCCTCTTCACTGGCAGCTACTAGGTCACTCTCCCTGAACCGTGAGCTTTATCATACCTCTGCTTAAAGTTATGTATGGATCCTGCTTCCACTACATCGCTTACGTGTGTGTGTGTGTGTGTGTGTGTGTGTGTGTGTGTGTGTGTGTGTGTGTGTGTGTGTGTGTGTGTGTGTGTGTGTGTGTGTGTGTGTGTGTGTGTGTTGGGTGAGGGTGTTTATGTGTGCCCAGAAAAATAATCCTCCTCACCTAACTTCACCTCAACCTTCTATGCATCATTAATACAAAGTCTACTTACTTCTATGAGTGCCTCAAAAACACATGTGCTTGTGTGTATGTATATGTTTGTGTGTATGTGCGTACTTAAGTGTGCACTGGTGGATCCGCACACTAGCCAACTGTCATCAATGAGTTAACTCACCTACACCTCAGTAAATGCTATTAAATTCTAGTAAATGGTTTTTACTCTAAATTTGACAGCTCTAGGAGTTAGTGACGCTTAGGTTCCAGCTTCAAGAGACTGGCACTGTTGACCCCAAGCAACCCCAACTAGATGAATATTACGTGCAGCTGGCAGTGAAGTGATGCTCACGTTGATCTCGCTGCTGCTCCCTGCAGAGAGTATCTTACTTTCCGTCTCCTATATTCTTTGCTCCTATGATAAGTTGCACTAATCTTATTATGTGTATATGTCCACCACATGCCCTCAATAATTTACACTTCATTGGTAACTTCACTTCATTCATTATTTATGACACACTGCCCGACTATGGCAGTGAACACTTCCTGGAAGCCTACTGCCAACCTTCACTACTTTTATATTGTTATTACTTTCTTCCTTTTGTTTATTAGTTATCTTTTCTCACTTGTTATATGTTACCTCACACTTCACTCACTAATCAACTTGGTTTTCACTTGACTTTCTGACTTTGGGTTTACTTGCCCTTGTAAGTTGACTATTTGTAGCTTTGTGGCAGCAGTGCCTTCTAGGCCTCTAACAGTTCGGCACTTTCAAATTTAATGAAATTTCAGTCTTCCTCTCGCCTATTTCACTTTTAAGACCCTGTTGTCACTTGTTGGGTTGTTCACTGACTCAGTCACTATAACTGGCTTCATGTAAGAGCTTAAACACGCCCTAAAAACACTAAAATTCGGGGAGCCTTGTTGCCCCTGCACTCTGAACGCACACATGTGTGTACTCACATAATTGTACCCACCTAATTGTGATTGCAGGGGTCGAAGTTCAGCTCCTGGCCCCGCCTCTTCACTGAGAGCTACTAGGTCCTCTCTCTCCCTGCTCCATGAGCTTTATCCTACCTCATCTTAAAGCTGTGTATGGTTCCTGCCTCCACTACCTCACTTGCTAGGCTATTCCACTTCCTAACTGCTCTGTGACTGAAGAAATACTTCCTAACATCCCTTTGGCTCATCTGGATATTCAACTTCCAATTGTGACCCCTTGTTTCTGTGTCCCCTCTCTGGAACATCCTGTCTCTGTCCACCTTGTCTATTCCACGCAGTATTTTGTATGTTGTTATCATGTCTCCCCTAACTCTCCTGTCCTCCTGTGTCGTCAGGCTGATTTCTCTTAACCTTTCTTCATAGGAACTAACCTTGCCGCAAACCTTTGCACTTTCTCTAATTTCTTGACGTGCTTGATCAAGTGTGGGTTCGAAACAGGTGCTGCATACTCCAATATGGGCCTGACGTACACTGTGTACCATGACTCTGACACATTGCAGTGCCCTTCCTGTTACATGCGCCAGATCCTCTAGCTTCTGCACAGTTCTTGTGAGGAACTGTGTCAAAGGCCTTCTTGCAGTCCAAGAAGATGCAGTCAACCCACCCCTCTCTCTCGTGTATTACTTCTGTTACTTTATTATAAAACTCTAGAAGGTTTGTGACACAAGAGTTGCCTTCCATAAATCTGTGCTGGTTGTCGTTTATAATCTTGCTCCATCCCAGGTGTGTGTGTGTGTGTGTGTGTGTGTGTGTGTGTTGTGTGTGTGTGTGGTGTGTGTGTGTGTGTGTGTGTGTGTGTGTACTCACCTAATTGTACTCACCTAATTGTGGTTGCAGGGGTCGAGACTCAGCTCCTGGCCCCGACTCTTCACTGAATGTTACTAGGTCCTCTCTCTTCCTGCTCCATGAGGTTTATCATACCTCATCTTAAGCCTATGTATGGTTCCTGCCTCCACTACATCGCTAGCCAGACTGTTCCACTTCCTGACTAGTCTTTGACTGAAGAAATACTTCCTAACATCCGTGTAACTCATCTGGGTCTTCAACTTCCAAGAGTCACCCTTTGTTTCTGTGTCCCCTTTCTGGAACATATTGTCTCTCTCCACCTTTTCTATTCCACGCAGTATTTTGTATATCGTTATCATGTCTTCCTTATCCCTCCTGTCCTTCAGTGTAGTCAGGCCGATTTCCCTCAACCTTTCTTCATAGGACATTCCCCTTAGCTCTGCAACTAACCTTGTCACAAACTTTTGAACTTTCTCTGATTTCTTAACGTGGTTGACCTTGTGCAGGTTCCAAACTGGTGCTGTATACTCCAGTATGGGCCTGACGTACACGGTGTACAGTGTCTTGGAAGATTTTTTACTTAGGTATCGGAATGCTAATCTCAGGTTTGCAAGGCGCCCATATGCTGCAATAGTTATCTGGTTGATATGTGCTTCCGGAGGCATGTTCAATGTTATGCTCACCCCAAGATCTTTCTCCTTGAGTGAGGTTTGCAGTCGTTGGCCATCTAGCCTATACTCTGTTTGCGGACTTCTTTGCCATTCCCCAGATCTACTGACTTTGCTTTGGTAGGT
>NC_069403.1:29190583-29217037 GCF_026875155.1 Cherax quadricarinatus
GCGATCTGTTACCCTGAACCTCTAAGGCTGTCATTATTCTCAGGATCAATGTGATGAGGTGAACATTGTCCTGTGATTGAGGATGGGAGAGGGCATTGATTGCAGAGGTGGAGTCAGCATGTATGACAGATCCAAGTTGAAGCCGTAGGACACGTGACAGTGCCTGCTGAATCGCCACCAGCTCAGCTTGAAGGATCGTGCAGTGGTCAGGGAGTTGCCAGCCTTGTGTGTAACCATTGTGGTACAGTCCAGCTGCTGCTCTCTTCTTGTCAGGGTCGACAGAACCATCTGCGAAATACACTGCATATGTGCGTCCCTCTGCCAGTGTCATGCTTGTCTCAGCATTATTGCTGAGGGAGTCTTGCCTTCAGAGACGCTTAGAGATAGGCAGTTGCTTGACGCAAACATCGGCCGGATCTGGGAGCCAGGGAGGTGGTGTTGTGATACCCAGCAACAGGAAGGTCACAACTCTTCTCTAGGAGTAGTTGTATAGGCAGCAGCTTCCGCCCAACAGCACAAAATGAACAAATCCAGGAGTAGTCCGTGAAGAGAGTTGGATCTTGTGTCATGGTTGCCAATATCCGTCTCTTAGTAGGATACCTTGCTGCCGGTGCAGAATCGTGGCTACTTTGCAGGCGTTTATGTATCTTACTCTGTCAGCCAGGAAAGGAAGCCTGGCCTCAGATCTGAGACATACTGTGTTAGTCCTGATGGGGGCCCCAAGCACAGTTCTTATCACCTGATTTTGTACGACCTCCACCCTTTGCCTGCTCTGCGGGAAGAGATGAGCAAACGCTGGTGCACCGTAATCAATGAGCGAGCGTATAGCTTGCATATAGCACAAACGAAGTACATTTTTGCTTGCCCCTGCATGGTGCCTCGTCATGGCTATCATGGCGTTGAGTCTGAGTAGAGCACGGGACTTGACATACTAGACCTGTTTCTGAAACGTCAGCTTTTTATCAATGTAGATTCCCAAGTATAGGTAGGAACCTGTCCACTCAAGTTTTATACCCTGAATACGTAATCTATTCACAGGATCTGTCCCTTCAACATCATTGCAAGAGATTTCTCGGTCGAGATCTTGAGGCCTAGTTCCTTGCAAGACTGTGTAATTAGGTCTAAAGCTCTCTGAGCCTGTCGCTCCAAATTGCCTTTCCCATTCACTACGAGCGCAAGATCATCAGCATAGCTGAGGAGCTGTGTACCACATTTCTCAGTGCGAAATTAGGAGTTGTGCAATGTTGCAAGGGAGCACCTACGCTACTCTGAGACCTCTCTACCTGCCTTGGTTGCTCCATTGCAACATTGCACAGCTCCTGATGATGCACTGAGAAGTGTGAAAGTAATTGAGCTAAAGATTTCCACCCCCGTGGCTTGTCCTGCATATATATATATACATATATATATATATATATATATATATATATATATATATATAATATATATATATATATTATATATATATATATATATATATATATTATATATTTATATATATATATATATATAGGTAGTAGGTTGGTAGACAGCAACCGCCCAGGGAGGTACTACCGCCCTGCCAAGTGAGTGTAAAACGAAAGCCTGTAATTGTTTTACATGATGGTAGGATTGCTGGTGTCTTTTGTCTGTCTCATAAATATGCAAGATTACAGGTACGTCTTGCTACTTCTACTTACACTTAGGTCACACTACACATACATGTACACGTTTATTTATACACACTCATCTGAGTTTTCTTTTGATTTTATCTTAATAGTTCTTGGTCTTATTACTTTTCCTTTTATATCCATGGGGAAGTGGAATAAGAATCTTTCCTCCGTAAGCCATGCGTGTTGTAAAAGTCAACTAAAATGCCGGGAACAATGGGCTAGTAACCCCTTTTCCTGTAAAGATTACTAAAAAGAATAAGAAGAAGAAAATTGTCAAAGTGGGAAGTCTGAATGTGCGTGGATGTTGTGCAAATGATAAGAAAGAGATGATTGTGGATGTTATGAATCAGAAGAAACTGGATGTCCTGGCTTTAAGTGAAAACAAAGCTGAAGGGGGTGGGAGAGTTTCAATGGAGAGGAATAAATGGGATTAGGTCAGGGATTTCAAATAGAGTTAGAGCTAAAGAAGGACTAGCAATAATGTGACTACAAATGCATAAATTCAAGGATTATGTGGAGTAAAATAAAGATTGGATGTGAAAAGTGGGTTATAGTAAGCGTGTATGCACGCTTACTATAATGGTGGTTGGGGATTTCAATGCTAAAGTGGGTAAACATGTTATGGAGGGAGTAGTAGGTAAATTTAGGGTGCCAGGGGTAAATGTAAATGGGGAGCCTTTAATTGAGCTATGTGTAGAAAGAAATTTGGTAATAAGTAATACATATTTTATGAAAAAGAGGATAAATAAATATACAAGGTATGATGTAGCATGTAATGAAAGTAGTTTGTTAGATTATGTATTGGTGGATAAAAGGTTGACGGGTAGGCTCCAGGATGTACATGTTTATAGAGGGGCAACTGATATATCAGATCATTATTTAGTTGTAGGTACAGTTAGAGTAAGAGGTAGATGGGAAAAGAGGAAGGTGGCAACAACAAGTAAGAGGGAGGTGAAAGTGTATAAACTAAGGGGGAGGAGGAAGTTCGGGCGAGATATAAGCGACTATTGGCAGAAAGGTGGGCTAGTGCAAAGATGAGTAGTGGGGGGGTTGAAGAGGGTTGGAATAGTTTTAAAAATGCAGTATTAGAATGTGGGGCAGAAGTTTGTGGTTATAGGAGGGTGGGGGCAGGAGGAAAGAGGAGTGATTGGTGGAATGATGAAGTAAAGGGTGTGATAAAAGAGAAAAAGGTAGCTTACGAGAGGTTTTTACAAGCAGAAGTGTTATAAGAAGAGCAGAGTATATGGAGAGTAAAAGAAAGGTGAAGAGAGTGGTGAGAGAGTGCAAAAGGAGAGCAGATGAAAGAGTGGGAGAGGCACTGTCAAGAAATTTTAATGAAAATAAGAAAAAAATTTGGAGGTGAGTTAAACAAGTTAAGAAAGCCTAGGGAAAGTATGGATTTGTCCGTTAAAAACAGAGTAGGGGAGTTAGTAGATGGGGAGAGGGAGGTATTAGGTAGATGGCGAGAATATTTTGAGGAACTTTTAAATGTTGAGGAAGAAAGGGAGGCGGTAATTTCATGCACTGGCCAGGGAGGTATACATCTTTTAGGAGTGAAGAAGAGCAGAATGTAAGTGTGGTGGAGGTACGTGAGGCATTACGTAGAATGAAAGGGGTAAAGCAGCTGGAACTGATGGGATCATGACAAAAATGTTAAAAGCAGGGGGGGATATAGTGTTGGAGTGGTTGGTACTTTTGTTTAATAAATGTATGAAAGAGAGGAAGGTACCTAGGATTGGCGAGAGCATGTATAGTCCCTTTATATAAAGGGAAAGGGGACAAAAGAGATTGTAAAAATTATAGAGGAATAAGTTTACTGAGTATACCAGGGAAAAGTATACGGTAGAGTTATAATTGAAAGAATTAGAGGAAAGACAGAAGTAGAATTGCGGATGAGCAAGGAGGCTTCAGAGTGGGTAGGGGATGTGTAGATCAAGTATTTACATTGAAGCATATATGTGAACAGTATTTAGATAAAGGTAGGGAAGTTTTTATTGCATTTATGGATTTAGAAAAGGCATATGATAGAGTGGATAGAGGAGCAATGTGGCAGATGTTGCAAGTTTATGGAATAGGTGGTAAGTTACTAAATGCTGTAAAGAGCTTTTATGAGGATAGTGAGGCTCAGGTTAGGGTGTGTAGAAGAGAGGGAGAATACTTCCCGGTGAGTGGTGAGTGGTGCGTTGAGGTATATGTGGAGTCAAAAAACGTTATCTATGGAGGCAAAGAAGGGAATGTATGAAAGTATAGTAGTACCAACACTCTTATATGGATGTGAAGCTTGGGTGGTAAATGCAGCAGCGAGGAGACGGTTGGAGGCAGTGGAGATGTCCTGTCTAAGGGCAATGTATGGTGTAAATATTATGCAGAAAATTCGGAGTGTGGAAATTAGGAGAAGGTATGGAGTTAATAAAAGCATTAGTCAGAGGGCAGAAGAGGGGTTGTTGAGGTGGTCTGGTCATTTAGAGAGAATGGATCAAAGTAGAATGACATGGAAAGCATATAAATCTATAGGGAAAGGAAAGAGGGGTAGGGGTCGTCCTCGAAAGGGTTGGAAAGAGGGGGTAAAGGAGGTTTTGTGGGCGAGGGGCTTGGACTTACAGCAAGCGTGCATGAGCGTGTTAGATAGGAGTGAATGGAGACGAATGATACTTGGGACCTGACGATCTGTTGGAGTGTGAGCAGGGTAATATTTAGTGAAGGGATTCAGGGAAAACCGATTATTTTCATATAGTCGGACTTGAGTCCTGGAAATGGGAAGTACAATGCCTGCACTTTAAAGGAGGGGTTTGGGATATTGGCAGTTTGGAGGGATATGTTGTGTATTCTTTATAGTATATGCTTCAAAAACTGTTGTTTTTCTGAGCACCTCTGCAAAAGCAGTGATAATGTGTGGGGTTGTGGTGAAAGGGGTTGAATGTGATGAAAAGTATTTTCTTTTTGGGGTTTTTTCTTTCTTTTTTGGGTCACCTCCCTCGGTGGGAGACGCCCAAAACTTGTTGAAAAAAAAATTATATATATATATATATATATATATATATATATATATATATATATATATATATATATTTTTATATATATATATAATATATTATATATAAAATATATATATATATATATGCAAGGAATTCGCGAGAGCATGCGAAATATACACAAAAACTGATCTCTGGCTGAAGGAGACTCGAACCTACGAACCTTAGGACAAGGTACGCAGTGCTTTACCAATTACCCACATGGACAATACCTTGGCGTTGTAGCATGAGATGAAAAGCTGTAAGCCTTCTCCCTGAAAGCTGGCTGCCTTGGATCAAACGTGTAGCTCATGCTACACGCCAAGGAAATTGTCCAGGTGGGTAGATTGGTAAAGCACTGCGTACCTTGTTTCCCAAGTTTCGTAGGTTCGAGTCTCCTTCAGCCAGAGATCAGTGTTTGTATATATATATATATTTATTTATATATATATATATATTATATATATATATATATTATATTATATATATATATATATATATATAATTTTTTATTAACACATCTGCCGTTTCCCACCAAGGCAGGGTGGCCCGAAAGAGAAAAACTTTCATCATCACTCACTCCATCACTGTCTTGCCAGAGGGGTACTTACACTACTGTTATAAAACTGCAACAATGGCACCCCTCACGAGTGCTGGCACTGTACTTCCTATCTCCAGGAATCAAGTCCGACCTGACGGTTTTAAGTCAAGTCCTAAAATCCACATGTCTCCATTCACTCCTATCTAACACGCTCATGCACGCTTGCTAACAGAGTGAATATCAAATGGTATACAATACCGACAGGTTGGTAGATAAGACACATAGGGTAACTTTATTCCGAAACGTTTCGCCTACACAGTAGGCTTCTTCGTGGGTGATGGATTGATTACATCGTCTTCACATCTCTACTGCTCCTGCCTACTTTCTGTACTCGACTGAAGAATCCTACTGTGTAAGCGAAACGTTTCGAATAAAGTTGCCTATATGTCTTATCTATCAACCTGTCGGTATTGTATACCATTTGATATTCACTCTGTCAGACACTGCAACACAATGGCATCTTGGTACAGAAGAGAAGACACCTTGGACAACTTTTTCAAGTGAGAATTGTTTGATCTGAGAGGGACATGACCTCTCAGTTGCTACATTCTCACTACTACTACTCTGCACCTCTCCTTCCAACAGTATTTAAGTCTTAACACTGTCGCTTGATCTTCAGTTAGTTCCAAACTTTGGAACAGAACTTTTCCATGCTGAGGGACTGACAACCTCAAATCTACGACTTCAAGGGGGATGGACTGATTACATCGTCTTCACATCTCTACTGCTCCTGCCTATTTTCTGTAATCGACTGAAGAAGCCTACTGTGTAGGCTTTCATGGATAAATTCTTTGCCTCCACATACTCCTCAGTGCACAATTCACCTTTATCTCATCGTCAATTCTGATTCACCTCTTCCTTCATAGATCCATCCGCTGACACGTCCACTCCCAAATATCTGAACACATTCACCTTCTCCATACTCTCTCTCTCCAATCTGATATCTAATCTTCCATTACGTATTTTTTTTTTGTTATCTTCATCACTTTACTCTTTCCTGTATTCACTTTTAATTTTCTTCTTTTATATACCCTACCAAACTCATCAACCAATCTCTGCAACTTCTCTTCAGAATCTCCCAAAAACACAGTGTCATCCGAAAAGAGCAACTTTGACAACTTCCACTTTGTTTTAGATTCTTTATCTTTTAACTCCTACACCTCTTGCCAACACTCGAGCATTCACTTCTCTTTCAACTCCATCTATAAACATATTGAACAACCACGGTGACATCACACATCCCTGTCTAAGGCCTACTATTATTGGGAAATACTCTCCCTCTAGTCTTCATACTCTAACCTTAGCCTCACTATCCTCGTAAAAACTTATCACCACTTTCAATAACCTACCTCCTATTCCATACATTTGCAACATCTGCCACATTGCCCCCCGATACACCCTATCATATGCCTTTCCCAAATCCAAAAATGGCACATAAACCTCTTTTACCCTTATCTAAATACTGTTCACCTATATGTTTCACTGCAAACACTTCGTCTACACACCCCCTACCCTTCCTAAAGCCTCCTTGTTCATCTGCTATCATGCTCTCCTTCTTACGCCTAATTCTTTCAATAATAACTCTACCATACACTTTACCAGGTATACTCAACAGACTTATTCCCCTATAATTTTTACATTCTCTTTAGTCCCCTTTGCCTTTACACAAAGGAACTATGCATGCTCTCTGTCAATCCCTAGGTAGAAGATTGAGACACTGATGCAACATATGGGAATCTTTATTTAGGAAACGTTTCGCCACACATTGGCTTCAATACAAAGCAGAAAGGTGTAAGGAGAGGAGTATTTTCAGGTAATCAGTCCCTCAGCCTGGAGTCAATGTGTTCACTCCATCAATCTTGTAGAATGTACAGCATAGGGCCGTAGACGTGATTTATATACTGTATTCAGGTGAGGCCAAGAGGGGGGGGGGGGGGGGGGGGGGGCCACCACTAGTCGAAGTAGGCTTCGTCCAAAAGGGTTTGGAAAAGTTTGAAGAATTCTTTATATAATTTCCGTGATGAGTTTTGACATTGTGATGAATGGGTTTAGAAAACGAGAGTTGAAGATTGAACACTTATACAACTGGGGGAAAACTTTTTTGGGAAACGTTTCGCCCACATGCTTCATCAGTCCAATACAAAGCAAAAAGGTGTATTGGATGATGAACCCACTGTGTTACATAAGGTCTCAATTTTAAACTTGTCGATTTTTAAACCTTCTCCAATCCCTAGGTCCCTTCCCCTTTTCCCGTACTTTATTAAAAAAAAACATTAACCACTCCCAAACTAAGGCCCACCTGCCTGCTTTCAACATTTCTATCTTTTCCCCTGAATCCCAGCTGCTTTTACCCCTTTCTTCTACTCACTGCCCCCCACTTCCCCCACACTCACAATGAATCTTCCTCCTCCTATAAGTTTTATTCCTCCTTGTCCTATACCAAAATCACGCTTTCTATATTCATCAACTTTAAAAATTCCCAAAATTTTTCCCTCCATTTCCCGTCCCTAACTTTCCATTTCATAAGCCCCTCTCGTATTTTTAACTAGAACCCCCTTCTTTCCCCTATGCTTTTCCAACTTATTAATCTCACCCAAATTTTTCTTATTTTTTTAAAAAAAAAAAAAAAATGTTCATAACTCTCACCTTTTCTCCTTTACTTGTTACCCTCTTTTAATCTCTCTTTTTTCCCCCATTACTCCACCCTCTTTATCACTTCTATTTTCAAAAACCTCTCATATGGAAACTTTTTTCTTTTTTATTTTCTCTTTACATCCATTCCACCAATCAAGCTTCTTCCCTTCTGCCCCCACTTCCTGTAACCCAAACGTCTGCTGAAAAATAAACGCCACATTCTTAAATTCCCCCCATAAGTGTATGGGGTAAGTTTAGTGGTAAGGGGTAGGTGGTAAGGGGTAAGTTGGGGCCCTGGGGCCTGGTGGCTAAAGCTCCCCCACAAACACGAGGGCCCGGGTTCGATTCCCCGGGGGGTGAAGACTTTTTTTACACAGCAGCTAAAACTAAACATTGATTTGATATATCTGTGGGCCCCCCCTATAATCATAATCCTGAATCTACCCAAACGTTACATATTTTACAGAATATATATATTATTATATATATAATTTTTATTATAATTAAATTTTATATATGTTAGGGGGGGTAAACTCTGAATGTTTAGGGCCTCATCCTAGAGAAAAGATAAAAATTGCTTCAGGGAATACTCAAGGTTCTCCCGAAGCGTTTGGGAAAATTTTTTCCTACCCCCCCCTATATTTTATTTAAAATTTTATTTTTAAAGACAAAAAACTTGACAAAACATTCAAAAAAAAACGATACAAAGTAAAAAAAATAGGTAACTCAGAGCTACATCTCGAATACTTTTCCAGTCCCCGGGGTGGGCCGGTGCCCAGAATGCTGTAGGCATTTCCCCTCTGGATCGCATATTTTAATATAATATAATAAAATTTTTTTATATTATATATATATATATATATTATATATATATGGTGGTGTGTGTGTGTGTGTGTTGTGTGTGTGTGGTGTGTGTTGTCAATAACAAAAATACCTAGCCCAAAGGACTCGAAACCCATGTATAAAATTTTTAGTGAAGGCACATTCTTATTTCCTTCATAATTCAAATGCACCTTAAAAGATTCTTTTAAATTCCCTTGCACATCAAATCCCAAAAGTTTCTAGCATTCACACAAGAACATATTCCCGATCATGCTCAAATCTTCCCACTCAAAATCGCTTTCACTTCCTCACACTTCTGAGATAATTTTTTGCACCTCTTTTAACCCAGTCGAGATTTTTATAAATTAGTTAACTCATCCTTCTTGATTTTCAAATGATCCAAATATTTAGGAAAGATATCGCCCCTAAAATTTTTCATCTAGATATGTCTGTCAACAGAAGTTGTGGAGGACAAAAGGGTGATTTCCGCTATAATCAAGAGATTTATAGACATCTCATCAAAGAATTAAAAAAAGAAAATTCGAGCAAGACACAACATTCACAGGTTAGTTGTATGTATTTCCTGTTGTGTGAAGCAGTACCAACTCTTGTGTACTTGGGATCACATCTGTATTGTTTCCCTCGTAAACATAACTGTTGCCCTTGTACGGACGTGTTAGCGCTGGATTTGAACTGGGTCGAAAATGTGTCTTTCGCCATATTACTGTCAGTCCGAAAACCCCACGTCTGCCCAAGTGCAGCAAGAGTGGACAGGGGTGGTAGGCAACGTTGTCTTCCCTCCCTGAATGATCGTACAAAGTGAGTGCCTACACTAGTTACTTGTGCACCAAATTCTTCTTCCCATTTCCCTTCCATATATAGCTACAACATGTATACCCATTTTGTTTTATTTATATTCGTTGGGGGGAAAAAAATGAACATCCCCTTTAAAAATAATGACCATCATCGTTTTGAGGCTTTTAGAGCTTTTTGCTTAGAGTCACACACACACATACAGACACCACAGCACCAACCCCAAAACCCCAAAACACACCACAACACACACACAACACCCACAACACCACACAACCCACCACACCACACACGCACACAAACACACCACACACACACCACACACACACACACACAAAAAACACACACACACACAACCAACACACCACCACACACACACACGCAAACGCAAGAAGAGCTCACTCCGCAGAGCAAAGTTCGGGTTATGGGGGATTTTTTAACCAAAAGGGGATTGCGGGAAAAACCCGGAGCCACATGGGGGTCCCGAAACATGGAGACCGGATGTTGGAGTGGGCTGGGGAAAAACCCAGCACCAACATGTTAAGGACCTTCCAGAGTGAGAGGGGGGGATGAACCCCAAGATTTGGGCCTTGTGTTCACCCTGCCCCAGCTCAGTATTGAGGAAAATCAAGTTTGAGAGTCCCCCAGGGCTAGGACCACGTTGGGGTTTTGTGTTTGAATAATTTGTAAAGGGTGCCCAAATGGGAGAGAATAAAAGGGGTTGAATGGGAAAAGCCGGGCAAAAAAAAGGGGGGGGACTAATTTGGGGTTTAAAAACTTCCTGCGGGGGGTTTCCCGTGGGAAAGAGAACTGGCGGAAAGCCAGTAAATGAAAAAAATGGGAAAATGTAACAAAAAAAATGCAAGGAGGGGAGTGGAAAGGTTTAAATTTCCCAAAGGGGAACCCTAACAACGGGAAGAACCCAAAAACCCCCGGTTTTTCCCCCGGGTAGGGGGGAAAAACAAAGTGCAATAGAGAATGGAAAAAGAAAAGAAGGCAAGAAACACGAAAATAGGGGAAACAGGCAGACCGGAATGAGTCCCCACAAGGGGGAAGGAGGGAGGGCCCCGCGACAGTATGAAAATTAAACATCCCGGGGAATCAAGACTGACCCGGAAAATGTTGTATAGCCCCCATAGGAGGGAAAACAAAAGCAAAGATAGGTATCAGATTAAGGACAGAAGGTGGGAGAACTCACAAAAATGATCAGGGGTATTGAGGAGCTGAACAGGGGATTTAAGGGTTTTTACAGTAGAGACAGGAAAAGGGGTGTGGGAAGACACACAAAAAGGGGAAAATCAAGGGGGGAATATACCAACAAATTTTGGGTGACATCGAACAACTGAGGAGGAGGGAAGAATTCTATTTAAATGGGCCTTTACACCTCAAAGGCAATGGACCGGAAAAAAAATCTCCCCATGGGTCCTTTTGAAAGGAGCAGAGATCTGTGCGTGCCTCTAACCCCCAATCTTCAAACCCCAAACCCTTTTAAATGGGCAACTACCTGAGAAAAAAGGGAAAAAACAGCCCAATGTAGTCCCATATTTAAAAAAGGGGGCAGAAAAGAGGGACTTAAAAATACAGACCTTTGGGCTCTGACATGTATTGTGTGGGAAATCAGAAAAAAATTTTTTTAGGAGGAAGTGGCGAACACCTGAAAGGGAAAAAGGGTTTTAAATGAAAACCCCGCATGGGGTTTATGGGAAAGGGAAAATTTTGTTTTCACAAAAACCCCCCCTGGGGTTTTTTTGACAAGGGGAAAAGAAGTAAGGGCCCCGAGAGGGGAGGGGTGGGTAGATTTCGTTTTTCCCAGACTGCAAAGGAAAGGGCCCTTTGGCCCCAGTTCCCCAAGAGATTAGGGGAAAGCTGGAGGATAGGCCACAAAAAAAGGGGGGGGCACTGCAAAAGGATAAGGGGGAAAAACCCGCAGGGGCACAACGAGTCATGGTACGTGAAGAGGTAACACAGTGGGCGCCTTTTTACGAGCGGGGTCCCACAGGGGTCAGTTTTAGGAAACCATCTATTTTTTATATATGTGAACCCATATGATTTGGGAAAGGAAAAAGACTCTGAAGTGTCCCCGTTTCCGATGACGTGAAGTTGAAAAGAGAAGAATTAAATTTGGACGAGGGTTAGGCCGGACGCCAAAGGGGGAACCCGGGAAGGGGGGCCCCTTTTCCCCCCCAACTTTGGGTTTTCGAATTTAAACCCCAAAAGCCCAAAATCATGAAGAAAGGGAGGGGCAAAGAAACCCCCAGACAAGTATTTGGCTAGGTGGAAAAAAAACAAAAAAGACCTCACTCAGGGAGAAAGCCTTGGGGGGACCATAAAAACCGAGCACCCCCCGGAGGACACATCAACCAATTAAACCCCGGCCCGCATACGGGCGCCGGCAAAACCCGAGAATAGCGTTCCGATACCTTAATAAGGGTTTGTTCAAGCATGAAAACTGTGTAAAGTTTGGCCCCAAAATTTTTGTTTTGCCGCACCAGCGGGGAAACCCCCCACCCGGTTTAAGCACGTCAAGAAAATTTTAAAAAAGTTTCAAAGGTTTGCAACAAGGGCGCCCCGAGCTCAAGGGAAAAAAAAGTACGAGGGGAAAGGGTTTAAGGGGAAAACGGCTGACGACACCGGGGGGAAAGAAGGGTTCAGGGGGAACCCTGATAACGGGCATACAAGATACTGCCCGGGGGAAAAGACAAGGTGGAAAAGGAAGGATGTTCCCGGGGAGGGGAAAGGGCAAAGGGGCACAACTGGAAAACTGAAAAACTCAGACTTGTCACAGGGACGTTAGGAAGTATTTCTTCAGTCATAGAGTTGTCAGCAAGTGGAATAGCCTAGCAAGTGAAGTAGTGGAGGCAGGAACCATACATAGTATTAAGAAGAGGTATGACAAAGCTCAGGAAGCAGAGAGAGAGAGGATCCAGTAGCGATCAGTGAAGAGGCGGGGCCAAGAGCTGAGTCTCGACCCCTGCAACCACAATTAGGTGAGTACGATTAGGTGAGTACGCACACACACACACACACACACACACACACACACACACACACACACACACACACACACACACACACACACACTCATACCAGTTCTATTTCTGGTATATGTGTGAATGACATGATGGAAGGGTTAGACTCAGTAGTGTCCCTCTTCGCAGATGATATGAAGTTAATGAAGAGAATTAAATCAGATGAGGCTCAGGTAGGACTTCAAAGAGACCCGGACAGGCTGGACACATGGTCCAGCAACTGGCTTCTCGAATTTAACCTGTCAAATGCAAAGTCATGAAGATCGGGGAAGGGCAAAGAGGACCGCAGACGGAGTATAGGCTAGGTGGCCAAAGACTGCAAACCTCGCTCAAGGACAAAGATCTCGGGGTGAGTATGACACCGAGTAAGTCTCCGGAAGCACACATCAACCAGATAACTGCTGCAGCATATAGGTGCCTGGCAAAACTGAGAATAGCGTTCCGATACCTTAGTAAGGAATCGTTCAAGACACTGTACACCGTGTAGGTCAGGCCCATACTGAAGTATGCAGCACCTGTCTGGAACTCACACTTGATCAAGCACGTCAAGAAATTAGAGAAAGTGCAAAGGTTTGCGACAAGGTTAGTTCCAGAGCTAAGGGAATGTCCTATGAAGAAAGGTTAAGAGAAATCAGCCTGACGACACAGGACAGGAGAGTTAGGGGAGACATGATAACGACATACAAAATAATGTGCAGAATAGACAAGGTGGACAGAGACAGGATATTCCAGAGAGGGGAAACAGAAACAAGGGGTCAAAATTGGAAGTTGAAGAGCCAGATGAGTCACAGGGATGATAGGAAGTATTTCTTCAGTCATAGAGTAGTCAGGAAGTGGAAAAGCCTAGCGAGTGAGGTAGTGGAGGCAGGAACTATACATAGCTCTAAGATGAGGTATGATAAAGCTCATGGAGCAGGTAGAGAGAGGACCTAGTAGCAATCAGTGAAGGGGTGGGGCCAGGAGCTGAGTCTCTATCCCTGCAACCACAATTAGGTGAGTACACACACACTCACACACACACACACACACACACCACACACACACGCACACACACAACACACACACACACACACACACACACACACACACACACACACAACACACACGCACACACACACACACACACACACACACACACACACAAACATACACACACACACACATAATCGAAGGGATAGACTCAGAAGTGTCCTCGTTTGCAGATGATGTGAAGTTAATGAGAAGAATCAAATCGGATGAGGATCAGGCAGGACTACAAAGAGACCTTGACAGGCTACAAGCCTGGTCCAGCAACTGGCTCCTTGAGTTTAACCCTGCTAAATGCAAAGTCATGAAGATTGGGGAAGGGCAAAGAAGACCGCAGACACAATATAGTTTAGATGGCCAAAGACTGCAAACCTCACTCAAGGAAAAAGATCTGGGGGTGAGTATAACACCGAGCATATCTCCTGAGGCGCACATCAATCAGATAACTGCTGTAGCATACGGGCGCCTGGCAAACCTACGGCTAGCGTTCCGATACCTCAGTAAGGATTCGTTCACGACTCTGTATACCATTTATGTCAGGCCCATACTGGAGTATTCAGCACCAGTTTGGAATCCACACCTAGTCAAGCACTTCAAGAAATTAGAGAAAGTGCAAAGATTTGCAACAAGACTAGTCCCAGAGCTGCAGGGATTGTCCTACGAAGAAAGGTTGAGGGAAATCGGCCTGACGACACTGGAGGACAGGAGGGTCAGGGGAGACATGATAACGAGATATAAAATACTGCGCAGAATAGAAAGGTGGACAAAGACGGGATATTCCAGAGAAGGGACACAGACACAAGAGGTCACAATTGGAAGTTGAAGACTCAGATGAATCAAAGGGATGTTAGGAAGTATTTCTTCAGCCATAAATTAGTCAGGCCGTGGAATAGCCTAGAAAGTGACGTAGTGGAGGCGGGAACCATACATAGTTTTAAGGCGAGGTATGATAAAGCTCATGGGACAGGGAGAGAGAGGACCTAGTAGCAATCAGCGAAGAGGAGTGTCCAGGAGCTATGAATCGACCCCTGCAACCACAAATAGGTGAGTACAAATAGGTGAGTGCAGAGTAGGGACTCCGCGTGTGCGAGTCACGCCTTCTGTGGTCCGCAAATATAAGTGCTTTTGAGGGTTACCCAAGTGTACTGCAAGGGACGCTAAGAGTGTCAGGGTAGTGAACAATCCTTGAAGAGATTTACAATTTTCCCTGTGCCCCTTAAGTGTGGGGAGAGCCACAATTTTATAAATGAACTAGAAAGTGATACTTGGTGCATTCAGAGTGGGCTGGCCTAGTGTGCTCTAGGCAACATTGCCTGTCACCCAAGAAAGATAGTAAAGTGAAACAAATGGGTGACCAGTGAAAGAAATACAGTGAATAGGGTACATTATATATCGAGAGGAAATGGAGGTGGATATACACCAGGACATCATATATAGATGGACAATCTACAGGCTGCTACAGGCTGCATTACAAGTATTCACCTACGCGTGGTTGTTGGGTGTGGGTTTTACTTTCCAATTAACTGCCAAGCCGGTTGTGAATGGTTCAACTCTCCTAGTACGATAAAGAATAGGTTATCGAGGTTTCTCAAAAAGGAAAAGCAATTGGTAATTTATAAAAAAAAGGGCGAGAAAAGGATTCTTAAGAAATTGGAGGTTTTTTAGAAGTATAGAGGAAAAAGAAAAGTTAAATGTGGTTTTGGGTCAGGGCACAGAAAAAGTTGGGCCCGGTAAGGAAAGGGCCCCCAAAAAATCCCCATAACACTCAACACCCTAAACACAATTCCTACCTACTTTTTTAGACACTTAATAAAACCCCCATTAGTCCCCCCCCCCACACACACACAAAAAAAAACTCACCAAATAATTTAAAAATTTAATCTCCCATTTCCCGGGTATCAAAACCCAAAGGGAAAAACAGAGGGAAAGGGAAAAGGGGAAAAGGATTGCAAAGCTCATTAAAAAACCAGTGGGGTTTTTTAGAAAATGGAAAAGGGAAAGGATGGCAGGGCGAAAAAGGGAATACTTAGTAGGAAAAATCCAGTCTTTAGGGACAATTTAAAGGGGATAATTGCATAATGTCCCCCCCACCACAGAAATGCAAGAGGCCAAAGAAGAATACGGGTGAGAGAAAAGGGGGCAATGGTCGACACACTAAACCGGGTGGCCCGGAAGCACAATGGGGGGGGCAAGTTACAGTTTTTGGGTGATTTCAATCACAAAGGGGATTGACTGGGGGAAAAACCCGGAGCCCCTTTGGGGGGGCCCCAAAAATGGAGAGCCCCAAAATGATGGATGTTTGGGACGGGAAAACCTCATGCATCAACATGTTTTGGACCTAAACCCAAGGAGAGGAAAAGGATGAACCAGCAAGACTGGAAACCCGTATTCACCTTAATAAATTTTGGGGCCTCGAGGGGGTTTCAATATGAAAGGCCCCAGGGCCCTTTGTGATCATTTTGGTTCTGGCTTCGACTACACGTTAGCTTCAAATGGAAGAGTAGCAGGAATAGGTTTTGGGAAAAAAAACCCAAAATACAAAAGGGGAACAACTCCGGGCATGAGGAACCCCTTTCCCGCAAGCAATCAGTTGGGGGGAGGGAACTGGGCAGGAAAACCAGTACAAGAAATTTATGGGGCTAAGTGGCAACAAAAAAGCAAGAAGGAGAGGAGAGGTTTTTTTCCCAAAAGGGAAAAAGAAAAAATGGGAAGAACAGATCGAGTCCTTGGTTTACCCAAATGTGTAGGGAGGCAAAAATTAGGTGTACTAGAGAATGAAAAAGGTACAGAAGACAGAGAACTCAGGAAAATAAAGAGATTAGCGTCATTAGCCGAAGAGCCAGAAACGAATATGCACAGATAAGAAGGGAGGCTCAGCGACAATATGAAAATGACATAGCATCAAAAGTCAAGTCTGACCCGAAGCTGTTGTTTAGCCACATCAGGAGGAAAACAACAGTCAAGGACCAGGCAATGAGACTGAGGAAGGGTGAGGGGGAGTTCACAAGAAACGACCGAGAGGTACGTCAGGAGCTCAACACGAGATTTAAAGAAGTATTTACAGTGGAAACCAGTAGGACTCCAGGAAACCAGAACAGGGGGTACACCAGCAAGTGCTGGATGAGGTACATATAACCAAGGAGGAGGTGAAGACGCTGCTATGCAAACTTGACACCTCAAAGGCGGTGGGACCAGACAACATCTCTCTGTGGGTCCATAAAGAGGGAGCAGAGATACTGTGTGTGCCATTAACAAAGATCTTCAACACATCAGTTGAAACTGGGCAACTCCCTGAGGCATGGAAGATGGCAAATGTAGTCCCAATTTTTAAAAAGGGAGACAGACATGAAGCACTAAACTACAGACCTGTATCACTAACGTGTATAGTGTGCAAGGTCATGGAGAAGATCATCAGGAGGAGAGTGGTGGAGCACTTGGAAACAAACAGGTGTATAATTGACAATCAGCACGATTTCAGGGAATGAAAATCCTGTGTCACAAACCTACTAGAGTTTTATGACAAGGTGACAGAAGTAAGACAAGAGAGAGAGGGGTGGATCGACTGCATTTTTTTGGACTGCAAGAAGGCCTTCTACACAGTTCCTCACAAGAAGTTACTGCAAAAGTTAGAGGATCAGGCACACATAACAGGAAAGGCACTGCAATGGATCAGAGAATACCTGACAGGGAGGCAACAACGAGTCATGGTACGTGACGAGGAGTCAGAGTGGGCGCCTGTGACAAGCGGGGTTCCACAGGGGTCAGTCCTAGGACCTGTGCTGTTCTTGGCATATGTGAATGACATAACGGAAGGGATAGACTCAGAAGTGTCCTTGTTTGCAGATGATGTGAAGTTAATGAGAAGAATCAAATCGGATGAGGATCAGGCAGAACTACAAAGAGACCTGGACAAGCTACAAGCCTGGTCCAGCAACTGGCTCCTTGAGTTTAACCCAGCTAAATGCAATGTCATGAAGATTGGGGAAGGGCAAAGAAGACCCCAGACACAATATAGTTTAGATGGCCAAAGACTGCAAACCTCACTCAAGGAAAAAGATCTGGGGGTGAGTATAGCACCGAGCATATCTCCTGAGACGCACATCAATCAGATAACTGCTGCAGCATACAGGCGCCTGTCAAACCAACGGATAGCATACCGATACCTCAGTAAGGATTCGTTCACGACTCTGTATACCATATACTTCAGGCATATACTGGAGTATGCAGCACCAGTTTGGAATCCACACCTAGTCAAGCACGTCAAGAAATTAGAGAAAGTGCAAAGATTTGCAACAAGTAGTCCCGGCTGCAGGGATTGTCCTACGAAGAAAGGTTGGGGGAATCGGCCTAACGACCTGAAGGAAGGGGGGGTCGGGGGAAAACTTGTAACGACATATAAAATACTGTGGGGATGAAAAGGTGGACAAAGACGGAGTTCCAGAGAAGGGACACGACAAAAAAAGGAAAATTTGGAAATTGAACACTCAGATGAATCGGGGGGAAAGTTAAAAAGTATTTCTTTCAGTCTGAGTGTCGGGCCCGGGGATAGCTAGAAAGTGACGTAGTGGAGGCGGGACCAACATGTTTTAAGGCGGGTATGAAAGAGTCATGGGGCAGGGAGAGAGAGGACCTGTAGAAATCAGCGAAGAGGCGGGGCCGGGAGCTAGACTCGACCCCGAAAACCACAAATGGGTTATAAAAATAGGTGAGTACTCATGCACAAAACACACACACACACCCACAACATGGGTTTTAATTTCGAATACACGTAGGCTAGAAGGGGAGGGGGAAAGCGGAAGGCCGGGACGAATAAAGCCAAACTACAAGAAAGGGATAAGGGGGAAGAGGAACTTCCTGAACGGGGTTCTGGGACAAAGAACGGGCAGGGAACCAGTTAATAGATGGGGAATATGGCACAAATGTGCAAGGGGCTGGGGGAGGGGGGTTTGTCCCCAAGGGAAACAGGAATAATGAAAAAAGCCGGGAATGACCCCTTTTCCCCCAAAAATGCGGGGAGGAAAAAAACCAAGTGTGCTGGGGAAAGGGAAGAAATAAAAAGGGAAAAAGGACCCGGGAGAATAAGGAAGCAGGTTGAGCCAGAAAAAAATTGCACAGGAGAAGGGGGCCAACGACAATATGAAAACGACATAGCACGAAAGCCAAATCTGACCCGAAACTTTTATACGCCATCAGGAGGAAAACAACAGTAAAGGACGGGTAATCGCAAAGGAAAGGAAGGAGGAAATAACAAGAAATGACGTGAATATGCAAAAACTCAAAAGAGATTAAAAGAAGTGTTAAGGGGGAAAAAAAGGGGTCCAAAAAGAGGAGGGTAGGGCAAAACCCAAGTGGGGACAGGATCAACCGGGGAAAGGGTGAAGAGGCTTCTGGTGAGCGAGAAAACCTAAAAGGCAATGGGGTCAGTAACACTCCCAAGGGCCCTGAGAAGGGACCCGAGGTGCTATGTGCCCCCCGAACAAAAATTTTCACTCCATCTATCGAACGGGAGATTGCCTGGGCAGGGAAAGACAGCAAAATTAGCCCCAGTTTTTTAAAAAAAAAGGACAACAGAAGCACAAACTGCAGACCAATGTCAGCCCAAGTTTTAAGTAGAAAAATCTGGAAAAGATTATCAGGAGAAGGTGGGGAACACATAGAAAGGAATGATCTAAACGCAGCCAACATGGTTTCAGGGACGGGAAAACCTGTTACAAACCCCACGGAGTTCTATACATGGTGACAGCAGTAAGAAAAGAGAGAGGGGTGGGTGGATTGCATATTCTTGCACTGCAAGAAGGGATTTTAAAAGTTCCACACAAAGATTAGTGCAAAAACGGAGGAAAAAGCAGGGATAACGGGAAGGCACTCAATGGACAGGGGAAAATTGCAGGAAGACAGCAGCGAGTCAGGTAGTGGGGAGGTGTTGGGGGCACCGTGACCAGCGGGGTCCAAGGGGTCGTCCTGGGGCCATGCTGTTTTTTGGTATTTTTGAACGGCAAAAGGGAAAGAAAAACCCCCGAAGTGTCCCCGTTTGCGATGACGTGAAGTTGTGAAAGAATTCATTCGTCGAAGACCCGCGAACTACAAAGGATCGGGCAGGCTGAGTCCTGGTCCAGCAATTTGGGCCCCGGGTTCAACCCCCCCAAGGCAAAGTCATAAGATTGGGGAAGGGAAATAACACCAGATGAGTCAGCTAGGGGGGGCCAAAACTACAAACCTCACCAAGGGAAAAAAAAAATTGGGTGATATAAAACAAGGGGCACTGAAGATACATCGACACAAATAACTGCTGAGCATATGGGTGCGCAAACCTCAAACACATCACGACAAGGATTAATAAGATCATTCAGGACTGTTACACAAGCGTCATTGAGCATAATGCAACAGGGAACCCACAGCTGAGCAAGCGTGCAGAAACAATGAACAAGCAATGGTCTTGGAAAGGATATTCTTCAGAGCTTGCACGTGTATGTCTAGGAGGAGTAGTTGGGACAACCTGTAGATGGAGGACAGGACCTAGAAGAGCATGATAAGAAACAGAGAAATATGACAAATGATCTTGGACAAAGACAGTTTCCAGAGTGAAAGAAGAGCCTTGAAGTAGGACAGGATCAAGGGAAAGTATTCAGACGCACGAGAGTACAGGATAGGGATGGAAGCATGTATGGACATCAAAATACTGAAGGAATGAGTACAAAACTAGAGTTCAGAGAGAGTACAGCACAAGGGAGAGGCCGGGTAGGAGTTGGACGACCCCATGCAATCAACAGGTGAGCAAGTGATTCACATCACGTCACCACACGACACACACACAGGGCACAACATTTACAGCGCACAACACGAACACTACAACTACACACAGAGACAAACACACACACCACGACACAACACAACACACACACAAGCTCACGGCACACACACACCTACGCAACACACAACAGGTAACACACTACAGCACTACAAACCGCACACAACACACGCGCACACACACCACACACACACACACACACACACACACACACACACAACACACACACACACACAACACACACACACACACACACACACACACACACACACACACACACACTGAGCAGTAACAGAGACAAAACTTACAGGGATGATAACAGATGCAATCTTTCCAGCTGGATATCAGAGCCTGAGAAAGAGGGAGAGAACAGAGGGGGAGGAGTGGCACTACTCTTCAAAAGCCAGTGGAGTTTTGAGGAAATGGGAGGAATGGACAGAGGGGAAACAGACGACTTCATTGTGGGAACACTTCATACTGGGGATCGAAAGGTAATGATAGAGGTGATGTATAACCCACCACTGAGCAGCAGGAAGCCAAGACAAGAGTATGATGAACGCAATAGAGCAATGGTGGATATTGTAGCTGAAGTGGCCAGGAAGGCTCATATATGTAGGATGAAATTATTTATCATGGGGGATTTCAATCATGAAGAGATGCTGGAGACAGTATTGGAGAACTTCATACACCAAAATGATAGGGATACAACCAGAGAGAGAGAGTGAAGAGGATGTTGCAGCAAGGCAACATCTCATATTCCCCTTGAATAGCTCAAACATAGAGAATATCACACACGATAGACTCCTTAGCGCTCACGGACTACATAGGCTTTAGAAGATTCCTGCATGAAGTGTAGTGGGAAAAGAGGAACTAGAGGGAAAAACAGTAAATGAAATGATGGAACTAGTGACTACTACGTGCAGGGAGGCAGAGGAGAAGTTCATAATAAAGGGTAACAGAAAAAATGGTAAGACCAGAGTGAGCCCATGGTTTAACTGGAGGTGTAAAGAGGCCAAAGCCAAGTTTGCTAGAGTATGGAACAGATATAAAACGCAAAGGACTCAAGAAAACAATGAGTAGAGCAGAAGAACCAAAAACGAATGTGCAGGGATAAAGCGAGAAGCCCAGAGGCAATTTAAAACGACATAGCATTTAAAGCCGAATAAAAAACCAAAGTTGTTATTCAGTCACATTTAAGAGGAAAACAGCGGTCAGTGTCCAGGTAATCAGGCTGTGGAAAGAAGGAGGCGAGCTCACATTGAGTGACCAGGAAGTATGTTATGAATTAATACAAGATTTAGGAATTCTTACAATAGAGACAGAAATTATTCGCAGATCATGGAGGTAGGGGCCCCACAGGTTGGACATATTGCACAAAACCCAAAGGGATAGGTAAAAGAAACGCTGTGAACAAATACCTAAAAAGGGGGTGGGCCCAGAAACTATTCCATGGGCCCTGAGAAGGGGAACAGAGGAACTGGTGTGACAGTTGTATTTTCAATAAATTATCGAAACGGGAATTTTGCCTGGATTGGGAAAAACAGAAAAATGTAGTCCCAATTTTTAGAAAGGAAAACACACAGGCAGCGTTTAAATACACACCAGTATCATTGACTTTTATAGTATTAAATCATGGAAAAGGCTATCAGGGATGGGAATCCTATTCAGAAATCTACCTATTTCCCTACGATAATACGGAAGACAAAAAAAGGGGTTTGGGTAGATTGCATTTTTTTTTGGAAATGCATAAAGGCTTTTGACACAGTACCACACAAGAGACGGGGTTAAAAAAATTAAGGAAGGGGGAAATAGTAGGGAAGACTGCAATGGTCAGGGAAAACCTGACAGGAAGGAAACATTGGTGTTGGTATGGAAAAAAGTCAAAGTGTCTGCATGGGGGAGGGGGTTTCCCAAGGGTCAGTCCTAGGTCCAGTGCTGTTTCTTGTTACGTGAATCTATGTGGATAGAATAGTTCAAATGTCCCCTTCGCGTGATGTGAAACTATGAGGAGAATAAAGCGGACGAGGTCAGCTAAGAAACAAGGGGATGGGGAAGGCTGAAAGTCTGACCCGGGCAGATGTTCGAAGTTCCCCCAGCAAGTGAAAAAGTCCAAAATTTGGGGGGAAGGGACCCAAAAAAAAGGCCTAGAGGAGTACAGGTTGGGATCAAAAGCTAAAATTTCACAAAAAAGAAAAAAAATCTGGGGGTATCATTTTAACAAACTGTCCCGAGGACAATAATGAAATAACTGCTGCAGCATATGGGCGCTTTGCAAATGTGAATTCTTTTGACATCGAGTGGAGGCATTCAGACCTGACAGTGTATCAGGCCATATGGAGTATGTGGGACCAGTATGGGAACCCCACCTAGCAAAACCCCAAGAAAGCAGAGAAAGTGCAAAAGTTTGCAGTAAGATGTCTTACGGGGAATCAACCCGATAATATTAGGGAATAGGAGGGGTAGGGGGGGGGGAATCATAACGCGTATAAAATACGAGAGGGAAATTTAAAGGTGGAAAGGGGTCGAATGTTTTAAAAGTGGGTACAGGTACAAGTGGCCACAGTTGGAGTTAAAAAACCCAGATGAGTCATAGGGATATTAGGAAGTATTTCTTTAGCCTTAGAGTTTTTGAAGCGAAATAATTTGCAGATTGAAGTAGTGGGGGCAAATTCTAAATAGCTTTAAGAAGAGGGATGATAAAACTCATGGAAAAGGGAAAAAGTGACTTATGACCCGTGAAGGGCGGGGGCCGGGGGTTAGACTCACCCCTGCAAAACCCCTATGGGTGAATAATATAGGGAGTACACACCAAAACACAACAAAATACATTTCACACACACAACAAACACACACCACACACACCACACCCAAAAAAACACACACACCCCACACACAGCACACACACACACACACACCCCACCAAACAACACCACACAACAACACCGCACACAAACCCCCAACAACCAACACGCACCAACACACACACACCACACCCCACACACACACACCCCAAAAACACACCCACACACGCACACAACACACAACACACACACACACACAACAACACACACACAATGCAACACCACACCCCACACACACAACCCCACACACCACCCCAAAACACAAAACACCACACACAAAACTGGCAGAAGAAAAATATGTTTGTTTATTTGCAAATTTTACCGATGAAAAAAAAAAAACTTACTGCAAGCCTAAAATTTCTTTAGAACACATTTCTGGCTGCTAAAGTTTAGTACTGAAGAAAAGTGAAGTACCACCACAGGTTTTAAAGTTTTTCTTTGATAAAAGCTAAGCAGTTTATACCTGAATAAACAGACAGACAGGCAGTAAGTTATGCAAAAATACTGTCTCAAAGAATAACCGATACACGTTGCTGAGGAAAGAGGCCTCCCTATTGCCATCTTATATTTTTGTTTAAAGAGTTGTTGGTGGAAACAAACATGGAACCCACTGTGCAGAGCTTTGAGAAGAAGGTAGATGGGTGGACAACGGCAACAACTGACAAGTGGTAATAAAGACATTGGTAGCTAAAGTTCCTCTTAATATAACGTTTCTCCCAAGCCTGGGCTTTATCAAGTACTTTAACAAGTTCATGATAAAGCCCAGAAAATATTACCTATAAAGAAGGTAGGACTTTTTTGTCTGAGTCATTCAGCGATGAAGACAGTTTTTTCACTAAGATCTCGGTTACTAATTTGGCTCACTTGTTCCATGCAGGTAGAGCAGATGCGAGAAGCACACTAGTAATATGCTATCACTGTTACCTGTTGACCCATTTGTCTTATGATAATGTTTATTGCTACAGGTTGGTTTACACGGATGCCACACAGACAGAGGTATTCCGCTATAGAGGTTCAGCGCCATTAACTGTACCTCACAAAGCTCTCAGAGATACCAAGCTGCAGGTTAGTGCCTCCACCTCTCCTCCCTCACCTCTATCACCTTCTCAAGCTTGTCTTCGATCATAATTAAACTGTTAAAACTAATATAAGATAATTATGCATAAATTTACCTCACAATGACTTTACTATGTCTCTCAGTGACCACTTGATCTCTTAGTAACCACTTGATCTCTCAGTGACCACTTGATCTCTCAGTGACCACTTGATCTCTCAGTGACCACTTAATCTTTCAGTGACCACTTGATCTCTCAGTGACCACTTGATCTCTTAGTAACCACTTGATCTCTCAGGACCACTTGATCTCTTAGTAACCACTTGTCTCTCAGTGACCACTTAATCTTCAGTGACCACTTGATCTCCAAGTGACCACTTGATCTCTTAGTAACCACTTGATCTCTCAGTGACCACATGATCTCTTAGTAACCACTTGATCTCTCAGTGACCACTTGATCTCTTAGTAACCACTTGATCTCTCAGTGACCACTTGATCTCTTAGTAACCACTTGATCTCTCAGTGACCACTTCATCTCTTAGTAACCACTTGATCTCTCAGTGAGCACTTGATCTCTCAGTGACCACTTGATCTCTTAGTAAACACTTGATCTCTCAGTGACCACTTGATCTCTTAGTAACCACTTGATCTCTCAGTGACCACTTGATCCTCTCAGTGACCACTTGATCTCTCAGTGACCACTTGATCTCTCAGTGACCACTTGATCTCTCAGTGACCACGTGATCTCTCAGTGACCACTTGATCTCTCAGTGACCACTTGATCTCTCAGTGATCACTTGATCTCTCAGTGACCACTTGATCTCTCAGTGACCACTTGATCTCTCAGTTACCACTTGATCTCTCAGTGACCACTTGACCTCTCAGTGACCACGTGATCTCTCAGTGACTACTTGATCTCTCAGTGACCACTTGATCTCTAAGTGACCAATTGAACTCTCAGTGATCACTTGATCTCTCAGTGACCACTTGATCTCTCAGTGACCACTTGATCTCTCAGTGACTACTTGACCTCTCAGTGACCACTTGATCTCTCAGTGGCCACTTGATCTCTCAGTGACCACTTGATCTCTCAGTGACCACTTGACCTCTCAGTGACCACTTCATCTCTCTGTTACCACTTAACCTTTCTGTGACCACACGACCTCTCTGTAAAACTTGACTTCTCTCTTTGACCACTTGGCCTCTGTTACCACTTGGCCTCTCAGCGGCCATTTGACCTCTCAGTGACTACTTGACCTCTCAGTCATCACTTGACCTCTCAGTGACCACGTGACCTCTGTTACCACTTGGCCTCTCAGTGACTTCTTGGTCTCTCAGTGATTACTTTGCCTCTCAAAGACCACTTTAACTCTCAGTTACCAGTTAACCTCTCAGTGACAACTTGTCCTCACAGTGACTACTTGATCTCTCAGTGACCACTTGATCTCTCAGTGACTACTTGATCTCTCAGAGACCACTTGATCTCTCAGTGACTACTTGATCACTCAGTGACTACTTTAGTTCTCAGTGACCACTTGATCACTCAGTGGCTACTTTACCTCTCAGAGACCACTTGATCTCTCAGAGACCACTTGATCTCTCAGAGACCACTTGATCTCTCAGTGACAACTTAATCTCTCAGTGACCACTTGATCTCTCAGTGACTACTTGATCTCTCAGTGACCACTTGATCTCTCAGTGACCACTTGATCTCTCAGTGACCACTTGATTTCTCATTGACCACCTGATCACTCAGTGGCTACTTGACCTCTCAGTGACCACTTGATCACTCAGTGACTAATTGACCTCTCAGTGACCACTTGATCTCTCAGTGATCACTTGATCTCTCAGTGACAACATTAATCTCTCAGTGACTACTTGTCTCTTAGTGACCACTTTATCTCTCAGTGACCACTTGATCTCTCAGTGATCACTTGATCTCTCAGTAACCACTTGATCTCTCAGTGGCCACTTGATCACTCAGTGACTACTTGATCTCTCAGTGACCACTTGATCTCTCAGTGACCACTTGATCTGTCAGTGACCACTTGATTTCTCAGTGACCAAATTTATCACTCAGGACTACTTGACCTCTAGGACCCCCTGATTCTTTTTATAAATGTCTGTATACCCGAGTAGCTTG
>NC_069403.1:29217537-29235296 GCF_026875155.1 Cherax quadricarinatus
TCAAAACATTTTGTGTCTGCGGTCTTCTTTGCCTTCCCCAATCTTCATGACTTTGCATTTGGCAGGGTTAAACTCAAGGAGCCAGTTGCTGGACCAGGCATGTAGTCTGTCCAGGTCTCTTTGTAGTCCTGCCTGATCCTCATCCGATTTGATTCTTCTCATAAACTTCACATCATCTGCAAACAAGGACACTTTTGAGTCTATCCCTTCCGTTATGTCATTCACATATACAAGAACAGCACAGGTCCTAGGACTGACCCTGTGGAACCCCGCTTGTCACAGGCGCCCACTCTGACACCTCGTCACGTACCATGACTCGTTGTTGCCTCCCTGTCAGGTATTCTCTGATCCATTGCAGTGCCTTTCCTGTTGTGTGTGCCTGATCCTCTAGCTTTTGCAGTAACCTCTTGTGAGGAACTGTGTCGAAGGCCTTCTTGCAGTCCAAAAAAAATGCAGTCGAACTACCCCTCTTTCTCTTGTCTTACTTCTGTCACCTTGTCATAAAACTCTAGTAGGTTTGTGCCACAGGGTTTTCCTTCCCTGAAACCGTGCTGGTTGTCAATTATACACTTGTTTATTTCCAGGTGCTCCACCACTCTCCTGATGATCTTCTCCATGACTTTGCATACTATACACGTTAGTGATACATTTCTGTAGTTTAGTGCCTCATGTCTGTCTCCCTTTTTAAAAATTGGGACTACATTTGCCATCTTCCATACCTCGGGGAGTTGCCCAGTTTCAAATGATGTGTTGAAGATCTTTGTTAATGGTACACACAGTATCTCTGCTCCCTCTTTAAGGGCCCACGGAGAGATGTTGTCTGGTTCCACAGTCTTTGAGGTGTCAAGTTTGCATAGCAGCTTCTTCACCTCCTCCTTGGTTATATGTACCTCATCCAGCACTTGCTGGTGTACCCCCCTGTTCTGGTTTCCTGGAGTCCTACTGGTTTCCACTGTAAATACTTCTTTAAATCTCGTGTTGAGCTCCTGACATACCTCTCGGTCGTTTCTTGTGAATTCCCCATCACCCTTCCTCAGTCTGATTACCTGGTCCTTGACTGTTGTTTTCCTCCTGATGTGTGTGTGTGTGTGTGTGTGTGTGTGTGTGTGTGTGTGTGTGTTGTGTGTGTGTGTGTGTGTGTGTGTATGATGTGTGTACTCAACTAATTGTGGTTGCAGCGGTTTAGTTACGGCTCGTGCCCCGCCTCTTCATTGGTCGCCACTAGGTCCACTCTCTCCCTGCTCCATGAGCATTATCATACCTCTACTTAAAGCTGTGAATGGTGCCTGCCAGATTATTCCACTTCCTGACAACTCTGTGACTGTGATTCATCTAAGTCTTCAACTTCAAATTGCGACCCATTGTTGCTGTGTCCCATATCTAGAACATCCTGTCACTGTCCACCTCGATTCTTCTCAGTGTTTCATATGTCGTTATGTCCCCTCCTATCCTTCAGTGTCGTCAGGCCAAGTTCCCTTAACCTCTTCTTGTAAGATATGCCTCTTAGCTCCGGGACTAGCCTCGGTGCAAACCTTTGCACTTTTCTAGTTTCCTGATGTCCTTCACCAGGTTGGGGTCCCAATCTAGAGTTGCATACTCAAAGGTTCCTGAACGACTCCTTACTGAGATACCGGAACTCTAGTCTTTGGTTCGCTAGTCGCCCATATGCTGCAGCAGTTATTTGGTTGATGTGCACCTCAGGAGATGTGCTCGGTATTATACTCACCCCAAGATCCTTTTCCTTGAGTGACGTTTGTAGTCCTTTGCCCCCCCCCCAAACTGTACTCTGTCTGCGGTCTTCTTTGTCCTTCCCCGATCATCATGACTTTGCACTTGGTGGGGTTGAACTCGAGGAGCCAGTTTCTGGACGGGGCCTGCAGCCTGTCCAGATCCCTTTTGTAGTCCTGCCTGGTCCTCCTCCGACTGAATTCTTCTCATTAACTTCACATCGCTTGCAAACAGGGACACTTCTGAGTCTATTCCTTCCGTCAGGTCATTCACATATACCAGAAACAGCACTGGTCCTACGACTGACCCCTGTGGGACCCCGCTGGTCACAGGCGCCCACTCTGACACCTCGTCAAGTACCATTATTCGCTGATGCCTTCCTGTCGGGTATTCTCTGATCCATTGCAGTGCCTTCCCTGTTATCCCTGGCTGGTCCTCCAGCTTTTGTACTAATCTCCTGTGTCAAACGCCTTCTTCCAGTCCAAGAAAACGCAATCTACCCACCCCTCTCTCTCTCTTGTCTTACTGCTGTCATCTTGTCATAGAACTCTAATAGGTTTGTGACACAGGATTTCCTGTCTCTGAATCCGTGCTGGTTGTCATTCATATGCTCATTCCTTTCTAGGTGTTCCACCAGTCTTCTTCCTGATAATCTTCTCCATGACTTTGCATACCATACATGTCAGTGACACTGGTCTGTAGTTTAATGCTGCCTGTCTGTCTCATTTTCTAAATATTGGGACTACATTAGCTGTCGTCCATACCTCAGGTAGTCACTGACTGGATGATAGTCTCATTCACACTGTATGACAGTCTCCCTCACACTGGATGACAGCCTCCCTCGCACTGACTGGATGACAGAAATCCTACACTGACTGGATGACAGTCTCCCCTACAGTGACTGGATGACAATCTCCTCCACCCTGACTGGATGAGTTTCCCTGCATTGACTGAATGACAGTCTTCCTACACTGACTGGATGACAATCTTTCTATACTGACTGGATGACAGTCTCTCTCACACTGCCTGGTTGACAGTCTCCTTCACACTGAATCGATAAGTCTCCTCCACACTGACTGGCTGACAGTTTCCTCCACACTGACTGGATGACTGTGTTTTCTATACTGACTGGTTGAGAGTCTCCCTCACACTGACTGGATGACAGTCTCCCCCACACTGACTGGATGACAGTTTCCCTACACTGAATGGATGACAGTCTTCCTCACACTGACTGGATGACAGTATTTTCCACACAGATTGGATGACAGTTTCCCTCACAGTGACTGGATGCCAGTCTCCTCACACTGACTAGATGACAGTCTCTCTTGCACTGACTGGATGACAGCCTCTCTCACACTGACTGGATGACAGCCTCCCTCACACTAACTGGATGATAACCTCCCTCACACTAACTGGATGACAGCCTCCCTCACACTAACTGGATGACAGCCTTCCTCACACTGACTGGATGACAACCTCCCTCACACTAACTGGATGACAGCCTCCCTCACTGACTGGATGACAGCCTCCCTCACACTGACTGGATGACAGCCTCACTCACACTGACTGGATGACAGCCTCCCTCACACTGACTGGATGATAGTCTCCCACACTAACAGGATGCCACTATTAACCGGAATCTGCCGCTACTACGCCGTCTAATAGGGTCGTTAGGAAACCGGTTATACGGACCACTGCCGATTCATTAAAGCGTAAACCCTTTACTGTGAAATCGCTTATCTGCAATACATTCTTGTCATCAGTAATGTGTCCCGTTTGTAGGGGTTTAGTGTTTTTCAAGATGGTTTATTTAAAAGGGGTTCTATTAGGGCCAGGACTGTGACTCGCCCCCTGAACACATATAGGTGGTACGCATGCACACAAAAAACACAGGACAGCCCAAACCCAAGCCACATACACTCACAACAGGACGGTGCAGACCGGTCCAAAATTGGCCCCCGGGGTTTTAAACCCCACCTGTGTGGGGCCTGAGTTTGGGAAGGGAAAAAAAACTAAAAAGCGGAATACTTTTGGGGGGCCAAAGATACAAACCTCATCAAGAAAAGATCTTGGAGGGGCTGTTGCGGCCCCTGCCAAATAGGGGTTTAAAATATTTAACCTCCCGGCCCGGCGTCCCCAGGGGTGCGTCATCAAACCAATGGGGGGGCTGCTGGCCGGCCTTAGAGCATAAGGCCTGAGGCCTCAGGGTACACACCTAAGCAGTGGGTACCGACCCCCGAAGGTACAGTTCTGTCTTTAGTAACAGTTGTAACCAGAGGGGCCTCGCTGACACCCCTTTACTGTAGGTCCCTGACCCCCGAAGGGTACACGTCTACTGTCTTTAGAACAGTATGTCCCCAGAGCGCCTCGTTTGTACACACCTAAGCATGGTACTGACCACCGAGGGTACACGTCATTTTAGAAATAGATGGATGAGCGCCTCTTACACCCCTGAGCATGTCCACCACACGAAGGGTACACGTCTACTGGCTAACTGGATACCTCTCCTCAGGACACTACAGTGGTATGACCACCTCGTCCTACACTGGCGGTAGAAAACCTCCCGCACCACTGAGTGTGGCTCGTACAGGCCGCATTCAGTGACTGGATGAGCCTAGCGTTTTCACACTGCCTGGATGACTACTGACTACCTATGCTGTGAACACCTCCTCACTGGCTGGATGCAGAGCTTTACTACATACTGAAGAAAGGTTGACTGTTACACTGAACTGGGCAGGACCTAGGTGACTGGGGACGTACATAGGAACATGAGAATGCACAGAAGGGAACCACTGAGTTGAAAGGGTGTCGTGGACCCCTGAAGAGGGCCGGGATTACACTAAAGGGCGTGTAACCCTTTGTGTGAGATGCGTTATTGTAATTAATTTTTATCATAATGTTCTTTGTAGTTTTTTGTTTTTCAAAAATGTTATATTTAAAAGTTGGTTGTATTCACGTGCCAGGATTATTATACTTTGACCTGCGAAAAATTTATAGTATACGATGCACATAAAAACATCAACAGTAAATAACACCCAGCCAAACATATTAATATATAAAGATAATTAGGTGTATTATGTATCCCGAAACTCTTCTGAAGTATCAACCACCAAAATTATATTTGAATATTGGTGGGCGGAAAGAATGATTTACAAGCGGAATACGTCATAGGGGGGGATACAATATCTGATCATGGTAAAAGGATTTTTGATGGTGGTTGTTGCGGCCCCTGCCAAACTAGCGGTTAAATAGTTAACCTGCCGGCCGGCAGTACCACTGGGTGCGTCATCAAACCCAATGTGGGGGCTGCTGAGCCGGCCTTAGAGCAGTAAGAGCCTGAGTGCCTCACGGTACACACCTAAGCAGTAGGTACCTGACCACCGAAGGGTACACGTCTACTGTCTTTAGTAACAGTATGTACCAGAGCGCCTCGCTGTACACACCTAAGCTGTAGGTACCTGACCACCGAAGGGTACACGTCTACTGTCTTTAGTAACAGTATGTACCAGAGCGCCTCGCTGTACACACCTAAGCAGTAGGTACCTGACCACCGAAGGGTACACGTCTACTGGTTTTAGAAATATTTGTACCTGAGCGCCTCGCTGTACACACCTAAGCAGTAGGTACCTGACCACCGAAGGGTACACGTCTACTGGCTTCAACATTAAGTACCTGAACTCCTCAGGGTACACGTCTATGCAGTAGGTACCTGACCACCGAATCGTACCTATCTACTGGCGTTAGAAGAACCGCTCACCGCAGCTCACTGAGTCTGTTGGCCTCAGTTACTTGACGGCCGCATTCAGTGAGCTTGCAGCATGGTGTTCGGCTAGCGGTGTGTCAACCGCCTTTGGAGAGGATTTACTGGACTACCGGTGATGTCTGTGAACTCACCGTCTACGTTGATCAACTGTGGGCCGGAGTCGTCAGATGCTGTTTAGTGGACATTACATGAAGAAAAGGTTGGAGTGTTACACTGAACTGGGCCAGGACCGTAGTGTGACACTGAGGGACGTACGATGGAGTGGAACACTGAGATATGCACAGGACCGTAGTGGAACACTGAGATGAAAAGGGTGTCGTGGGACACTGAAGATGGCCTGGTTGTAGTGTACACTGAACAGTGTCGTGTGACTGACTTCGTGTCGTGAGAGGCAGTTGATTGTAATTTATTATTATAAAAATGTTATTTATAATTTATTGTTTTAGCATAGAGATATATATATATAGTGACAGTAGTGTCAAGAGTTGTACCCTGTGTAGGGTTATTAATTATATTTTAGTAAAATGCTGATTATAATTTATTATAGTAACATGTACATATTATTATTATATCATAGTTCAAATACCTCTAGACCAAAGATAGTTGATTTTTATATATTAAAGATTAATTTATATTAATGTGTGTATTTATGTATCCCGAACTCTTTATTACAAAAGAAGTAAATCTTACCATATCATCTTCTTTTAAAAATTACTTTTTTGTAATAGTGCATAATACCGAACACATCTCCTGAGGCGCACATCAACCAAATAACTGCTACAGCATATGGGCGCTTGGCAAACCTAAGAACAGCATACCGACATCACAGTAAGGAGTGTTTCTGTGTAGGTGAGGCCCATACTGTAGTATGCAGCACCGCTTTGGAACGCACACCTAGCCAAGCATATCAGGAAACTAGAGAAAGTGCAAAGGTTTGCAACGAAACTAGTCCCGGAGCTAAGGGGGGCTTATCCTACGAGGAGAGGTCAAGGAAACTCGACCTGACGACACTGGAGGACATCCATTTGTCTGAGATGAGCCACATGGATGTTAGGAAGTATTTCTTCAGTCACCGAGTTGTCAAGAAGTGGAACAGTCTGGAAAGTGAGGTAGTGGATGCAGGTACTATACATAGCTTTAAGAAGAGGTATGATCAAGCTCTTTCATGCAGAGAGTGACCTAACGACAGAAGAGGGCCGGCTGGCTTCACTCGACCCCTGAACCATAATAGTGAGAACAATAGCGAAGAACACCACCAAACTAACACGGGAAAAGACCTAGCGTCACCCTTGCCCAATGGAAGAAGGGGCCAGAAATAAAAAAGGGGGGGGGGACACTGAAAGGGGTTGTGTGACTTAACATGGGGGGTTTTTCTTGGAGGAGGAGTTTTTAAAAAAAAGGGGGAAAAATTGTTTTGCGAATAATAATAGGACATAGGAAAAATTTCCCCCGGAGGGAAAATTTTTTAAAAATTGCAAAAATTTTTTAAGTAAAAAAAAAAAAAAAAACAAACCCAAAAAAATTAAAATTTTTTTTTAAAGAAATTTTATTTATTTTGGGTAAACCCCAACTCTTTTTTAAAAAAAAATTTCCAAATTTTTTTTTTTTTAAAAATTCTTTTTTAATGTCATAATCGAAAATTCTGACCACACCCCAAAAATAATGAAGAATTGGGGTTGGAAAAAAGCCTAAAATAAAAAGGGGTTTGTTTTGTGTAGGTGAGGCCATTTAGTCGAGTTTAAAAGGGAAAAAAATTTGGGGGAAATAGAGGTGGGAAAGTTTAAGTAGGGATAAGGGGGGTTATTGGGGGGTTTAAGAATTGAGGAATGGGGGAAATTTTTGTTAGTGACCCAATATGAGGAAATTTTTAAATCCCCATTCAGAAGGGAAAGCTGGGAAAGGGGGGGAGGGAAAAAAAAAAGAAAGGGAAAAAAAAGGGGAAGGGGGGACCAAAGACAGGAAAGGGGGCCAGGAAAAAAAAAAACCCCCAAAAAAACCAAAAAGGGAAAAAACGGGGAAAAAACCCCCCAAAAAAAGCACGGAACCCAGGAGGGTGTTCGCAAAACCAAAAGGGAGACAAAAACCACAAAAACAAACCCGGGGAAAACAAAAAACAAAAAAGGGGGGGGGGGGAAAAAAAAATTAAAAAAAAGGGGGGAAAAAAAAAATCGAAAAAGAGAAAAAACAAAGGGGGGGAAAGGGGGGGGGGGGGGTTTTAAAAAAAAGGGAAAAAAAAGGGGAAAAAGGGGGAAAAAAAAAGGGGGCTAGTGAAAAGGTTGAGGGTGAAAGGGGGGATTATGTAGGCAAATGAAAAGTTGGGTAGGATTGTAGGAGGATTGAGGAATTTTTAATTAAAACAAAGGATTAGGTTTATGTTCCTAGCATGAGATAGTAAGTTTAGGAGTAGTGTAAGAGTTGAAACCAGGGGGTAGGTTAAGGTATTGGGAAAGGAAAGATTAATGAAGTACAAAGGGGGATCAGTTAAGGCTTAGCAGATGGTTTAGTAGGTAGGATTATTAATTGTAGGGGATTAGTAGACAAACTTAAACAAGGGGAAAACAATATTTCACATTAAAACTTTCCAGGAACACGAACAGAGGCAGCAAAAGAACCCGAAGGGCGCGGAAACAGGACAGCGGAAAACGAGGCGCGGAAGAACAGAGGGCAGCGGAAGACAAAGCCAGCAGGAAGAACAGAGGCACAGGGAACGAAACAACAGAAGGGGCACAGAAGAGGAGGAAACAGGAAAGAACGGAGGCCCAGGAAGAACAAGGCAGCAGGAAGAACAGGGCAGCAGGAAGAAAGAGGCCTGCAGGAAACAGAGGCAGCAGGAAGAACAGAGGCAGCAGGAAGAACCAAGGCAGCAGGAGACCCCGGCAGCGCAGGAAGAACCCAAGAAGGCAGATAAACAGGCAGCAGGAACCAACGATCGAACACGCACGGGAACAGAAGGCGCGAGAAAATAAAAAGAACACAGATAGCACAGAGCAACAAAAAACAGAGGCCAGCAGGACAACACAACTAGCGGAAGAACAGAAGTCAGATGCTAAACAAGCATCGCAAGAACAGAGCCAGAAACAGAAGGCACATGGTAAAACAGAACTCAGGACACAACCAGAAGCAGCTGGAGAAGAACAGTGAGGGCATAGGAAGGAAGAACAGGGGGCAGGAAGAACAGAAGATCGCAAGGAAACAGTAAGGCAGCAGGAAGAACAGGGAGGCAAGGAAGAACAGAAGGCAGCAGGAAGAAAAGGAGGCAGCAGGGAAAAGAACAGAAGGCAGCAGGAAGAAAGGGCTGCAGGAAAGGAACGAAGGCAGCAGGAAGACAGAAGGCAGCTAGGAAGAACAGAAGGCAGCAGGAAACAGAAACAGGAGGCAGCAGGAAGGAAGAAGAAAGGCAGCAGGAAGAACAGAAGGCAGCAGGAAGAACAGAAGGCAGCAGGAAGACAGGACAGGCAGCAGGAAGAACAGAGGCAGCAAGGAAGAAAGGAGGCAGCAGGAAGAACAGAAGGCAGCAGGAAGAACAGAGGCAGCAGGAAGAACAGGAGGCAGCAGGAAGAACAGGAGGCAGCAGGAAGAAGAAAGGAGGCAGCAGGAAGACAGAGAGGCAGCAGGAAGAACAGAGGCAGCAGGAAGAAACAGGAAGGCAGCAGGAAGAACAGAAGCGCAGGAAGCGAAGACAGGAAAGGGGCAGCAGGAAAACAGAGGCAGCAGGAAGAACAGGAGGCAGCAGGAAGAACAGAGCCAGCAGGAAGGAACAGGAGGCAGCAGGAAGAACAGATGGCGCAGGAAGAACAGAGGCAGCAGGAAGAACAGTGGCAGCAGGAAGAACAGAAGGCAGCAGGAAGAACAGGGCAGCAGGAGAACAGAAGATGGGAGGAAGAAAAGAAGCAGCAGGAAGAAAAGGAAGGCAGCAGGACTGTAGAACAGGTAGCAGCAGGAACGAACGGCGGCAGTGGAAGATCGAGCAGCGGAAGAACGGCGAGGACAGAGCAAGCAGGGAAAGAGAAGGAGCAGTATAACAGAGAGGCAGCTGAAGAACATGGGAGGCAGGGAGAATCAGAGCGCTGGAAGCACAGATGCATGCGTGAGAAAGACAGGGGCAGCAGGAAGAACCAGAGGCAGCAGGAGAACAGAGGCAGCGAAGAACAGGAGGCAGCGGAGAACAGAGGCAGCAGGAAGAACAGGAAGGCAGCAGGAAGAACAGGAGGCAGCAGGAAGAACAAAGGAGCAGGAAGAACAGAAGGCTGCGAGAAGAACAAGGACGGACAGAAAACAGGAAGGCAGCAGGAAGAAAGGAGGACAGAAGAACAGAGGCAGCAGGAAGAAACAAGACAGGCAGAGGAAGAACAGAGGCAGCAGGAAGAACAGGAGGCAGCAGGAAGAACAGAGGCAGCAGGAAGAAACAGGAGGCAGCAGGAAGAACAGAAGGCAGCAGGAAGAACAGAAGGCAGCAGGAAGAACAGGAAGCAGCAGGAAGAACAGGAGGCAGCAGGAAGAACAGGAGGCAGCAGGAAGAACAGGAGGCAGCAGGAAGAACAGAAGGCAGCAGGAAGAACAGGAGGCAGCAGGAAGAACAGGAGGCAGCAGGAAGAACAGGAAGGCAGCAGGAAGAACAGGAGGCAGCAGGAAGAACAGGAGGCAGCAGGAAGAACAGGAGGCAGCAGGAAGAAAGAGCAGCAGGAAGAACAGAAGGCAGCAGGAAGAACAGGAGGCAGCAGGAAGAACAGGAGGCAGCAGGAAGAACAGGAGGCAGCAGGAAGAACAGGAGGCAGCAGGAAGAACAGAAGGCAGCAGGAAGAACAGGAGGCAGCAGGAAGAACAGGAGGCAGCAGGAAGAACAGGGAGGGCAGCGGAAGAACAGGGCAGCAGGAAGAACAGAGGCGCAGGAAGAACAGAGGCAGCAGGAAGAACAGAAGGCAGCAGGAAGAAACAGGAGGCAGCAGGAGACAGCAGGAGAACAGAGGCAGCAGGAAGAACAGGAGGCAGCAGGAAGAACAGGAGGGCAGCAGGAAGAACAGAAGCAGCAGGAAGAACAGGAGGCAGCAGGAAGAACAGAAGCAGCAGGAAGAACAGAAGGCAGCAGGAAGAACAGGAGGCAGCAGGAAGAACAGAAGGCAGCAGGAAGAACAGGAGGCAGCAGGAAGAACAGGAGGCAGCAGGAAGAAACAGGAGGCAGCAGGGAAGAACAGGAGGCAGCAGGAAGAACAGGAGGCAGCAGGAAGAACAGGAGGCAGCAGGAAGAACAGGAGGCAGCAGGAAGAACAGGAGGCAGCAGGAAGAACAGGAGGCAACAGGAAGAACAGAAGGCAGCAGGAAGAACAGGAGGCAGCAGGAAGAACAGAAGGCAGCAGGAAGAACAGGAGGCAGCAGGAAGAACAGGAGGCAGCAGGAAGAACAGGAGGCAGCAGGAAGAACAGAGGCAGCAGGAAGAACAGGAGCAGCAGGAAGAACAGGAGGCAGCAGGAAGAACAGAGGAGCAGGAGAACAGAGGCAGCAGGAAAAGAAGACAGGAACGGCAGCAGGAAAACAGGAGGCAGCAGGAAGAACAGGAGGCAGCAGGAAGAACAGGAGGCAGCAGGAAGAACAGGAGGCGCAGGAAGAACAGGAGCAGCAGAAGAACAGGAGGCAGCAGGAAGAACAGGAGGCAGCAGGAAGAACAGGAGGCAGCAGGAAGAACAGGGAAAAACGGAGCAGCAGGAAGAACAGGAGGCAGCAGGAAGAACAGGAGGGCAGCAGGAAGAACAGGAGGCAGCAGGAAGAACAGGAGGCAGCAGGAAGAACAGGAGGCAGCAGGAAGAACAGGAGGCAGCAGGAAGAACAGGGGCAGCAGGAAGAACAGGAGGCAGCTGGAAGAAGAAGGCAGCGAAGAACAGAGGCAGCAGGAAGAACAGAAGGCAGCAGGAAGAACAGGAGGCAGCAGGAAAGAACAGGAGGCAGCAGGAAGAACAGGAGGCAGCAGGAAGAACAGGAGGCAGGCAGGAGAACAGAGGCAGCAGGAAGAACAGGAGGCAGCAGGAAGAACAGGAAGGCAGCAGGAAGAACAGGAGGCAGCAGGAAGAACAGGAGGCAGCAGCAGGAAGAACAGAAGGCAGCAGGAAGAACAGAGGCAGCAGGAAGAACAGGAGGCAGCAGGAAGAAACAGGAGGCAGCAGGAAGAACAGGAGGCAGCAGGAAAACAGGAGGCAGCAGGAAAGAACAGGAGGCAGCAGGAAGAACAGGAGGCAGCAGGAAGAACAGGAGGCAGCAGGAAGAACAGGAGGCAGCAGGAAGAAAACAGAAGCAGGGCAGCGGAAGAACGGGCAGCAGGAAGAACAGGAGGCAGCAGGAAGAACAGGAGGCAGCAGGAAGAACAGAAGGCAGCAGGAAGAACAGAAGGCAGCAGGAAGAACAGAGGCAGCAGGAAGAACAGGAGGCAGCAGGAAGAACAGAAGGCAGCAGGAAGAACAGGAGGCAGCAGGAAGAAACAGGAGGCAGACAGGGAAGGAAGAACAGGAGGCGCAGCAGGAAGAACAGGAGGCAGCAGGAAGAACAGGAGGCAGCAGGAAGAACAGGAGGCAGCAGGAAGAACAGAAGGCAGCAGGAAGAACAGGAGGCAGCAGGAAGAACAGGAGGCAGCAGGAAGAACAGGAGGCAGCAGGAAGAACAGGAGGCAGCAGAGACAGGAGGCACAGGAAGAACAGGAGGCAGCAGGAAGAACAGGAGGCAGCAGGAAAGAACAGGGCAGCAGGAAGAACAGGAGGCAGCGGAAAAACAGAGGCAGCAGGAAGAAACAGAAGGCAGCAGGAAGAACAGGAGGCAGCAGGAAGAACAGGAGGCAGCAGGAAGAACAGAGAGGCAGCAGGAAAGAACAGGAGGCAGCAGGAAGAACAGGAGGCAGCAGGAAGAACAGGAGGCAGCAGGAAAACAGAGCAGCAGAAGAACAGGAGGCAGCAGGAAGAACAGGAGGCAGCAGGAAGAAAAGGAAGCAGCAGAAGAACAGGAGGCAGCAGGAAGAACAGAGGCAGCAGGAAGAACAGGAGGCAGCAGGAAGAACAGAAGGCAGCAGGAAGAACAGGAGGCAGCAGGAAGAAACAGGAGGCAGCAGGAACAGAGGCAGCGAAGAACAGGAGGCAGCAGGAAGAACAGGAGGCAGCAGGAAGAACAGGAGGCAGCAGGAAGAACAGGAGGCAGCAGGAAGAACAGGAGGCAGCAGGAAAACGGGAGCAGCAGGAAGAACAGGAGGCAGCAGGAAGAACAGGACAGGAAAAGGGCAGCAGGAAGAACAGGAGGCAGCAGGAAAGAACAGGAGGCAGCAGGAAGAACAGGAGGCAGCGGAAGAACAAGGCAGAGGAAGAACAGGAGGCAGCAGGAAGAACGAGCAGAGAGCAGAGGCAGCAGAAGAACAGGAGGCAGCAGGAAGAACAGGAGGCAGCAGGAAGAACAGAAGCGGCAGCAGGAAGAACAGGAGGCAGCAGGAAGAACAGGAGGCAGCAGGAAGAACAGGAGGCAGCAGGAAGAACAGGAGGCAGCAGGAAGAACAGGAGGCAGCAGGAAGAACAGAGGCAGCAGGAAGAGAGAAGAACAGGAGCAGCAGGAAGAAACAGGAAGGCAGCAGGAGAACAGGAGGCAGCAGGAAGAACAGGAAGGCAGCAGAAGAACAGGAGGCAGCAAAAGGAAGACAGGAAGGCAGCAGGAAGAACAGGAGGCAGCAGGAAGAACAGAAGGCAGCAGGAAGAACAGGAGGCAGCAGGAAGAACAGGAGGCAGCAGGAAGAACAGAAGGCAGCAGGAAGAACAGGAGGCAGCAGAAGAACAGGAGGCAGCAGGAAGAACAGGCAGCAGGAAGAACAGAAGGCAGCAGGAAGAAACAGGAGGCAGCAGGAAGAACAGAGGCAGCAGGAAGAACAGGAAGGCAGCAGGAAGAACAGGAAGGCAGCAGGAAGAACAGGAGGCAGCAGGAAGAACAGGAGGCAGCAGGTAAGAACAGAAGGCAGCAGGAAGAACAGGAGGCAGCAGGAAGAACAGGAAGGCAGCAGGAAGAACAGAGGCAGCAGGAAGAACAGGAAGGCAGCGGAAGAACAGGAGGCAGCAGGAAGAAACAGAAGGCAGCAGGAGAAGAACAGGAGGCAGCAGAAGAAAGAACAGGAGGCAGCAGGAAGAACAGGAGGCAGCAGGAAGAACAGAGGCAGCGGAAGAACAGGAGGCAGCAGGAAGAACAGGAGGCAGCAGGAAGAACAGGAGGCAGCAGGAAGAACAGAAGGCAGCAGGAAGAACAGAGGCAGCAGGAAGAACAGGAGGCAGCAGGAAGAAACAGGAGGCAGCAGGAAAAGAACAGGAGGCAGCAGGAAGAACAGGAAGGCAGCAGGAAGAACAGGAGGCAGCAGGAAAGACAGAGAGGCAGCAGGAAGAACAGGAGGCAGCAGGAAGAACAGGAGGAAAGAACAGAAGCAGAGAGAACAGGAGGCAGCAGGAAGAACAGGAGGCAGCAGGAAGAACAGAGGCAGCAGGAAGAACAGGAGGCAGCAGAAGAAAGCACAGGAGGCAGCAGAAAGAACAGGAGGCAGCAGGAAGAACAGAGGCAGAGGAAGAACAGAAGGCAGCAGGAAGAACAGGAGGCAGCAGGAAGAACAGGAGGCAGCAGGAAGAAACAGGAGGCAGCAGGAAGAACAGAGGCGCAGGAAGAACAGGAGGCAGCAGGAAGAAGAGGCAGCAGAAGAACAGGAGGCAGCAGGAAGAACAGAAGGCAGCAGGAACAGGAAGGCAACAGGAAGAAAGAGGCAGCAGGAAGAACAGGAGGCAGCAGGAAGAACAGAAGGCAGCAGGAAGAACAGGAGGCAGCAGGAAGAACAGAAGGCAGGCAGGAAGAACAGAGGCAGCAGGAAGACAGGAGGCAGCAGGAAGAACAGGAGGCAGCATGGAAGACAGAAGGCACAGGAAGAAGGAGCAGGAACGGGGCAGCAGGAAGAACAGAGGAGCAGGGCAGGGAGAGAGACAGGCAGCAGGAAGAACAGAAGGCAGCAGGAAGAACAGGAGGCAACAAGACAGAGGCAGCAGGAAAGAGAGCAGGAGCAGAGGCAGCAGGAAGAACAGGAGGCAGCAGGAAGAACAGAAGGCAGCAGGAAGAACAGGAGGCAACAGGAAGAACAGGAGGCAGCAGGAAGAACAGGAGGCAGCAGGAAGAACAGAAGGCAGCAGGAAGAACAGGAGGCAGCAGGAAGAACAGGAGGCAGCAGGAAGAACAGGAGGCAGCAGGAAGAACAGGAGGCAGCAGGAAGAACAGGAGGCAGCAGGAAGAACAGAGGCAGCAGGGAAGAACAGGAGGCAGCAGGAAGAACAGGAAGGCAAGACAGGAAAGAACAGGAGGCAGCAGGAAGAACAGGAGGCAGCAGGAAGAACAGGAGGCAGCAGGAAGAACAGGAGGCAGCAGGAAGAAACAGAGGCAGCAGAAGAGACAGGAGGCAGCAGGAAGAAGACAGAAAGGCAGCAGGAAAGCAGCAGACAGGAGGCAGCAGGAAGAACAGGAGGCAGCAGGAAGAACAGGAGGCAGCAGGAAGAACAGGAGGCAGCAGGAAGAACAGGAGGCAGCAGGAAGAACAGGAGGCAGCAGGAAGAACAGGAGGCAGCAGGGAGAACAGAAGGCCAGCGGGAAGAACAGGAGGCAGCAGGAAGAACAGGAGGCAGCAGGAAGAACAGGAGGCAGCAGGAAGAACAGGAGGCAGCAGGAAGATAAGATGCTGCCTCCTGGTCTCCAACATCTCATTATTCATCTCTACAACTCTAGAAATGCTTTTCAAAAAAATCCCGTAGAATTTGACGTGTTCCTCCCTCCTGCTATTGTGATGGATCCTGGGTGGAGCCTGGGTGGAGCCTGGGTGGAGCCTGGGTGCAGGCTGGGTGGAGCCTGGGTGGAGCCTGGGTGGAGCCTGGGTGGAGCCTGGGTGTAGGCTGGGTGGATCCTGGGTGCAGGCTGGGTGGAGCCTGGGTGGAGCCTGGGTGTAGCCTGGGTGCAGGCTGGGTGGAGCCTGGGTGGAGCCTGGGTGGAGCCTGGGTGGAGCCTGGGTGTAGGCTGGGTGGAGCCTGGGTGCAGGCTGGGTGGAGCCTGGGTGCAGGCTGGGTGGAGCCTGGGTGGAGCCTGGGTGTAGCCTGGGTGGAGCCTGGGTGCAGGCTGGGTGGAGCCTGGGTGGAGCCTGGGTGGAGCCTGGGTGGAGCCTGGGTGTAGGCTGGGTGGAGCCTGGGTGCAGCCTGGGTGGAGCCTGGGTGTAGCCTGGGTGGAGCCTGGGTGCAGGCTGGGTGGAGCCTGGGTGGAGCCTGGGTGGAGCCTGGGTGTGGGCTGGGTGGAGCCTGGGTGCAGGCTGGGTGGAGCCTGGGTGGAGCCTGGGTGGAGCCTGGGTGGAGCCTGGGTGGAGCCTGGGTGTAGGCTGGGTGGAGCCTGGGTGCAGGCTGGGTGGAGCCTGGGTGGAGCCTGGGTGGAGCCTGGGTGGAGCCTGGGTGCAGGCTGGGTGGAGCCTGGGTGCAGGCTTGGTGGAGCCTGGGTGGAGCCTGGGTGGAGCCTGGGTGGAGCCTGGGTGGAGCCTGGGTGGAGCCTGGGTGCAGGCTGGATTGGAGCTGGGTGCAGGCTGGGTGGACATGGGTGCAGGCTGGGTGGAGCCTGGGTGGAGCCTGGGTGGAGCCTGGGTGGAGCCTGGGTGCAGGCTGGGTGGAGCCTGGGTGGAGCCTTGGTGGAGCCTAGGTGGAGCCTGGGTGGAGCCTGGGAGCAGGCTGGGTGGAGCCTGGGTGGAGACTGGGTGGAGCCTGGGTGGAGCCTGGGTGGAGCTGGGTTGCAGGCTGGATGGAGCCTGGGTGCAGGCTGGGTGGAGCCTGGGTGCAGGCTGGGTGGAGCCTGGGTGGAGCCTGGGTGGAGCCTGGGTGGAGCCTGGGTGGAGCCTGGGTGGAGCCTGGGTGCAGGCTGGGTGGAGCCTGGGTGCAGGCTGGGTGGAGCCTGGGTGGAGCCTGGGTGGAGCCTGGTTGGAGCCTGGGTGGAGCCTGGGTGCAGGCTGGATGGAGCCTGGGTGCAGGCTGGGTGGAGCCTGGGTGCAGGCTGGGTGGAGCCTGGGTGGAGCCTGGGTGGAGCCTGGGTGCAGGCTGGGTGGAGCCTGGGTGCAGGCTGGGTGGAGCCTGGGTGGAGCCTGGGTGGAGCCTGGTTGGAGCCTGGGTGGAGCCTGGGTGCAGGCTGGATGGAGCCTGGGTGCAGGCTGGGTGGAGCCTGGGTGCAGGCTGAGTGGAGCCTGGGTGGAGCCTGGGTGGAGCCTGGGTGGAGCCTGGGTGCAGGCTGGGTGGAGCCTGGGTGGAGCCTGGGTGGAGCCTAGGTGGAGCCTGGGTGGAGCCTGGGTGCAGGCTGGGTGGAGCCTGGGTGGAGCCTGGGTTCAGGCTGGGTGGAGCCTGGGTGCAGGCTGGGTGGAGCCTGGGTGGAGCCTGGGTGGAGCCTGGGTGCAGGCTGGGTGGAGCCTGGGTGCAGGCTGGGTGCAGGCTGGGTGGAGCCTGGGTGGAGCCTGGGTGGAGCCTGGGTGGAGCTGGGTGGAGCCCTGGGTGCAGGCTGGGTGGAGCCTGGGTGCAGGCTGGGTGGAGCCTGGGTGCAGGCTGGGTGGAGCCTGGGTGGAGCCTGGGTGGAGCCTGGGTGGAGCCTGGGTGCAGGCTGGGTGGAGCACTGGGTGGAGCCTAGGTGGAGCCTGGGTGGAGCCTGGGTGCAGGCTGGGTGGAGCCTGGGTGGAGCCTGGTGTGCAGGCTGGGTGGAGCCTGGGTGCAGGCTGGGTGGATCCTGGGGGCAGGCTGGGTGGATCCTGGGTGGTGCTTGTGCAATGCCTAGGTGGTGTCTGGGTGGAGCCTCTGTGGTGCCTGGATGGTGCCTGGTATTGCCTGGGAGGAGCCTAGGTGTAGCCTGTGTGGTGCCTGTGTAATGCCTGTGTGGCGCCTGGGTGCTACCTGTGTGGTGCCTAAGTGGTGCCTGGATGATGCTTGGGGGCTGCCTGTGAGGTGCCTGTGTGAAGTCTTTGTGGTGCCTAAGTGGTGCCTGTGTGGTGCTCGTGTGGTGCCTTTGTGGTGCCTGTGTGGAGCCTGTGAGGTGCCAGGGTGGTAACTGTGTGGTGCCAGAGTGATGCCTGTGTTGTGCCTGGGTGGTGCATCGGTGCACCCAGGAGGTGCCTGTGTGGCACCTGTGTTGTGCCTGTGTGGTGCCTGTGTGGAGCCTGTGAGGTGCCAGGGTGGTAACTGTGTGGGGCCAGGGTGGTGCCTGTGTTGTGCCTGGTTGTGTA
>NC_069403.1:29235796-29266109 GCF_026875155.1 Cherax quadricarinatus
AGGGGCTTTCATATGTGTTTGTCCTCAATATCTGAGCTACTCAAGGTGAGTACTAGGTCCAGTCTCGATGGTTCATCCTCTCCTCTCTCTCTCTGGTAGTGTCCCTTACGTGTTGGTACATGAAGTTTTCCAGTACCACCACCATCATCTTAGCCCTCCATGTATCTTGGCCCCCATGTGGCTCCATGTTCTCCCAATCGATTTCCTTGTGGTTAAAGTCACCCATGATCAGTAGCTTTTCCCTGCACGCATGAGCTCTTCTGGCCACTACAGCCAGTGTGTCAACCATCGCTCTATTGCTCTCATCGTACTCTTGCCTTGGCCTCCTGCTGTTCTGTGGTGGGTTATACATCACTGCAATTACCACCTTGGGACTTCCAGACTGAAGCATTCATACTATGTAATCTCTGGCTTCTCCACTTTCTCCTCTCTCCAGCTTATCAAAATTCTACCGGTTTTTGATCAGTAGTGCCACTCCTCCACCTTCCCTGTTCCCTCTGTCTTTCCTCAGGATCTGATATCCCGCTGGAAAGATGACATCTGTTATCATACCTGTGAGCTTGGTTTCTGTGAGAACTATGATGTCCAGTGATATATATATATATATATATATATATATATATATATATATTATATAATATATATATATATATATATATATATATATATATATATATATATATATATATATATAATATATATGCAATAAGATCACAGTAAACAGGTGATTTCAGAATATGCAAAACAACCACTCTGAAAGAATAGAGAAATTTCCAAGCGCTTTCGTGACTACTCACATTATCAAGGAACTTGATAATGTGAGTAGTCACGAAAAGCGCTTGGAATTTCTCTATTCTTTCAGAGTGGTTGTTTGCATATATATATATATATATATATATATATATATATATATATATATATATATATATATATATATATATATATATATATATATATATATATATATATATATATATATATAATATATATATATATATATATATATTATATATATATATATATATATGCAAAACAACCACTCTGAAAGAATAGAGAAATTCCAAGCGCTTTCGTGAGTACTCACATTATCAAGGAACTATGAAAGTGAAGCATCCAAGGAAGCTATATAAGGGGTCGGCCAGCACCTCACTATCAAATCCCACAACGGTTAAAACACGTGACGCGCGGCGAGCCAACTTGGACAGGTCCTTTGCAAAACTCACCCCCAAGCTATTTATTTATTTGTATTAAAAAAAATCTTGATACAGTAAAAAAAACTTTTGATTAAGAATTCCCCCCAAAATGCTGATGGATGTGTCTATAAGATTCCTTGTAAAATTTGCGATAAAGTTTATTACGGTCAAACTGGTAAAAATCTCGAACTAAGATTAAAACAACATAAATATAGCATTAGAACTGGACAAGATTCCAATGCTCTATTTATTCATGTAAGAGATTTTAACCATCCAATTGATTTTCAAAAAGTTGAGAAAGTAGTATCAAGCAAGTCCATGGTCGACAGGATATAATTGAATCTTGTTTCATAAAAAGCAGTTTTGACAATAATATGATATTTCCTTTGGTTTATATAAATTAGATCCATTTATAATTAATAGAATTTGGGTAGAATTTAATAATACACTGGACAAATAAATAGCTTGGGGGTGGTTTTGCAAAGGACCTGTCCAAGTTGGCTCGCCGCGCGTCACGTGTTTAACCGTTGTGGGATTGATAGTGAGGTGCTGGCCGACCCCTTATATAGCTTCCTTGGATGCTTCACTTTCATAGTTCCTTGATAATGTGAGTAGTCACGAAAGCGCTTGGAATTTCTCTATTCTTTCAGAGTGGTTGTTTTGCATATTTTGAAATCACCTGTTTACTGTGATCTTATTGCATATATATATTATATATATATATATATATATATATATATATATATATATATATATATATATATATATTATATATATATATATATATATATATATAATTTTATTAGCCTAATTGCTCCAACAACACCGAATGTCTTTGGATGGCGGTAAAATAGCTAGCTCTGCTTGCTGCACCATCTTTGTAGGTTTGGGTGATCTTGTGGGTTAAGGCATCATGTGGTTCTAGCTTACCATGAGGTGAGTCGGTACAACATGGGTTTGAGTCCTTGGTTAGTGCAGTGTTGTTATGCATCAATACCACTCGTTCTTGGTTACAATAATATATATATGCTGCTCGTGGAGTAGTACACCAAACAGGGATGAGAATGAAAATTAACCTAGAGGCTCCCACGACACCAATTGTCGTCGGATATCGATAAAACAGCTAGATCTGCTGGCTGCACCATCTATGAAGAATTGGGTGGTCCTGTGGGTTAAAGCATCATGTGGTTCTAGCTCACCATGAGGCGGGCCAGTACATAGGCTCGAGTCCTTGGCTAGTGCAATGTTGTTATTGATCACTAATATATATATATATATATATAATATAATTAATATATTATATATATATTATATATATATATATATATATATATATATTTATATATATATAATATTTATATATATATATATATATATATAATATATATATATATAAATATATATATATATATATATATATATTTTATATAGGGAAGTACCACTCTATAGCTGGAATGGGGACCCTCATCTCAGAAGAAGACAATAAAACGTACCTCAGGAAAACTCAAGGTTCTCCCTGGAGCTGTTTGAATATTTTCTTCTCCTACCTATATATATATATATATATATATTATATATATAATATATAATATATATATATATATATTATATATATTATATATATTATTATTATTTTTTTATTATCACACTGGCCGATTCCACCAGGCAGGTGGCCCGAAAAAGAAAAACTTTCACCATCATTCAACTCCATCACTGTCTTGCCTAGAAGGGTGTCTTTACACTACAGTTTTTAAACTGCAACATTAACACCCCTCCTTCTATATATATATATTTATATTATAATATATATATATATATATATATATATATATTATATATTATATATAACACTGATCTCTGGCTGAAGAGGACTCGAACCTTGGAACAAGGTACGCAGTGCATTACCAATCTACCCACACTGGACCAATACCTTGGAGTCCAGCTTGTGCTAGACTTTAATCCAAGGCAGCCAGCTTTCAGGGAGAAGGCTTACAGCTTTTCATCTCATCCCTGCATGCATCAGCCCTTACTAGAGATATTTAACAATGCAAGGAATTCGCAAGAGCAGGCGAAATATACACAAACACTGATCACTGGCTGAAGGAGACTCGAACCTACGAACCTTGGAACAGGTACCACAAATAGGTGAGTACAAATAGGCCGAGTACACACATACACACACACACACACACACACAAACACACACACAACTCCGTGAAAGCAGTATCACTGAATAGTGCTCAAGGATTTGGCTTTCAGTGCGTCATAAGAATTGTTAGCGGTCACGACGTGAATGAATCAGTGAACATACCTCAATTAAACCCCTGGTAAAAAAAAAAACTTTCCCCCCCTTCCCCTTTTTTTTCCCCTTTTCCCTCTTTTTCTCCAAAAAACCCCCTTTCCCTTTTTATTTTAAAAAATTTTTTTAATTTTATTTTTATTTTTTATTTTATTTCCTTTCCCTTTTTAAAACTCCCTTCCCTTTCTTCCTCACCCCCTCCTCCTTTCCCTTTCTTTTTTTTTCCCCCACTTTCAAAAACCCTTTTCATTTTTTTCCCCCTCATCCCTTAAAAATTTTTAACCTCTTCCCCTATCCCCTTCCCCTTCCCACCCTTTTCGGACCCTTTTTCTCCCAAAATCCCAAACCCCCAAAAAAAACCCCCCCCCTCCCTTATCCCCAAAATTTTTTCTTCATTTTTAAAATTTTTTCTCTCCTTTCGGGCTACCTACAAGAAAAACCCCTTTCTCTTTATAAATCTTTTCTTTAAAATTTTTTTTAAATTTTTTAATTCCCCCTTTTTTTCCCTTTAAAACCCCTTCCCCATTTTTAAATTTTAATCTTTCTAAAATTTTTTACTTTTTTTTATTCACAAAATTAATCTCATTTTAATTTTTTTAAAAAAATTTCTCCCCTTTTTTTTGTTTTTTTAATTTTCTATTTTTTTTAATCTTCAAAAAAAAAATCCAATTTTAAAAAAAAAAAAAAAAAAACTTTTTTTAAATACCTTTTAAAAAAATTTTTTTTTTAATAAAAACCTATTTTTTCCCCCTTTTTTTTTTTTTTTTTCCCTTCTCTTTCCCCTTTTTTTTCCTTTCCCCCTTTTTTCCTTCCCTCTTTCTCCAAAATTTTCCCCCTTTTTTATTTTCTCCCCTTTTTTTTTCTATCCCCCCCCCCCTTTTTCTCCCCCATAATTCTAATTTTTTCCTTTTTTCTCCTTCCCTAACCCCTTAAAACCCCCTTTCCCTTTCCCTTTTCCCCTCCTATTTTTCCCTCTCCCCCCCTTTTTTTTTTTTTTTTTTCCCCCCCTTTTTTCTCTTCGAATTCCCCTTTCTCTTTCCCCTACCCTTTTTGGGGCTATTCCTCTTTTCTTTTTTTCTCTTCCAAGTTTTTTCCTTTTTTTTTTTTCCCATCCTTCTTCCCTTTTTACTTTCTTTTTTCTCCCCTTTCCCCTACCATCAAACACTTTCCCCCTTTTTTTTTTTAAAAAATTTTTTTTTTTTTTTTTTTTTCCTTTTCTAAATCCTTTCTTTCCCCCCTTCCCTCTTTTTCCCCCCTTTTTCCCTCTTTTTTCCCTTTTTCCCCTAAAAAAACCTTTTCCTTTTTTTATTTTTTTTTTTTTTAAATTTTTCTTTTTTTTAAACCAAAAAAAATTTTACATCCCCTTTTATTTTTTCCCTTTCCTTTTTTTTTTTCCCCTTCACCCCCCCCTCCCCCTCCCCCCACCCCCTCCCTTAACTCACCCCTCCCTCCCCTCCAAACCCCCTTCCCCTCCTTAAAAACCCACCCTCCCCCCCCCCAAAACCCCCCCAAAACCCCCAAACCCCCCCCCCCCCCCCCCACCCCCCCAAAAACCCCTTCTCTTTCCCCCCCACCCCTTTTTTCTAACCCTAAACTCCCCCCCCCCTCTTCCTTATTTTTTTAAATTTAAAACCTCCTTTTTCCCCAAAAAAATTAAAACACTTTCTCCCCTTTAAAATATCTCCCAAAATTTTCCCTTTCCTTTTTTTTTTAAAAATTTCTCCCCTTTAATCCCTTTTTTCTCACCCCCTTTTTTTTTTTGCCTTTTTCCCCCATCATTGTGGGGGGGAAGATTGGGGAAAAAAAAAAGGAGATGAAAAAAGACCGAAAGGGGAAAAAAAAGGGAAAGGGGAGGGGGGAAGGAAAAAAAGGAAGGGGGGGGAATTGATGAAAAAAGAGGGAGCAAAATTAGAAATCATTGAAAACAAAAAAGAGAAACTAAAAAAAATTTTTACATTGGGGGGATTCGGGGGAAAAAAAAAGTTTGGGAAAAAAAAAATTTGGGAGGAACAAAAATTTACAACAAAAAATTTTAAAACCCCCCGTTTAAAAAGGCCCAAAAAAAAAAAAAAAGGAAAAACAAAAAAAAAAAAAAGGGGGAAAAGGAAAGGCAAGAAAAAAAAAAAACCCCCCCGGGGGAAATAAAACACAAAGGGTTAAAAACCCCCAACCCCCCCAATATCAAAAAAAAATAAACAGAAACGAACCCATCCATACCACCACCCCTAAGCTCTAATTCCACAATCACACAGCCTCCCATAATATTGTGCCTGCCTCCCCCCCCTCCCCGCCGCCCTTCCCCTTCCTCTCCCAAAAAACTAAATGGAAAAGGAAGCTAAAGGGATGGTAAAACCAAGGAGATGGAAAACAAAAAAAGAGTGTAAAGTGGCAAGAACCATCAGATGCTCACCCGACATCATAGCACTAAAGACAAAACTTACAGGGATGATAACAAAGCAACTTTTCCACCTGGGTATCGATTAGAGGAAAAACAAAAGAACAAGGAGGGAGAGGATACATTTCTCAAAAAGACCTGGAGTTTTGAGGGGAAAGGGGGGGACTGGAAAGAAGGGAAAAAAGACGACTTCTTGTAGGAAACTTCAGACTGGGGGCCAAAGGTGAGAAACATGATTAAACCCATCGCTTTAAAAGAGGGGGAAAAAGAGAAAGAGTTTAAAAGTTTGGGAATAGGGAAAAAGGTGGATACACTATGAAGTGGCCGGGGGGACTCATAGGGTGGACAAAATTGCTTATAATGGGGGATTTTAAAAAAGAAAAAGATTTACTGGGAAAACCCCGAGCCCCATGGGGGACCAGAAACATGGAGGGCTAAAATGTTGGAACTGAAAAGGGGAATTCATCATCAAATGTTAGGGTTTTCAACCAAGGGGGGAGGAGAGGTTTGCGCAAGGCTGGATTCCCTATTCACCGACAGTTCAGACATAAGGGATATCACCCACGAAAGACCCCTTGGGTAGTTTACCGGATTTTTCCTGGAAAGTTTCGGGGGGCAACGCCCCCCGGCCCGTCGTACCGGGCCCCTGGGGGACAGCGCCTGACAACCAGGTGTTTTCTGCTGGCTGCACGCAAAACCAAAGTACGAGCCACACCCGCTGATCAAAGGGAAATGACTTTGGGGCTTGTCCAGTGCCCCCTTGAAGACGCCAGGGGTCGTTGGGGAATCCCCCTTATGTGTGCTGGGGGGCGTTAACAGTCCGGCCCCCGACACTTTTGCATGGGCCTTTAAAGTGCTAGTGACACCCCTCTTTTTATTGGGGGGGTGGGGCATCTTTTGCCAAGTCTTTTGCTTTCGTAGTGGTGATTTCGTGGCAAGTTCGGGACTATCCCTCTAGGATTTTCCAGGTGATATAATCATTATCTCTTCCCCCCGTTTCCCGGGAAAACAGGTTTTTGAAACCTTAAACGCTCCCAGTAATTGAGGTGTTTTATCTCCCCTTTTGCGCGGTGAAAGTTCTCTGTACATTTTTTTAGGTCGGCAAATTTACCTGCCTTGAAAGGTGCTGTTGAGTGCAGCAATTTTCCCGCCCAGATAGAAAAGTGACCTGAAATGTCTCATGGGCTTGGCCTCCCTAGTTTTTTAAGGGGTTTTCATTTCCATCCCGCATTTTTCTAGCAGAGCGATTTATACAAGATGGGGCCTTTAAGGGAACCCCGCATAATCACTCCCAGTCTTTGCGTTTGGGGTTCGCTCTATTTTGTGGCCAGAATTTGTATTGTCTCTGATGAAGATTTAATTTCCCCAGTTACCATATCGAGAATTTAAAAATTTTTCATCGTTGAACTTCATATTGTTTTCTTTTTCCCCCCCTGAAAGATTTGGTTGATGTCCGCCTGGGGGTTGCGTGTCTGCAAAGGAAGAACTGTATGCGATTCGGGTGTATCTGCAAAGGAAGACACGGGCGTGTCAATTTGTGGATTTTAACAGTGGGAAAAGCCGCACACGAGAAAAAAAGGAGAAAAACCCAAAATTCAAAAAAGGGGGCTACCTAAAAAAATAAAAGTTTCCTGCATGAACAGTGAGAAAAAGAATAAGGAAAGACAGTGAATGAAAGATGGGGAAAAATAACCCCAAAAATTTCAGGGGGGGCGAGGAAAGGCCATACCAAAGGGGAACAGAAAAAAAAGGTAAAAACCAGATGCCCCATGGTTTAAAATGGAGGTGTAAAAAGGCCCAAACCCCCCAAGTGTGCTAGGAAGGGAAAAAAAGGTTTTGAAGGGAAAGGACTCAAGAAAACAAAGAGCTGAGCAGAAGAACCAGAAAAGGAAAAATGCAAAAGGGTAAGGAGAGAGGCCCGAGGCAAACGAAACGACATAGCACCCAAAAACCAAATCGAACCATAGTTTTTATACAATCACATTGGAGAAAAAAAGTCAAAACCAGGTAATCAGGCTGAGGAAGAAGGAGGGGGGCTCACGAAGAGGACCAAAAAGTATGTGAGAAAATAAAAGATTAAAATATTCACAATAGGTCAGGGAAAGCTTTCCCGCAAATGGGAGGCAGGGTGCACCACGGCGCTGCATACGGTACACTAACTATGGAGAGGGGAAGAAAACTTCTAACGAACTCGGGACCTCAAAGGCGGTGGCCCAATAGCATATCTCCATGGATAGAGGAAGGGGGGCAGATGAACTGTGTGTGCCATTAGCCAAAATTCAGTAAATTACAAACAGGGCATTGCCTAGGGGGGGAAGACAGCAATGTGTTCCAATTTTCAAAAAGGGGCAGACAGGAGCACAAACACAGACCAGTGCACTGACTTTTAAATAGTAAATTTATGGAAAAATTATCAGGAGAAATAGTGGAAGACATTGAAAAGATTGGGCTCATACAGACAGTCAGCACGGCTTTAGAGATGGGAAATCCCGTTCACAAATTTACTTGAGTTTTTACAATAAGGTAACAAAAGTAAGACAAAACGGAGAGGGATGGGTAGATTGCATCTTTTTAGATTGCAAGAAGGCTTTTGACACAGTACCACACAAGAGACTGGTGCAAAAATTAGAGGAGCAGGCAGGAATAATGGGGAAAGTACTGCAATGGATTAGGGAATACCTGACAGGAAGGAAACAACGTGTGTTGGTACGTGCTAAAGTGTCGGAGGGGGGCGAATGTGTCGAGTGGGGTTTCACAAGGTTCAGTCCTAGGCCCAGTGCTGTTTCTTGTATACGTGAATGACATGGTGGAAGGAATAGATTCTGAAGTGTCACTGTTCGCTGATGATGTGAAACTGATGAGGAGAATACAAGTGGGCTAGGATCAGTTAAGATTACAAGGGGATCTGAACAAACTACAAGTATGGTCCGACAAATGGCTCCTGGAGTTTAACCCCAGTAAGTGTAAGGTCATGAAGATTGGGGAAGGACACAGAAGACCGCAGATGGAGTAAAGGTTAGGAAACCAACAGCTGCAAACGTCAGTTAAAGAAAAGGATTTTTGGGGGGTAAGCATTAAAAACGAAACATGTCCCCTGAGGTACACATCAATCAAATAACTGCTGCAGCATATGGGAGATTGGCAAACCTGAGATTGGCATTTAGACATCTGAGTAAGGAGTCATTCACGACATTGTACACTGTGTACGTAAGGCCTACACTAGAATATGCAGCGCCAGTATGGAACCCTCACTTAGTCAAACGTCACGAAATTGGAGAAAGTGCAAAAATTTGCAACACGATTAGTCCCGAGAACTGAGCGGTATGTCTTATGAGGAGAGGTTAAGGGAACTCAACCTGATGACACTAGAGGATAGGAGGGATAGAGGGGACATGATAACAACGTATAAAATACTAAGAGGCATTGACAAGGTAGACAAGGATCGAATGTTTCAGAGATGGGATACAGAAACAAGGGGACACAATTGGAAACTGAAAACCCAGATGAGTCATAGGGATGTTAGGAAGTTTTTTTTTTTAGTCTTAGAGTTGTCAGGAACTGGAATAATCTGGAGAGTGAAGTAGTGGAAGCAAGTTCCAAAAATAGTTTTAAAGAAGAGGTATGCCCAAATATCATGGCGCAGGGAGAGAGTGAAATTATTCGACCATTTGAAGAGAGGGGGCTAGGAGCTATGACTCGACCCCTGCAACCACATATAGGTGAGTACATATAGGTGAGTACATCCAAAAACATTGGGCTAGCCCTTAATTATTCTGGAGACAAACATACCCCAGACTCCTTTCACTTAGGAAAACCATTAATTTACGAAAACCTCTTAAAATCATCACTCATTGTCAATTTTCTACTCATACATCTTCAATTTCATTACCTTTCCTTCAGGAACTCACAATACCATAGAATAAAATTTGAAGACTTTCAAAATTACTTTTTTTGGATATCTTCAAATTACTTTTTAGACTTTTTCAAAAAAACTTTTCTGGATACTTTCAAAAAACGTTTGGATACTTTAAAAAAAAATTTTTTTGGATACTTTCAAAAAGCTTTTTGGGTACTTTGAAATTAATTTTTGGATACTCTCAAATTACTTTTAGGATACTTTCCAAAAAAATTTTGGATACTTTCAAAATACCTTTTTTGGTACTTTTTAAAACTTTTGGAAAATTTTCAGAAAATTTTTTTTCCGATACTTTAAAAAAAACTTTTGGAATACTTTCAAAAACTTTTTGGATACTTTCTAAATACATTTTGGATACTTTCAAAAAAAATTTGGATACTTTCAAATTACTTTTTGGATACTTTAAATGTAATGATTAAAAACAGATGATGTGACAACGAAAATTGTCTTTGTAAGACTGATGCTACACCTCAAAAAAACTGCGTTGTTTTTTTCCTCATCTTCTGGTGATTGTGTCCACTACAAATTGCCGTAATGAGGGACTTGAGTTCCTGAGGCTTGAATGTGAACATTAAGCCTAGCTTGGGCAAAGACTTTGAACTCTGGAGGGCTGAGCGTGAAGCCCATCTTGCCGTCCGTTTGGTGACAGGAATAGCGGGGTCCAGACTGAAGGTGAAGTGTTGCATGAGAGAAGAGAACAGCAAAAACTTTTGTCATCCTGGCCAGAGATTCTCCTAAACAGGATCGTCGACCTGGGAAAACACTGGTAGGTATTAGGATGCAAATTTGTGAGAGAGATATACAACAAGAATAACAACATAGCCAGAAATATTTACGACTCATTTGGTGACCTTTTTTTTAACCAAGAAGTTTTGCAGTCTTCCTGCCCTCGTGAGCTACGATCACCAGTGCACAAATTTTCTTATTGTTTACCTAATCTTAGTATTTATCGAAGCTTCATACTTGAAAAGTTTTTGGCCAATATGAAAATATAATATACTGGACATTTGTTTCCAGCACAATACAGAAAGAAAACATGCAACATTTTTTAGCACAAACATAATTATAGCTAAAAGGTTACATTTACAACCCGCAAGTTTTATATTTGCAAAGGGGAACGTATAATTTTGGAACAAATGTTTAATAAAAGCAACAGAAACGTAACGTTAGCAAAACGAAAAGATATTTTTTTCATTACAAGAATCACCTTTGCCGAAGGGAAATGACACGCTCGTCCTTACGAAATGAACCATCATGGTTGATGAAACGCTCTGGGGGGAAGGTTTCCGGGTCACCCCAGTAACCTGGGTCATATGAACGCTGTACAAGTTGTTCAACACTACCGTCCCGGCTTGGAAACCTGAAGCCCTGTGAATAATCACAGTGATTCAATGTGTACTTGCATTAAGATTTATTGTATACTGGTAGAGCATTTTCCCCTGAAATCTCAGTGATGTCTTACTAGTTAAAGATTACTGTAGGGGAGAGTAATGTCACTGTGGAGACAGTATGGCATATGGAGACAGTGAGGTCAATGTGGAGGTAGAGTGAGGTCACTGTGAAAACCCGTAAACTCACTGTGAAGGCATAGTGAGGTCCACAGTGGAGAGTGAGGTCACTGTAGAGACAGTGAGGTAATTTGTGGAGACAATAAGGTAAGTGGGGAACAGTGAGGTCACTGTAAAGACAGTGAGGTCACTACGGAGACAGTGACCTCACTGAAGAGGCAGTGAGGGTACTGAGGAGACAGTGAGGTCACTGGGGAAGCAGTGAGGTACTCTGGAGATAAGTGAAGAAACAGAATTAGGCCTGTGAAGACAATATGGTCACTGAAAGGTAGAGTGAGGCCACTCTAGAGATAAATGAGGTCACTTGAGGTAAAGTGAGGTCACTATGGAGACAGTGAGGTCACTATGGAGAACAGTGAGATCACGTGGAGGCAGTGAGGTCACTGTGGAAGCAGTGAGGTAAACTGTGGAGGCAGTGAGGTTACTGGTGTCAGAAAGAGACCATTTAGACAAAAAAAAAATTTCACTGAGGCAAAACTGAATTTGCTATGGCAATTATTGTATTCAAAAACAAGCGCTAAACCCATATGGCTTATATACTCCCAAAAACGATAGAGAAGAAGGCAGGTGAAGGAACAGGTAAATAACAGGAAAATATTAAGTGGTACGACTCCTGAGTTTCATCTAAGAAATAAAGAACTTGAGAATTAGATCATGGAACACAAAAAGTAGCTAGTATCAGGGTGAATAATGAATAATGAAATTTCTGAGAGGCCAAGTGGTCTCTGAGAAGTCAAGTTGCCCACAAAAGAGGTCAAGTGCTCACAGAGAGGTCAGTGCTCACAGAGAAGCCAAATGGTCACAGAGAGGTCAAGTGCTCACAGAGAAGCCAAATGGCACAGAGAGGTCAAGCTGTAAATGAGAGGTCAAATGGGAATTAAGAGTGTACCACAGTAGGTCTTCCCCAACTGTATCACACACCCCCCACTAGAGAGGGTTACTGACCTGGGCCTAGTTTTCTAAAGCTTCCCCACCAGATGTCAGGCACTGAGGTAGACCCACGCTGTTTAACATCTCTCTCACTTGCGCTCACCTGACCTACCATCAAGACCTATTCCCTTGACTGGTTTCCCCAGCTACCCTCTAACTGCGTCTGCTGTGTACCCTTAATTTAAATAAATCCAGAAAATACTCAATAGCACTTGTTTTTCAGCCTATAAGCTACCCTGCTATTACTGCTACACTACGAAAGGCAATTAATTATAACAGTATTGAGAGAAGTGGATATTACATTTGTGATTTTTCTCTCCCACTGATTATCTTTCATAATATTTTTGTGTTACTCTGCCCTTCTGCAAGTGAATAATTTTGCATTTCAAATTGCAATTGCCACACCTCAACATTTGCTTTGTGCTAAGTTTGCAAAAGATAATTCACAACAATTTTGTCACTAGATTCTATTTCTTTGGACATACAATTTTGTTTTGTGAACTTTTTTCATATTGTTACTGTAATATTTCGCAATTGCTATTGTTGTAGCAATGTTATACATTTTCTGTGAAATCACCTGCATTAATCAGTGAAATTTTCTGTTGTGAACCCACTTGCATAAACTTATTTTAACAACGGTTTCCATAGTACATCATTATATTGGTTAACGTGTTCTTAAAATTCTTACATCGTACCAACAAGAGTGCCAATTACCATCATGTTATGTTGTTCTCTTTGACTCTGTGCCAAGTTTAGGGTTAACTGTGTACCATTTTCAGCTTTCTTAATATTTTTTCTTACCTTTTCTGATTTCTTATTCTTCGCACGACTCTGAGCCATGACTAACACATGTAGTGGTCGCAATACTTCGTTAGCTCTGACTGGCACGACCAGTAATCCTTCACAGGATTTGTCCAATAGTACTTGAAGTGGAAAATGTTCTACGGAGAGCCAAATAGCAGCCCTCATAGCAACCAACTGCATGTGCTTCAAACGGTCGTTCTTGCCCATCCCTCATCTTCGTTGGTGGCTCTGACATGTTAGAGATGGGGCTAATTTCTGTTGAAACTGCAAAAGGGGGTAAATATGATAACCCTTCAAAAAACCAATAAAAAACTTTTTGATATTGCCGCATTAGATCAAGAAAGAGGTACTGTCAGTGCTTTTGTTCGTCTCAACCCGATTTAGCAAGCTTGAGACAGGGCCGGGCCCTCATAGGGGGGAGTTCCATTTGTTTACTTCCCATCGGGGGAAGAAAACCACAAACTTTGATATTTTCACTATTGTTTGGGGAAAAAAGAAAAAGTTTTTGAATAAAAAAACTCACCTGCACCCCTGTAAACAAAAATGCCCACAGGAAAAATTTAAACTTCAGTGCTGTCCTGATGCCCCCAAGCCCCCACCCCAGTACAAAGCAGAATGGGACGCCTTTTCTCCTCCCAAAAAGGGAAAACATTGGGAGATTTTTTTAAGGATTGCAAAAAATTATTTTTTATTTGTTTTGGGGTGAAAGGAACCAATTACCAAGTTCCAAGGGGGGAAATTTAAAAAATTTTCTTTCTTGTACACCAGGGCTGGGGGGGTTTTTTCGGGACGCCCCAAACATGCGTGGCCGAGGTCTTCCCACCTTTTTTTGGGAAAAACACCCTCACTAAACCCCTCAAGGGGGGTTTTCAATAATGCTGGTGGGGGGTTTTCTTGATCTAGGGATTTGGATCTTTGTTTCCATTTTCCCTTTAAATTAACCTGAATAATTCTTTATTGCTGTTCTTACTGTTGAAACAGGGGTTTTTAGTGCCGATGAAGGTAGCGTAGGTAGAAAAGGAAAAAGGGCCGTGGACTAGATGGGTTTTTAAATCGGGTGGGAGGGGAGTACAAAACGGCAGTGTGGGGAAAGTGCCGGCAACCAGTCCGTGGGGGGGGATACCTGTGTACCCAAGTGGGTTCAAAAAGCGGGATTTAGAGAGGGGGGGACTGTGTGTCCCCCCCCCCCCTAGGTAGGCCTACAGAGGGAAAGAAACTAAATGCCGCGAAAAAAATGAACTCCCCAAGCAGCCCGGCTAGGCGTGTGCTCCCCCTCCCAAGGCTGCCCCTACATTTGCACCGGCCACGCACCTCGCGCGTCCCACGCGAAAAAATACGGGGGGCCCCCATAGTAAAAAAGGAATTACCCCACTCCCCCAAGAGGGACGGCTTTGGGCTCACTAAAAAAAAAAAATGGAAAAAAAAAATGCAACAGGAAAAAAAAAAAAACTCCCCCCCATCCAGGGGAAAAAGAAAACGGGTTTTCCCCCACGCGCTGTTTCATCCGAGTAGAGGGGCCTGGGAAAACCGTCAGCACTGGAACTAAAACCTTCTATATACGGGTTGCCCGCAGGCGAACACCCATTGACCCCCCTTCGTCTACTAACTTTGGTTGCACCCTCACATCTGCAAACAATGACGGACAGAAAGCATTTCCAAAGGGTGTAAACATGTAACTCAGAGGGCAGAAACTGCCCTGACCGTAATAAGGTTTTTTTCCTTTTTAGTTAAAAAAAAAAAACGGTGCACATACATACAATAATACTATACCCCAGGGAAATTTCATTACACTCTGGGTACCCTTCCCAAAAAGGGTATTTCCCATAATTACAGGGATGTTGTCCACCCTGATTTTCTATTTATCGACTAGCTATACAATGTGTGTGCTTTTTTTCCCCTTTTTTTGAAAGAAAAACAATTAGCAAAACCCTAGGCGTAGGAGTCGGACAAGCCCCGTAGGTACGTAAAAAGGGCCCCACAGAAATGACAGTTGTCCGGGGTCCGGGCCAAATTATGGAGCCTTACGGGCCTTTTTTTCCCGGGTACCACAGAAAGGGGGAGAAGGGGTAAAAAGGGTTTTTGCCCCAACATTAGTCTGATCGGGGGCGTTCCCAAACGCACAGCCCCCCCCGCTCAAACTTCGGCCTGCATATGGTCCACAACTTCATGTAATAAAGGTGGGTTTCCCCTTGATACTCCCGACAACCTCCCCTCCCTCGAATTTAATTTGCCCCCGGAGTTTGTCGTAGGACACGGAAGGGAAACCCACAAATTTTTGGGACAAGTTTTTTTGCATCCCGGGGGCTGCACGGGGTTGAGAAAACATAACTTTGAAACCCTGGTTCCACTTTGTTTTCCTTGGCGCGGGCTTTGGGCGCCTGACTTGGAAACCTACCATAGCTTTCAAAAGGGTTTCTCTGGGACCCCGCTGGAAGAAAAAGGGCTGGGGTTTGTCCTCATCTTTACTACACGGGGGGTTATCAAATCGTAAGTGGGTCTAGGGGGGTAAAAAAATTTTCATATGGAAAAGCGCTTGTCTAGCCATAAAAGCAAAATAAAGGTGTCTCACCGATCGGAGCTGTTAAAGGGGGGAATTTAATGTACACTGAACATCGGGGAAGCCTCACCCCCATGAAATTACAATTTTGGTTAAAGGGGGTTTTTACTCTAAAGCCCCCTCCAGGACTTTGCATTTTTTTTACGTTCACAAGACCATTACTCGCAGGGTGGCGTGGAGCTACTGGCGTTTGATAATTTGAAACCCAACCAAAAAAACCCATTATGCCCTTTTAAAATAAAACCCTCAGACCCTTTGTCTAAACAAAAGGGACCGGGGGCAAGTATGACGAAGAAAAACATGCTCACGGAAAACACTATCGACCTTTTCAGCTTTTTTAATCGGGAATGGGTACTAATTCACTTTTCCCCCGCGTCGGGTTAAATCTACTTTAAACAAGCAGGTGTTTATTTCCCTTTCTCCGGGGCCCGAAAAATTCGTCAACAAGGTCGACAGAATTTCTTTTCCCCGGGGCCCCTTTTGGGAATGGGAAAACTTTAAAAGGGGGGTTTGGCCCTTAAGGGTCCCCTTTTGTGCGGTGGGCAGACAACACTTGGTGTACATGCTTGGCAATGTCCAGGGCCATCCTTAGGCCAAAAAATATTTCATTCGGCCGTTTGATACTGCGGCCTTCCCGGGGGGGGCGCTAAAACCTGGGCATTGTGGTTTAAAACCTAAGAGAAAGCGGATCATGGATTTCGGGAAACACCTTTTGGTATACGGTTTTTCTGCCGGGGCCACCACTGGGGAAACACGGCACGTACCCCTTGGTTGACCACTAAAATCCTTCAGGGGAACGGGAACTTGCCCTGTAAGCCCAACGTCCCCCCCTTGAAAGGGGAAACGAAGGACGGGAGACCCAAACCGGGCCCTTTGTCGTTGGGCTCCTCTCGAGATCCTCAACAGAGAACAAATTTGGGGCCGACACTCACAAATTTCTATATTTTCCCTCGACAGGGCGTCACCCTAAAAACTTTTTGTTTTACCTGGGACATAGCAAATTTCAGGGTTTTTCATTAACGTGAGCAAACCCACCGGGGCCTTTGTTTTTCCCGAGGGGTTCCTTATTTGCAAAAAGGCCAAAAAAGGGTAAAAAATCGTATAAATCTTGATGGGGAAAAGATAGATATATACCCCGAAAATGACTCAGGGCCCATACAATGGCTAAACCCTTCTAGCTCTTTTCACTGAAAAATTGATTTTCCCGCTTTAGTAAAAAACAAGGGGCTAGCATGGCAATACCCTGTTGTTTTTCCCTTTAAGATTCTTGTGAAAAGGGGAACGAAACCAAAAAAATGCCAACTTTGCGGGCTTTAAGTCTCAAGGTAAATCCTTGGTAAAAACGGGAATTTAAGGGGTTTGGGGGCTGATGTTAACTTTTCTTAAAAAAGAAAAAAGCTCTTTCCCCTGATCGCACTCCACTCAAAAGGGGCACCCTTTTCTTGAGAAAAGGGGTTTTCGGGGGGGTGCAGCAATGGTGAGAAACCTGCGATAAAGGTTGGGGGTAGAAACCCGCCGGGCCCTATGAAGGACCGGACGGGCACCCGGGCCGCCCAGGGGGTCTGGGGAAATTTTCTGCAGGGCCGAGTTTTTGACTCGTCCGTTTTTTATCCTTTCCGATTACAAACTGACCCAAAAAATTTTTATTTCCTTCCGGGGGAAAAATGCTTTTGGGAGAGTTTTTACCTTAAGTTTTGGGGGCCTGAGCAAACCTGTCCAATACCCTGTCAAGTTTTTTCCAAGATGGAGGGGAAAAATTTTGGGGAAAATGACAAAGGAAATAAACCCAGGTAGACCAGGAGCGTCCCCCCCTAGGGGGGGAAGGGAAAAAATTGTCTCATCAAACGCCCAAAGTGTTGGGGCTTCCCCCAAAAGGCCAAGGGGAAACCCTTTCCCTGAACGGGTAATGACCATTTTGTAGTAGAAAAGCTGCCCAACTCTCTACTCTCATCATCGAGGGGGATCTGCCAAACCCTTAAAAAAAAAATCAAGATTTGAAAAGACCTTATTATCCCCGATGTTCTGCAACGGTCGTTCAAAACGGGCAAGGGGAAAACGGTCGGGGAAATGGCACATGCATTCATTTTCCGTAATCGATAACAGGGCCCGGGTTCCCGTCTTTTTTTTGGGGAAACCAAAAAGGGGAGCTTCCACGGGGAAAGTGGACCCTCAAAAAACTCCATCAGGGAGCATCCTTTTTAATGAGTTCTTCGGGGAAGACTCTTTGCTCCATGTGGCAGGCGAAAACGCGGGTAAAAAATAAATGGGTTTATCCCTTTGTCAAGTGGAATAGGGGAAAAAGATCAGTGGGGGTTCCAACCCATTGACCCCACCATCTAGTGAAAACGGGCAGAACGTGCACGTTTGAAAACCTGGAAAAATTTTTTTGGAACCTCTTCGGGATAGTCTGCAAAGCTAAAACACCCTTCCTCACTGGCCGGGTTTTTGGAAATCGGGCAGCAGACTCGCCTGGGAGAACTGAAACTCACAAGGAATCAGCTGGGGTTTTCACCCTCCACTCCACCGGAAGGGAATCTGACAAGGTGGGACAAGTGAGGTATTCTTTCCCGCAGGGGAAATTCTCGACTATGCATGTTGACAAAAAGGACTTGCAACTTACCCCGTTGCACTGTTGCAAGGAGGGTTTTCAAGGGGAGGCCCTTGACTCGGCATGTTCGTTGTAAAACCAGCCATGGTCCCCCCTTTCAAAAGCCGCTCACGTACACCGAAACAGGAGTGAGCGATTTTGCTGAAAAATTTACATTCATTTTTTGTACAAGCAGTAACTTTTGCTCGCTAAATGCCATGACACAGTCAAAAACAGTCGCCGGGGCCGACAGGGATACTGCGGTTTTGACAACTGCTGGGCTCAAACAACACGTCCAGATTTAAGTAAAGGGTTTAAACCCTGGGCGTCCCCAGCCTGGGTTTCACTGGTAACTACGCGCTGATGGCCAGGAGGTGATGGGCAACAAAGCTCTATTTACGAGGTCGATCAGGACAAAGAGACCGCCCCCCGGGGAAAGAATGTGCTAGGGAAAACCCAAACCGGGGTTTTCCAAAGATTCTAGGGACTTGGCATACTCCCGAGACGGGTGCACGTGTGGATTTCCCAAGCGCAACGCCCCAGAAGGGCAATCCCTCCGTTTTTTTCCGCTTTCCCCCTCAAACTGGATCTAAACATCCTAAGATCTTGGGCCCTGGTTTTGAACCCCATTAGCAGGTTCCCCCATGGAAAACAATACCCTCCACCCAAGAATTTTTCCCGGGCAGCTTTTTGACCCCCGGAAACCCCAAAAAACTAGCGTTGTGCGACAGCGAACCGTCAGCCGGTTTTTCCCGGGCTTTCCCCTCAAGGTCTAATGGGAGAAGGGTCTGTCAACATGGCCCCGTGAAGGCCAATGTCTCGGAAAAAGGTGGAGCGGACAATGTTAACCACCGAACCCTTGTCTAGGAAAAGCTGAACCGGCTTATTGTGGGCATGGACCGATGACGTCCACAGGGTTGTCATAAACCCAACATAAGGCATGACAGGCCGAAAGAGGTCCCCCGGAAATTTACAGCTGCTCGAGGCCGACACTTGTTTGACGAGGCTCGACCGGGGAAGGGACGGTACGAGTCTCAGCAACAACGTCAAAAAACTCATTTTCCCCCCCCTGTCGGCAAGCGTAAACCCCTGCCCAGGGCGGCGAAAGCATTGCGGACAGGGACGGAAATTTCAGCGACCTCCACAGGGTTACAACCGGGCTTTTCGGGTGGTTTTTTTGGAAAGGGGCCCTTCCCCCGAACTAGTGGAAGGGGGGTTTTACGAGCATGTGCATTGCGCGGGGGGGGGGCGACTGCTTGCTTTCCCCTCAGCTGTCTGCATATTCCCCCGCTTTGTTACACTCAGGGAGGTATTTACTGGAAGTATTTTTGGGAAACAAAAGATTTTCCCCGCAGAAATGGGGATGGGGGGGTGGGCGGTTACCTTGATACTGAACGTGGGGACTGTGACGGGTTTCTTTTTCGGGGGCTTAAGTTTTTTAACACCCAGTCGGTAGTTTCCCCGTTTTCCACAGTTGAAAAACAATAAAATACACGCTTAGCGGGGGAAAGGTTTTGGGGGGGGTGTCTGCGGGGGCCCTTTGCCCCCGTCCAAAGGGAAATCGATGACTGCCTTTTTTTTAAAAGACCGAAATGTTTGGGTTCCGTGGTTTTCCCATTTTTTTAAATTTTGGCGCGTATTATGGGCCTGGGGTTAAAAAACCCTTTTTGGTTTGGGTGGGCTGACAGCACAGCAAAATTTACTTCCGGCTGCGAAACCGCCGGGGCACTGCGGAACGGGGGCTGCAAGGATGGGGAGGGGTCATCCCAAAGCGGCAAAAACCTTTTCCTTGCTCGGAAGGGGGCTTGAGCGAGTCCCAGGGGGTTTATAAAGCACCCAGGAAAGTCGTGCTGGGGGGCCGGGTCCCACGCAAACAAAAAGGGAGGGCCCCGAGGGTAGGGGCGGAAAACCCTCCGCATGAAAGCCGACGAGCCCAAAGGGGATTATGTCTTTTAAAAAGCCATAAAAGGCCATCACCATCCGCCCATTAAATGGAGTTGACGGCATCCCTAAAAATCCCTGGCGGGGTTCTCAAACGGCAAAAAGCAAGCCAGGGGGGGTTTCGTGCCCGGATTGACATTCCGGGCCAAAAAAACCCGGAAAGATTCAAAGTTTAAAGGGGGTTTTGGGGACTATGCCCCAAAATAACGCCTAAATTCCTCCCTTTAAATTCCCCCCCAAGAAATGAATCTTACAAACGCGCTTTTAGGGTGCACAAAGGCACCTATATCACCCTGGGGGAGATCCACTGCTGCAAAACAGCACGAATTACTGTTTATCTGTTGGGCTATCAAATAAGCCCCAACCCGTCCCCCTCGACTGACTGCACCCATGGCCCCTAAACTATTTGCACGACCGCAAAAAAAAGGGGCGGGAGGACGATGAGCCGGCCCACTGGTTTGGTTTTGGGGGTTTTACCACAAGTTTTACCAACTGTCCCCTGGGGCTTCGATGCCCTGCCGCGTGCTTTACGTCTGGCTGAGGCACCAAATTCTTTTTACCAGCAGAATCTTGGGGGAAAGGCAAAGGCCCCCCTGGGGTGTCTTATCATTTACGTCAAATTTTTGAAAAGCAAATGGTTTAGAAGATGGTAAACATTTAAGCAAGAAATGGTATGGGAAATGGCAAAATTCAAAAAAGAGTCAAAGAACCAGCACCACAGAAATTTTAAAAATGCTTAGGATTTGAAATAATTTTAGCAAAACAACAAAAAAAAAGGGAAATAGTGATAAAACTCTGAAAACAAAATAAAGATGTATGCAAGGAAAAGTACTACCGGGAAGTGCAAAAAATGAAGCTAAATATTCCCAAAAATTTCACCAAAGGGAAAAAGGCAACAAAATTTATGAAAAGGGGTTGAACTGTAAACACTGGTTTGCAAAAATTTCACAAAATTAAAATTTAAACAGGTACTACAAAAACACTAAACTGGGGGTTTCAACACAGTTTTTTTTAAAAAAAATTTTCGGTGCCAAACATAGCCCAAAATTTGGGGAAAAGCAAAAAAAAAAAGGGAATTCACTTGCACAAGGGAATTTCACAAAAAAAGATATCAAGTATGGAATAGTGGGCCCAAAAAACACACAAAAAAAAAAATTTTCACTGACCAGAATTGCTTATTTTGCACACAAAATAAAATTAAAAAAAAATGCAAATTATTAAATTCAAGAATATGGCAAAAGGTTTTAAATGGTTTAGCAGGGGGGTACAACCCGGCAAAAAAAAAAAAAAAATTTTTCAAAAAAATCTTTAAGGGCCCAAAAATTTAAATTTAAATTTTACAAAGGGAAATTTTGGGGAATAAAATGGTAAATAAGCAGGTTTTCCCCAAAAAACACTCAATGAAATTGGGGGATATAAAATAGCAAAAAACAATGCCCCATAGGGGAATTTTTCCCCTGATAAAACATTTGAATATTTAAGCAAAAAAAAATGGGGGAAAAAGAAAAAAAAAAATTTAAAAGGGGTTAAAGGGAAGATTGTATGACGCAGGGGAGAAAAAAACTAAAACTTAAATACTTGAAGATTACACTTAATTTAAAAAAAAAAATAACAAACAAAACAGTGGGAGGGGTGTCAACAATTTTTGGGGCTAACTGCCGGTGCAACTAAAAAAAAAAAAACAGCACAAAAGGAAATTTCATGAAAAAATGAAATTTTTTTAGGGAAATTGTATAAAGGTTAAAAAACTGAACAATTTAAAACAAAAACTGAGGTGCAAGAAGCAAATAGAGAAAAAAATGGAAAATTTAAAAAAATTGGGGTTTTCAAAAATAAATTCAAAAAAAATTTAAGCTGTAGGAAAAAGGCAAAATGGGCACTGATGAAAATGAACCAAATTTTCTAATTTTGGCTTCAGTAACAACTTTTAAATTGGGGGCAGGGCCCTTAAATAATGTCACAAAAAATTAAAGGGAAAAAGCTAGTTTTAAATCACTTTTTACTTAACTTTGAGTGCAGGTTTACGAAGGGAAAGGGCGGGGGCGGAACTTTCATGGGTGTTCTAAATGCACCAAAAAACGCCTCGGCCCTTGTATACCCGCAGGGGGGTTCAATGTCGTAGAAAAAAATGTCAGAAAGGACTTGGGAAGAACAGGAAGGACCGGAAATAACCCCTGTGGAGGTATAAGATATTTTTTACGTGGGTACCCGGCGTTAACCACAGCTGGTGTAGGTTGTTTTTCACTTTGGGAAGCGTGTTCCCGGGGGGCGCTGAAATGACTGGGGCTTCAGCACACGGGGGAAAAAAAACATTTTCTGCACTACCGAACGTGCTAAAAACAACTTAAATGAAACTTTGAACTGGGACGAGTAAGTTTTTTCTGTAACAAATCCCCTTTGGGGAAAAAAGAACTGGGATGAACTGGGAAAAAAAACAAAAAGGGGAAAGGGAAAAAAAAAAAAAAATTTTTTAAAAATGGGCCAAAACAAAAAAAAAACTGGGACTGGCTGGAATTACGTAGGCGCTGAGTAGTAAGAAAACCCATGATGAGTCCGAGCTGCTTTTAGACGCGAAAATTTTCGGGCCCTTTGGGGCTAAAAACCCAAATGGGTTTCCCCCCCGTTTTTAAGCCCCCGGGAGAACTTTTTGGAGGAAATTGGGGAAAACCCCAACACACATGGAAAGCGAAAGGACGTCTTTTCCTAGCAAAAGGCTGTAAAGGGGGCTGGGGTGTTTACACGGGTGATTAGGGTATAAACCCAACCCCCAAAGCTGCCTCGGGGGTCACTTTGTGGAGCCACACGAAGCCAACCACTTTAAAGACCCACCCCTATTTTTTGTAGCTGAAAGGGCGTAGGACGCTGGTCGGAGGCAAAAGGGGAATGGTGCTGGAGATGTTGAAGGGGGGGTTTTAGAGAGGGTGATGAGGTGAAAACCCCTGACTGCTAAAAGGGTGGAGATGAAAGGGCCCTTTATCCTATATCCAGATTTTTTGGGAAAAAATTTTAGGGCGAAAAAATCTATCTCGGGGCCCCCTCAAGACGCTGGGGGTAGCGATAACTCTTTAAAGGGTAGCAGGGGCGTTGGATGACGACGGATGATGTTGACTGGTGGGCCCACCGTTCCCCCCCCACCCCCGAAGAGGCCCCACAAGGGCCCCTGAAAATTCCCCCTGTCACCACGTTTTTGCTGTTCTTACTGTTGAACAGCGGTTTAGTGCCGATGAAGGTTAAACTTTGGTTTTGCAAAGATACCCGGGCCCTGGACTAATTGGCTTTAATCGGGTAGGAGTAGTACCCCAACGGGCAGTGTGAGGAAGTGACCGCAAAACCAGTCCGTGGAGGGGGAGTACCTTTTACCCAAGTCGGGGCGAAGCGGGGGTGGAGAGGGTGGACTGTGTGTCCCACCGACCTAGGGAGGCCTACAAGGGCAGGGAAATGAATTCCGCGAAATATGAAATATTTAGAGCAGAGGGTAGGCGTGTGCTCTGCCCCAATACAGGCTGTTTTTACAATTTTCCCTTCCCCCCCGACAAGCACTGGGAAAAACCCTACGGGTTTTTGCCCCTTTCCCCCTGAAAATAAGAAAAATTAAACCAATAGAGTGAATTTCTAGCCAGGCCCATTTCTGAATTTTTCCCACCGATGTCCCGGGACTGAGGGAGAACCCCGCTGTCCGACATCTCCCTTTTCCCCACTTTACCTGACCTACCATCAAGACCTACCCCCCCCCCACCTCCTTGACTGGCTCCGGGGCCATCAAACGTAAACTGCCTGTGAGCCTTATTCAAAAAATTCAAAATTTGTCCCAAAAGCATTTGTGTTTTCAGCCTCCCAAACTACTCTTTTCTATTTAAAAGACATTATAAAAGAAGCAAGTGGTCACGAGAGGTCAAGTAAATCCTGAAATGATCAAAAAGGGGCACTGAGAAATCAAGTGGTCACTGACAAAATCAAGTGGTCACGAGAGATCAAGGGGGGTCACTGAGAGATCAAGTAGTTTACTGAGTTTATCAAGTGGGCCCCTTTAGAGATCAAGTGGTTACTGAGGGGATCAAATGAACACTGAGAGATCAAGGGGGTCAAATGAGAGATAAAGTGGGCCCCTAAGAGATCAAGTATCACTGAGAAAATTAAGTTTCCTGAGGGGAAACAAGTGTCACTTTAGAGATTTAAAGTGGTCACTGAGAGGTCAATTAGTCACTGAGTGGATCAAGTGGTCACTTGAGAGGTCAAGTAGCCACTGAGTGATCAGGGGGTCAATGAGAAATCAAGTGGTCACTGAGAGATCAAGTGGTCACTGAGAGATCAAGTGGTCACTGAGAGATCAAGTAGTCACTGAGAGATCAAGTGGTCACTGAGAGATTAAGTTGTCACTGAGAGATCAAGTGGTCTCTGAGAGATCAAGTGGTCTCTGAGAGATCAAGTGGTCTCTGAGGGGTAAAGTAGCCACGAGTGATCAAGTGGTCACGGGAGACTAAAGTAGTCACTGAGTGATCAAGTAGTCACTGAGAGATCAAGTGGTCTCTGAGAGATCAAGTAGTCACTGAGAGATCAAGTGGTCACTGAGAGATCAAGTAGTCACTGTGAGGACAAGTTGTCACGAGAGGTTAACTGGTAACTGAGATTTTTTAAAGTGGGTCTTTGAGAGGCAAAGTAATCACTGAGAGACCAAGAAGTCACTGAGAGGCCAAGTGGTAACAGAGGTCACGTGGTCACTGAGAGGTCAAGTGATGACTGAGAGGTCAAGTAGTCACTGAAAAGTCAAATGGCCGCTGAGAGGCCAATTTGGTAACAGAGGCCAAGTGGTCAAAGAGAGAAGTAAAGTTTTACAGAGAGGTCGTGTGGTCACAGAAAGGTTAAGTGGTAACAGAGAGATGAAGTGGTCACTGAGAGGTCAAGTGGTCACTAGAGATCAAGTGGTCACTGAGAGATCAATGGCCACTGAGAGATCAAGTGGTCACTGAGAGGTCAAGTAGTCACTGAGAGTTTAAAGGGGTCACTGAGAGATCAAGGGGGTCACTGAGAGATCAAGTGATCACTGAAGTTCATTGGTCACTTAGAGATCAAGTGGTCACTGAGAGATCAAGTAGTCACTGAGAGATCACGTGGTCACTGAGAGGTCAAGTGGTCACTGAGAGATCAAGTGGTAACTGAGAGATCAAGTGGTCACTGAAGATTCAAGTTGGTCACTGAGAGATCAAGTGATCACTGAGAGATCAAGTGGTCACGAGAGATCAAGTGGTCACTGAGAGATCACGTGGTCACTGAGAGATCAAGTGGTCACTGAGAGATCAAGTGGTCACTGAGAGATCAAGTGGTCACTGAGAGATCAAGTGGTCACTGAGAGATCAAGTGGTTACTAAGAGATCAAGTGGTCACTGAGAGATAAAGTGTTTACTAAAACCCAAGTGGTCACTGAAGATCAAGTGCTCACTGAGAGATCAAGTGGTTACTAAGAGATGAAGTGGTCACTGAGAGATCAAGGGGTTTTCAAGAGATAAAGTGGTCCACTGAGAGATCAGGGTTACTAAGAGATCAAGTGGTCACTGAGAGATCAGTGGTTACTAAAGATCATGTGGTCACTAGAGATCAAGTTGGTTACAAGAGATCAAGTGGTCACTGAGAGATCAATGGTCACTGAAAGATTAAGTGGTCACTGAGAGATCAAGTGGTTACTAAGAGATCAAGTGGCCCCTGAGAGATCAAGGGGTTTACTAAGAGATAAAAGTGGTCACTGAGAGATCAGTGGTCACTGAAAGATTAAGTGGTCACTGAGAGATCAAGTGGTCACTGAGAAAATCAAGTGGTCACTGAGAGATCAAGTGGGTTACTAAAGATCAAGTGGTCACCTGAGAGACTAGTAAAGTCATTGTGAGGTAAATTTATGCATAATTATCTTATATTAGTTTTAACAGTTTAATTATGATCGAAGACAAGCTTGAGAAGGTGATAGAGGTGAGGGAGGAGAGGTGGAGGCACTAACCTGCAGCTTGGTATCTCTGAGAGCTTTGTGAGGTACAGTTAATGGCGCTGAACCTCATAGCGGAATACCTCTGTCTGTGTGGCATCCGTGTAAACCAACCTGTAGCAATAAACATTATCATAAGACAAATGGGTCAACAGGTAACAGTGATAGCATATTACTAGTGTGCTTCTCGCATCTGCTCTACCTGCATGGAACAAGTGAGCCAAATTAGTAACCGAGATCTTAGTGAAAAAACGTCTTTTATCGCTGAATGACCCAGACAAAAAAGTCCTACCTTCTTATAGTTATTTTCTGGGCTTTATCATGAACTTTTTTAAAGTACTTGATAAAGCCCAGGCTTGGGAGAAAACGTTATATAAAGAGGAACTTTAGCTACCAAAAGTCTTTATTACCACTTGTCAGTTGTTGCCGTTGTCCACCCATCTACCTTCTTCTCAAAGCTCTGCAACAGTGGGTTCCATGTTTGTTTCCACCAACAACTCTTTAAACAAAAATATAAGATGGCATAGGGAGGCCTCTTTCCTCAGCAACGTGTATCGGTTATTCTTTGAGACAGTATTTTTGCATAACTTACTGCCTGTCTGTCTGTTTATTCAGGTATAAACTGCTTTAGCTTTTACAAAGAAAAACTTTAAAAACCGTTGTGATGTATCTGTCACATTCTTCCCGTACTAAACTTTAGCAGCCCATGAGAATGTGATTCATAAAGCAATTTTAGGCTTGCAGTAAGGTTTTTTTTTTCATCTTGGTCAAATTGCAAATTAAACTAACATATTTTTCTTCTGCCAGTGTGGTGTTGTGTGTGTTTTGTGTGTGTGTGTGTGTGTGTGTGTTTGTGGTGTGTGTGGGGTGTGTGTGTGCATTTTGTGTGTGTGTGTGTGGGGTGTGGGGTGTGTGTGTGTGTGTGTGTGTGCGTGTGTGTGTGTGTGTGTGTTGTGTGTGTGTGTGTGTGTGTGTGTGTGTGTGTGTGTGGTGTGCGTGTGTGTGTGTGTGTGTGTTTTGTGTGTGCGTGTGTGTGTGTGTGTGTGTGTGTGTGTGTGTGTGTTTTGTGTGTGTGTGTGTGCGTGTGTGGTTGTGTGTGTGTGTGTGTGTGTGTGTGTTTTGTGTGTGTGTTGTGTGTGTGTGTGTGTGTATGTATGGTGTGTATGTGGTGTGTGTGTACTCACCTATATGTATTCACCCATACGTGGTTGCAGGGTCGAGTCATAACTCCCGGCCTCCGCCTCTTCACTGGTCGTTACTAAGTCCCCTCTTTCCCTGTTCCATGATTTTATCATAAACCTCTTCTTAAAGCTATTTATGGAACTTCCCTCCACTACTTCAATCTGCAAATTATTTCGCTTCTAACAACTCTAAGGCTAAAGAAATACTTCCTAATATCCCTATGACTCATCTAGGTTTTCAACTTCCAACTGTGCCACTTGTACCTGTATCCCATCTATGAAATTCGAGCCCTGTCCACCTTGTCAATTCCTCTCAGTATTTTATACGTCGTTATGATTCCCCCCCCCCCCCTATCCCTCCTATTGCTAATATTATCAGGTTGAGTTCCCTCGTAAGACATCTTACTGCAAACTTTTGCACTTTCTCTGCTTTCTTGAGGTATTTAGCTAGGTGTGGGTTCCATACTGGTGCCACATACTCCAGTTTTGGGCCTGACGTACAGGGTTGTACAGTGTCGTGAATGCCTCCTTACTCAGATGTCAAAATGCAAATTCACAGGTTTTGCGAAGCGCCCATATGCTGCGGGCAGTTATTTCATTGATGTGTGCCTCAGGGGACATGTTTGTTACAATGAATACCCCCATGATTCTTTTCTTTAGGGTGAAGTTTGCAGCTTTTGATCCCCTAACCTGTACTCCGTCTACGGCCTTCTTTGTCCTTCCCCAATTTTCGTGACTTTACACTTGCTGGGTTAAACTTCAGGAGACATCTGTCGGATCAGACTTACAGCCTGCCCCACATCCCCTTGTTATTTTAAAGCTGATCCTCGTCCGCTTGTATTCTCCTCATCAGTTTTCACATCATCAGCGAAGAGCGACACTTCTGAATCTATTCTATCCATCATATGATTCACGTATACAAGAAACAGCATGGACCTAGGACTGACCCTTTGAAACCGTACTCCACACATGCAGCCCACTTTGACATTTTATCACATACCAACACTCAATGTTTCCTTCCTGTCAGGTATTCCCTGATCCATTGCAGTACGTTCCCTACTATTCCTGCCTGCTCCTCTAATTTTAGAACCAGTCTCTTGTGTGGTACTGTGTCAAAAGCCTTCATGCAGTCCAAAAACATGCAATCTACCCAACCCTCTCTCTTTTGTCTTACCGTATTATCGTAGAACTCAGGTAGATTTCTGACATAGGATTTCCCATCCCCTGATAGCCTTTTCCATGACTTTACATACTATACATGTCAATGATACTGGTGTTAGTTTAACGCTGCCTGTGTGTTTCCTTTCTTAAAAATTGGGACACATTTGCTGTTTTCCACATCTCAGGCAATTACCCAGTTTCGATAAATTTATTAAAAAATACATACTAGCTGCACACACAGTTCCTCTGTTCCCTCTCTAAAGGACCCATGGAGATATGTTATCTGGGCCCACCGCCTTTCAGGTATCTTGTTCACCTAGCAGTTTCCCTTCACCTACTCCTTGGTTATGTGCAATATGTCCAGCACCTGCGGGTGCACCCTACCTCCATGATCTGCTGGAATAATTTCTGTCTCTATTGTAAGAAAATTCTCTAAATCTTGTATTAAATTCATAACATACTTCCTGGTCACTCAATGTAGCTCGCCTCCTTTCCACAGCCTGATTACCTGGACAACTGACCGCTGTTTTTTCCCCTTAAAGTGAACTGAATAACAAAATTTGGTTTTTTATTCGGCTTTAAATGCTATGTCGTTTTAACATTGCCTCTGGGCTTCTCGCTTTATCCCTGCACATTCGTTTTTGGGTTTTTCTGCTCTACTCATTGTTTTCTTGAGTCCTTTTCGTTTTATATCTGTTCCATACTCTAGCAAACTTGGCTTTGGCTCTTTACACCTCCATTAAACCATGGGCTCACTCTGGTCTTTTCCATTTTTTCTGTTACCCTTTATTATGAACTTCTCCTCTGCCTCCCTGCACGTAGTAGTCACTAGTTCCATCATTTCATTTACTGTTTTTCCCTCTATTTTTCTTTCCCACTACACTTCAGCAGGAATCTTCTAAGCCTATGTAGTCCGTGAGCGCTAAGGAGTCTATCGTGTGTGATTTTTCTCTATTTTGAGCTATTCAAGGGGAATATGAGATGTTGCCTTGCTGCAACATCCTCTTCCACTCTCTCCCTGTGTGTATCCCTATCATTTTGGTGTATGAATTCTCCAATACTGTCTCCAGCATCTCTTCATGATTGAAATCCCCCATGATAAATAATTTCATCCTACATATATGAGCCTTCCTGGCCACTTCAGCTACAATATCCACCATTGCCTATTTTCGTTTATCATACCTTGTCTTGGCTTCCTGCTGCTCAGTGGTGGGTATACATCACCTCTATCATTACCTTTCGATCCCAGTATGAAGTGTTCCCACAATGAAGTCGTCTGTTTCCCCTCTGTCCATTCCTCCCATTTCCTCAAAACTCCACTGGCTTTTGAAGAGTAGTGCCACTCCTCCCCCCTCTGTTCTCTCTCTCTTTCTTCAGGCTCTGATATCCCGCTGGAAAAATTGCATCTGTTATCATCCCTGTAAGTTTTGTCTCTGTTACTGCTCAGTGTGTGTGTGTGTGTTGTGTGTTTTTGTGTGTGTGTGTGTGTGTGTGTGTGGTGTGTGTGTGTGTGTGTTGTGGGGTGTGTGTGTGTGTGTGTGTGCGTGTGTGTGTGTGTGTGTGTGCGTGTTTGTACTCACCTCACCTAGTTGTACTCACCTAGTTGAAAGGGTTTCAGGGTTTGATCCAAGCCCGTAGCCCAGCCCTTCACGGTCGCTACTAGGCACTCTCCCTGAACTGTGAGTTTTATCATACCTCTGCTTAAAGCTATGTAAGGGTCCTGCCTCCACTACATCGCTTCCCAAACTATTCCACTTCCTGACTACTCTGGGCCGAAGAAATACTTCCTAACATCCTGTGATCACTGTGT
>NC_069403.1:29266609-29294109 GCF_026875155.1 Cherax quadricarinatus
TGTGTGGTGAGTTTGTGTGTGTGTGAGAGAGTCTTGTGTGGTGTAATGACTGACCGCAACTTCTTGTGACCTGACACAACCCTCCTGGGACCTGACCCTAGCACCGCCCTTACAATGTTGCCCTTAAAAGCTTGTCCACCTACCTTCTCACACTCGTCAACACTATATTCTCTATTTCTATGCTATTTCTATTCTAATTCTGGTATAACTTGCAGGAGTGAGTGACCAGTATCAAACAGTATGCAAGGCCAGCCAGGGCCGTCAACATGCAAACACAAATAGGCGAATAAACTTGCGGTGACAGTTGCCAGCTGCTGATGACGAAGTCGTCGTCGTAGGCCTTAAATCCCTATTTTGGAGATCCTTCACCCGTGATGATTTTAACCATATATTCTCATACATCCCGCTTCCCACGCGATTTCACTCTTCACTGATGATAGTATACACTTCACATTATATACACTTCACTTTATATGTATAATGGCACCACAACTTGTCGTGACGTCACTTCTTCAGGCCTACCGCTCCCAATGTGGCAACAGCGCCTAAGACCCCCAACGGTTTGTGCTTTGAAATATTAGGTTTTTCAGCTTTCCTCTCACTTTCTTTAACTAATAACTTTAATTATCACTCATAGTATTGTTCACTGACGTTCCACTACCACTGATTACTGCTAACTGTTATTGCACCCATACAACGCTAAGGATCTCGGAGCCTTGTTACCCACGTCTTCACCCCACGGACCCACGCTAGTGTGTGTGTGTGTTTATGTGTGTGTGTGTGTGTGTGTTTGTGTGTGTGTGTGTGTGTGTGTAGTGTGTGTGTGTGTGTGTATCACCTAACTGTCTCACTGTTGTGTGTGTGTGTGTGTGTGTGTTGTGGTGTGTGGTGGTGTGTGGTGTGTTTGTGTTGTGTGTCTGTGGTTTATGTGTGTTGTATGTGGATGTGTATGTGTATATGTGTGTTGATTTGTGGTGGTATATGTGTAAGGTTTTGTTTGTGTGTGTGTGTGTGTGTTTGTGTGTTGTGTGTGTGATGTGTGGGAGGGTGTGTTGTGTGTGGTGTGGGTGTGTGTGTGTGTGCAGGAAAAAATTAAGTGTACCAACTTAATACATAACTCAGAATTGTTGTAATTTGTTTCATACTGGAGAATGTCTTCTGATTGACTTCAGTTTTTAATCCCTAAAGTGTTTTAGAGAAACATTGTTCACTTTGTTATTGGGATCCTAAAGTTCCAGTTCTCCCATTTTATTAAATAAATAGTGACTATAATTTAGGATGGTAGACAGCAACCACCCAGGGAGGTACTACCGTCCTGCTAAGTGAATGTATAACAAAAACCTGTAATTGTTTTACATGATGGTAGGATTGCTGGTGTCTTTTTTTGGCTCATAAACATGCAAGATTTCAGGTACGTCTTGCTACTTCTACTTACACTTAGGTCACACTTTACATCTATGTACAAGCATATATATACACACTTCTCTGGGTTTTCTTCTATTTTCCAACTAGTTCTTGTTCTTGTTTATTTCCTCTTATCTCCATGGGGAAGTGGAACAGAATTCTTCCTCCGTAAGCCATGCGTGCTGTAAGAGGCGACTAAAATGCCGGAAGCAAGGGGCTAGTAACCCCTTCTCCTGTATACATTAAAGTTAAGAAGAGAAACTTTCGTTTTTTTTTTTCTTGGGTCACCCTGACTCGGTGGGATGCGGCCGTTGCTTTGAAGGAAGTAGAATTTCCATTCAAAAATATATAGAAAAAAAAGCCTTATTTCATCAGTTTCAAAATATTAGTGATGCTGATTTGCTTCATAAATAGAAATACACAAAATAAGTTTAGAATATTAGGAACATTTCTGAAATATTAATAAAATATTTAATAAATATGATATCATTGGCTTCTGGAAGTTATGGAAAATGTCTTTTTTAATATTCATTAAACATATAATGTTGATAGATATATTTTAAGTAACAAATAATTTCACTTTGAGATATGAAGATTTTCAATTGCCATTTGTCAGGAGAACCACTTCCGCCTGAGAAAAACAATGGAAAAATAAATAATGAATAATTTGAAGAATAATAACTAAGATAATTTTCTAAGGCCTTTAATTAAAATTAAGTAAAATAAAATTGGCCACTATGGTTCCAGTATGATGTTGAGACAGGAGTATCTTATTCCCAGGATGGTCTTCTGTGATGTTTTTAGAAGAAAAGTTTATCCTGGGTGGTGGTGTTCATCCCATGTTCTGGAAATCCCGTCAATACTTGGTCGCAGTACCACACTTCCCAGTTCAAAGAGACAAGGATTCATTATGTCCCAGTATGTCCAGATGACAGAGTTGTTGCTCCAGATAACTAGCATCTACCCTGGTTGACCAGGCCAGCAACACAGCTGATAATTAAAGAAACACTGGTTAGACGAGGTTAAATAAGTATAACATTGAAGAAAGACAAGGGTTGGTATTCTACTTCAGTGTCAATACTGGTAACCACGTAAATTACTGGTAACCAGGTAAATTACTGGTAATCAGGTAAATTACTGGTAACCAGGTAAATTCGTAACAAAACACAGAAATACTCCTGGTAGATCACCTTACTTACCTGATCAGAAAAGTGGAGGTGAAGTGATTCTCCAGACTTCAACCCCCACCAGGTAAGGTTAATACTACCAGGCACAGGTGACAGTACCAGGTGCGGGGCTCAGTGGGAATAATTATGGTGGGTACCATGTATAAGAAGCAATCAAATTGTGCTCTTAAAAAATGCTTGCGAGTAATAAATCAAAGAGAAATAAGCTACATTGTAAAATTTCATGCATGTAGGCCTACAAGTAACAAACAAAATTTGTATATTACTTCTGAAAAGTACATAGTCACAATACCACTTGCTTTACTGACTGTAAAATAATTTATCAAAAATATTAATTTATTTTTGTTCAGCAAAAATATCAGAATTTAAATGCACTGATGGAAACAAATTATCTTTTTTGGACTTCTAAAAATCACTTAAGGGATGATCTGAGTGCCGGCGCGCGGAGCAAAAAAAAATCGAAAAAATATTAAAATTGAGTTATTGTTACCAAAAAATAGCTGAACTTTCTGGCTACACTCTGGTATAATTATTATCCTTGTACGATGTTTCTAAAAGGAATTACAGCCATTTATAACAGGCATTGTGACAGCGCCTTGCCTCACATTGCGTAACAAGCGCTGACGCAGCATTGTTTATGTTTTTCCCCCGTGTTATTTTTATCATTTTCTTATATCTTTATGTCTAATGTAATACAAATTCACCATCTGAGATCATGGCAGAGTGGGCGGAGCTAATATGGTCAAGGAACCAATTGGGAACCCCTGGGAATAGTGCACAAAATGGCCGACACCTCCAGCCAACAAAATATTCCATACCCACGCTAATATCAATTATAAGGCTTATTTATCTATCACAATTGATCTATTATGACATAATGCAATATAATAATAGCATATAAACATAAAAAGCACACCTTAAAAAATAATATATAACATAACTCAAGAAATCGTAATGTTGACAGGCAGTGAAGGGACTTGAGCTCGAGTTCGTCACGGCCACGCTAGCTGGAGATTCGTCTGTAAAAACTTGCATTTGTGGTCACAGTGGTGCCTGTGCTAACCTTCCTATGGTGTAGAAATATACCTAGTTGGATGAATCTTATTGTGGCTAGCTGGTCTAGTGGCTAACGCGACGGGCTGGAGTTTTGAGACTCTATGACCGCAGGTTCAATCCCGGCCGGGGGTATGGTTAATATATAGCATAATGTGATGCCCGAGAGGAAAAAAATCTATCGACATATTCCCTGAAGGTGAAGAAAGGGTCCGATCTCTCATATGTAATGAGAGAAAACGGATTTACAATGGTTAACTGTAATAAACGCTCGTAGGTCACGAAAAAGTGTAAAATAAAGCGAATTTTTCGGGGAAAAAAATATATCCCGGGCACTGGGGTGCTGCGCGCTTCGGCCTATATCTCGAAAGTAAGTTATTTTCCTATTTAGGGCCAATCCATCTTTATTTATGATTGAATTGACTTGATTTTCACAACAAACATAGAAGAATGATTGCTTTACAAGATGAAGTGTTCCTTTCTGAACTATCCCAAATATTTTTAGATTTATGTGGGCAACAAGACCGACATCTTCCAATATGTCAAAATAGTTATGAAACTTTATTTTTTTTTAGCATGAAGATAAGGTTTATTTTAGAATTGGTACACGTACATTGATGGAATTAGAGGTGTTCTATCAGCAGCAAGTGTCAAAACCACTTTTCCAAGTACCACTGAGTACAGCTCCGCTGCCAAATGCAATTTCTCGTAAATTTTGCATATTTCATTTCCTTTTTGGCCGATATGTTTGAAACTTCAGCACAGGATACACGATATAAGCTTCTAATAGGACACCTAAAATGAACGTCATCGGTGAAAAATAAAGGAAGACCAATTCACCATCATATCCTTAACATTCAATAAACTATAAATGAGTCATGTTAAATGCTGTTATTAGAAGAAAGTTATTTTCTGTGCTTTTCTCCTGTGGCAAAATCGTATAAAATTTGTCGAAGTTTTAAAACTCCTGCTAATTTCAGAAACATAATACATAATCACCAAACTGGTTCAAACATTCATGATAAACTATGACTCAAGTAAGTTTTCAACAGTATCAGCCTGGAAAAACTCCTTTTCACCACATACCAAACTCCCTGGGAAATTCGCCAAAGCCTTTTTTATTTTTTTTTCGGTCACGGGGCCTAATTGGGACATCAGTCCAATCGGCTTAAGGCGTGCCTGCTACCATATAAAACAAAAAAAAACTCAGACCCCAATGAATTAAATTTAGCCGCGTTCCCTAGAGGCTAGCGGCCGATAACACGGTAAAGTTCCTGGTGTCTGAACACACAATAACCTTCCCCTTTAAAAGGGCTTTTCCTCACAATACCTTTTTTCCTAAACGTATGGTTGAGCTGAGCACACCCAGGCTCAGCACATGAGAATTGGTTTTTCTGAGCCATATATATTATTTTTTTTTTATTAACATATCTGCCGATTCCCACCAAGGCAGTGGCACGAGAACGAAAAAAAAACTTTCACCATCATCACTCCATCACTGTCTTGCCAGAAGGGTGCTTGAACAACTGACCAAATTCATCCACCAATCTTGCAACATCTCTTCAGAATCCTCCTCCAAGAGCACAGTGTCATCAGCAAAGAGCAACTGTGACAACTCCCCACTTTATTGGTGATTCTTTATCTTTAAACTCCACTCCTCTTACCGGGGGGGGGGGACCAAGAACCCTTTCGCAATACTTTCTCTTACAACCCATCTATAAAAAATTAAACAACACGTTACATCACAATCCATGTCTAAGGCCTACTTTTACTGAAATAAATTCCCTTTTTCCTACATACTCCTCACATGACCCTCACTACCTCGTAAAAACTCTTCACTGCTTTCATAACCTACCTCCTCCCACCAAACACTTCAACATCGACACATTGCTTCCCTATCCACCCTGTCCAAACGCCTTTTATTCCAAAATCCATAAATGCCACAAAGACCTCTTTAGAGCCTTATCAAAATACTGTTCACTTTATATTTTTCACAGTAAACACCTGTCAACACACCCCCCTCCCTTTCCTAAAGCTCCTTGGTTCATCTGCCATCCTATTCTCTGTCTAACTCTTAATTCTTTCAATAATAACTCTACCATACACTATTTACCAGGTATACTCAACAAGACTTATCCCCCTATAAGTTTTGCACTCTCTTTTCTCCCCTTTGCCTATTATACACAGGAACTAAGCATGCTCCTCCAATCCTAGGTACCTAACCCTCTTCCATACATTTAATAAATAATTGCACCAAACCACTCCAAAACTAGATCCCCACCTGCTTTTAACTTTCTATCTATATCCTCAACACTCCACCGGCTGCCTACCCCTTTCAATTTTACCTACTGCCTCACGAACGTCCCCCACACTCACACTGGCTTCTTCTCAACTCCTACAAGATGTTATTACCACCTTGCCTTATACACAAATCACAGCTCTCATATCTTCCATCATATTAAACCAATTCTTCAAATATCCTCCCACCTTCCCAATACCCTAACTCTCCATTAATATCTCTCCTCTCTCCCTATTTTAAATCTACAAATCCAATTGTTCTCTAGGCTTCCTTAACTTGATAAACTCACACCAAAACTTTTTCTTAATTTCAAACAAATTTGTTGATAACATCTCACCCACTCCCATTTGCTCTCTTTTTACATTGCTTCACCACTCACTTAACGTCTCTCTTTTCTCCAAATACTCTTTATACTCTTTTTCTTATTACCCTCCATTTCTTCTTTACTCCTTCCTTCTTTTTCTTCTCATCTTCTCATCTTTACATCTCACTCTTATTCTTTCACCTTCTGTCTTTTCTCGCCTTCTTGTACACATCAACTTTTGTAAAAACTTCTCATATGCTAACTTTATTCTCCCTACTAATCTCTTTATACATCATCATTCCACCAATCGCTCCTCTTCCCTCACGCAACCCACGTTTCCTGTAAACCACAAACTTCTGCTGAAACACTCTAACACTAAAATTTTTTAAAACCTAACCCCATACCTCTTCGACCCGCATTTCCTATGCTCTCATTAGCCCATCTATCCTCCAATAGGCTTTTATATCTGGCCCTAACTGCCTCGTCCTTTTAGTTTATAAACCTTCACCTCTCCTCTTCCCTATGCGTCTATTCTCCTTGTATCCCATCCTACCTTTTACTCTCACTGTAGCTACAACTAGAAAGTGATCTTATATATTCTTGGCCCCTCATATCCATGTACAACCCTGAAGTCTACTCAACAGCTTTTAACTACCAATACATAAACCACAAACGACAATCCTATCGGCCTACATCATAGCTTGTATACCTTATTTATCTTATCTTCTTTCTAAAATATGTATAACCTATAACTAAACCCCTTTCTATACAAAGTTCAATCAAAGGCTCCCCTTAACTTTACACCGGCACCCCAAACTTACCTACTCACAAACCCACTCTAAAAGTTTCGCCTACTTTAGCATTCAGGGCCCCTAATCACAATTACTTACTCTCTCCCTGTTCAAAACTCCTATACATTCACTTACATTTCCAAAAATCTCTCTCTCTCCACTACTTTCCTCTTTCTCCAGGTGCATATCACGCTTATTAGGAACCCATTTTTCGCCTCCAAACCTTTACTTTAATCCACAGCTTTAAACTTATATACTGGAATAGCAAAGCCCACACTTAAGAGACGGCTATTTTTGAGCCTTTGAAGATTATCCCAGGTACATCAGTGGCTTGTTATGTGTTTCAAGCACAAAGCATTTTCCTAAAGCTGCATTTAAAACGAACTTATGCCCCATACCAATGTATAAAATTCCACCTCCTCAGTAGAAATCTTCTTCCCTTCGCAGAAGCTTTACTGGTGAAAGATATAGGGGAGAGAGTCTCTTCATAAACTGCAGTATAACAGCACCGGAAAGGAGATGAATCTTAATACTTCTCTTATCCTCTGCTCCTGGACTGAAACTTATACTTCTATCCACCCTTCCGGAGATTGAATCTTATACCTTCTCCTATCCTCTCCTTCTGACTTGAAAATATTAATACTTACTTCTATCCTCTCCTTCTTGATTGAATCCCTTCACTTGGCTTTAAACCTTATATTGTTCTTGGAAGGTGTAATTCAAATTGAACTATTTTTGTCCCAGGTTTATTGAAGAAATGTGGATATTAGCGTCCATATACATCTACTACAAACATCTTTTGATTAGTACGAATATTGAACACTCATGTTTGAATCCATTAGAAACTGATGCTATCATGGGCTGGGACTAGAGCAATATGGGGGTAACTCTCCAGAACCTACAAGTTATGTGATGAGCCTGCAAGGGAAACTCTTGTCGACAATCACGGCGCAAAAAGTCTGTAAAGTCCATCATGGTAGAAAACTAAGTAAAATGCTTTTTTTTCATGTGATTGATTTGAGGATGTTCATTGTTCACGAGCAGATTTTATTGCATTCAAGGCAATTTTGATTGTTTTTTATTAAAAAAAATCTAGCATTACAATCTCATATGAAAACTCTTTCATATTTTTGCAGACGTGCATTTATTACATGGATTGTTTCTCTGTGGGGGATCTCCACTTCTCTGGAGCCTCGACAGCCTATGCAGGTCTACAAACAACTGTGATCCATCACCTCGTAAGAATAAAAAACTACCAGATAATGCCTTATCTGGTGTCAATAAGTTGAATCATCTACCAGCCTGACAGTGCTCTCGTAACAGCGTACAGCGTGGTTCTCAGTAGACTCGACAGCCAATATACAAAAATCATGAGCATGTTCCTCATCTCAGTTAAATGTATTAAGAGTCCCAGTTTCCTGACCAAATTTAGTTTTTCTTTATATGTGGCCGTACCACCTACACGATGGTCCATAGGAAACATAGAAAGCTGCCAAACTAATCCTTTTTCAATCCAGCAGTTGATCGAGTTTCATGACTATATCTGCACCTTCTAGGCTAAGCAGCCACACAAGTAAATTTATTATTTATATCCACCGGGCCGTTCCCACCAGGCATGTGGCCCCGAAAAGAAAACTTCCACATCATTGGACTCAACACTGTCTTGCCAAAGATGTTTTTCCCCTACAGTTTTTAAAACGACATACTAACAACCACTCCTCCAGAGTGCAGCACTGTACATAACTCTCCCGGACTCAAGTCCGGCCCTGCCGGTTTCCACTGAACCCCTTCATAAATTGTAACTTTGCTCACAATCCAACAGCACGACACGTAATAAATAATAATTTGTCTCCATTCACACCTAACAAACACCACACGCACGCCTGCTGAAGTCCAAGCCCCTCGCTACCAAAAAACCAACCTTTGCCCCTCCCACCAACCTTTCCTAGCCGACCTCAACCCCGCCTTCCCTTCATACATACTGATACACTCTTGAAGTCACTCCTGTTATCGCATCCGTTTCTCTACATATGAAAACCACCTCAACAACCCTTCCTCAGCCCTCTGACAACAGTATTGGTAATCCCGCACCTCCTCCTAACTTCCCACCTACGAATTCTCTGCATTATATTCACATCACACATTGTCCGCAACATGACATCTCCACTGCCTCCCTCCTCTCCTTCGCTGCAACATTCAATCACCCATGCTTCACACCCATAAAAAGAGCGTTGTAAAACTAACTCTCTTACATTCCCCTCTTTGGCCTCCAAGTACAAAGTTTCTTTGTCTCCACAACATCCTAAGTGCACACTCACCCTTTTCCGCTCATCAATACTATGATTCACCTCATCTTTCATAGGCCCAGTCCGCTACACTCCACTGATCCAACTATCTGATTACATTCACCTCCACCATACTCTCTCCCACCAAACTGATACCAAATCATTCATCACCAAATTCCCCCTTTTTGTTATCCTCCTAACCTTACTCTTCCTGAATTCAACTTTTTTAATTGCTTCTTTTGCACACCCTACCAATCACCACCAATCTCTGCAACTTCTCTTCAGAATCTCCCAAAGCACAGTGTCATCAGCAAAGACAACTTGAAAACCCACTTTATGTGAGATTCTTTATCTTTTAACTCCACGCCTCTTACCAAGCCCTCCATTACTTCTCTTACAACCCCATCTATAAATATAAATAACCAACCACGGTGACATCACACATCCTTGTCCCTATGCCTACTTTTACTCTTTCCTACTTTCCTACCAACTACTCTAACTGAGCCTCACTATCCCGTATAAACTCTTCAACTGATTTCATAACCACCTCCGACACCATACACCCTGCAACATATGCCACATTGCCCCCTATCCACCCTGTCATACACCTTTACCCAAATCCATAAATGCCACAAAGACCTCTTTAGTCTTATCTAAATACTGTCACTTATAATTTTCACTGTACACAACCATGGTCCACACACCCCTTACCTTTCCAAACCTCCTTGATCATCTGCTATCCTATTCTTTCTCCGTCTAACTCCATAAATCTTTCAATAATAACTCTATCTACCATACACATTACCAGGTATACTCAACAACTTATCCCCGTATAATATTTGCCCCTCTTTTTGTCCTTTGCCTTTATACAAAGGATCATGCATCTCTCCTGCCAATCCCTAGTACATTTACCCTCATCCATACATTTAATAAATAATCGCACCAAACCACTCCAAAAGCTATTATCCCCCACCCAGCTTTTTAACATTTCTATCTTTAACCCATCAAAACCGGCTGCCTTACCCCCATTTCATTTTACCTACGCCTCTACGAATTCCCCCCACACTCACAACTGGCTCTACCCTCACTCCAACTGGAGATGTTACCTCCTCCTTGCCCTATACACACTCTGGGTTAAACCCTATCAACGCGCTACACAGATTACGTACACATCTCCTGGGATGATATCCTTGTAATATTAATTCTTTATAATTTTCACTTATGCTTGGATATTTCCCATAAAACTACCCTAACATTTTTTTTAAATTTCTGCTCAAGTAAGTCCAAACAAAACTACCCTAACATTCATCCACTTCTGAATTAACCCTTGCAAAGTACCCTGACATACAATACTCTTCTTAGAATTATTCAGCAGATGTTATTTCACAAGCCTGGTTGATCAGCTCTGATTCAACGACAATGCCTGTGTCACAGACCGGGCCGGGAGCTTGAACCCCGAAACCCTCTGCAGGTATACGTCATGTAAGTGCTCTACTCCACCTCTTCCTCACCTCTAGTTGACATATCAGGAAGTAAACTATAGCACCCTGGGGTTCCCATGTGTAACAGCAAATTTTCCAAAGGAATATAAACCAAGTATTTTAAATTGGCAAAAGAAAATAAGCAGACGATTAGTCCCCCAATCAGCAAAAGATTGGTAACGGTGCAACACCCCTCCCAGTGATAAGTAATGATACAGTGACAATAAGTGTCAGTACACGAAGTCCCAGTTGTCCATTGCCTCCCCATACATAAGGTGAATTACGAAGGAGATGGACAACACCCTAGATCAAGTACCCTCCACCACAGGCCTGTGGTCGTATGTTGAATTATGTGCGGCCAGCAGTAACAGCCTGGGAGATCAAGGCATTGATCCACCACAAGGAGGCGTCGACCCCCAGAACAACCCTCCATAGACTCCAGGTAGAACAACATAAACCAATGATCTAGCTACAATAAGTCTAAATTTGTTACATGTATATTGTTGTCATTTTTATCTTGCTTTGAATTAATAATGTAAATAAAATGATGTGTTGTGTTCTCCGTACAGTTCAACTGACTTCACACGGAACGCCATAGCTTGTGTCCACCTGGGTGGACTTCTCAAGACCGGCCGTACTTTAGTAACGCCCTGAACGTCGTTCCACCAACGTTTTTAAGTTTTCTAAGTAATACATATGTTAAAGTTATAACCTGCAAATAATGATATAAATCAATATTTATTCACACACAGAGAAAAACCAAAAAAATTATCTTCCATAGTATACGTTTACATGTTTCACCTATGGCCAGTCAAACCCCATCACTTTCATATAAACAGTAATTGATTGTGTAAATAAATATAAAAAATATCCACACCAATTAAAAATACTTACACCAGTATAATGAGAACTTTTCACTGACTAGTATCGCCCACTTAATTATGTCAACAAGAATCAACCTGAACAAGAGTACATAACTATAATTATATATATATATATATATATATAATATATATATATAATATTATATATAATATATAATATATATAAATATATATATATTATATATAATATATAAATATATATATAATATATATATAAAAATAAAATTTTTTATATATAAACTATATATCAATATACATATATATATTTATATATTCTTTCTTTTCTTCAATGCACCAGCCATACCCACGAGAGGCCGCCCAAAAGAGAAAAAACGCAAGTTTCCTTTTAAATTTAGAACATAATAAATACAGAGTAAGGGGTACTAGCCCTGCTCCGTATTTTTATGTCGCCTTTTAACGACACGAAGGCTACGGAGGAAGAGATTCTGTTCCACTTTCCCTATGGGATGTATATATAGATTATATATAAATATATATAATACATATATATAATTAATACACGCCTTTCCGGCGTGGAGGGAGATCCAGTGTGGCTGGTGCTCCATACAATTGTGTGTAAACCAGGAACCAACATCGGTTTACGTGGGCCAGTTTCGTCAGACAACATCGTGATAATCCACCGAGATCACAGAGTTAGTGACAACCTCTGCAACTGGAACCAATGCTTTCTGATCAGAGAAAGTGCAGTGTCATGTTGGGATTTGGGAAGTAGCGTGGTGCGGGAATCCTGGCAGTCGGTGTGAGGAGTTTGTTTACATCTGTGATCGGTCGGGTCGCGGGTTGGGAGGGAAGTGGCCGCCCACGACACAGTCAATGGATGATGAACAGAACACCTCTGTTTAATAGATGAGCAATGTGGAAGATTGTGCCAAATGAGGTTTATTTCTTAAATGGACCCAAAAGTGTAATAACAATTAGCAAAAGTTAGTCAGTGATGTGCGTCTTGAAGCGAACACACAGGGCCCCTGCCTGCCCCCCCCTCCCCATCCCCAGATCCCCCCCCTCATCCCACATAGCCAACAGACTTCCTGACCAAGGGTGTTGCCGTTTAGTGCCCCACCAATTACAAGTTCCGCCGCTCGCAGCTCCCCCCCCCTCATCCCCCATGCATACCAGCTGCCCCTTCACCCATCACCCCCCAGCTGGCTCCCTCCGCCCCCCCATATCACAATGACAAATGGTGGGTGGGGGGGGGTGGGGGGGGAAAAAGGTGATAAAATATATATTATACAAGTATCGCGGGTTCCCAGGAACTTCACGACAGAGCCCAACTGTCCGTTCACGAGGCATCTGCGTGTGCCACAGGAACGGGCACTCAAACCCACATCTGGCAACATCCGTGCACACAATGGATGACCTATGCAACCAGGAAAGCTCCAAAATGAAGAAACAACCCAACCACCTCCCCACAGACAGGGCTGACAGCTACCTTGACTTCATACCTCTACAGAGTCCTCAAATCACGCAATCAAATAACATCCACTCAGGCTCTGAACACATCCCCCAAAGCAGCTCGCCCACCAGCTGCTAGCAAATCACTGACCTTCTGAAAAGAAGTCAACGTGCCATATCAAACAACCGATCCTGGCACAACTTGACTAGCTTTTAGCAATGCCTGTTTTGGCCTGTCCCACCAAGGAGGGACAAGTCACTAGCAACACATGTTATTAGAGCAATAACTGCAATTCCAAAGGGAAGACAACCACGGTCCGTCTCCCCCTAAGGGCACAACCACCCGCCGGGCAAGCCAAACACAGGACACCGACACCTCAAAATCAAAGCCCAAAATTAGCAAAAAATAGAAGAGGAATACTAATGGAGCTCTGATACATCTAACCAGTGAATAAACCATCGCTCACAAAGGACGTCCAGCAACAGTGCAACTCTGAGGACAAACATCCACCCTGGCTCCCAGTACAACATTGACACTCCAGACATGCAGCAGGTGTATAACACTAACCTTACTGGATGCTGATGTGTATAAAGCTGCTATGTCATTCCACAGGGTTCCAGCTGGAGTTTCACCGTTTTAAGGCCTCAACACTTAAAACAATTACTCAATCCACCACATGGTGAGGTTTTCAAGCGGCTGCAGTCTGAACTCACCAAATTTTCCACCTGTGCCTGGGCTGCGGTGTCCCAGAGGCCAACAGACCCTTGTTCTTGTGTGCCTCATTGTGTGCCCTCCGAAAAAGGATGGGCGGAATCAGCCCATTGCAGTGGGTAACACCCTTCGTGGGGCGCCTAGACCGCCACGGCTCAGTAAGAGGGTAGTCAAAGTCTGCAGCAATGCAGAAACCAACACAGGCTCGATTCGGCGTTCAACAGGCTGTGAAAAAAAAAAAGGGCCCAGCTGCCCATGCAGCACAGTATATATCAAAATACCTGTCCTATGAAAAAGCCTGAACAAATTGGACTTTTCCAATGCTTATCAACTCATTCAGAAGGTAGCTGCACTCCAAGCAGTTTTATAGAAACTCCCTTCCCTTATATCCCTTCATACAACGTGTACAGTTGACTTTCCAACAAATGATTGGGGACATGAAATTGACTCGTGCTGCATGGGCAGCTGCTTTCACAGCCCTGTTTGTACTCCGCAACCAGCTGATTGGTTCAGCATTGCAGCAGCCTCTAGACTCACCCTTCTTACTGGTCAGCCATGGCGACTAGGCGCCCGAAGGGTGTTACCCACTGCAAAGGGCCTGAATTCGCATCCTTTTTCCCGGAAGGCACACATAAAGCACCAAAGAAAAAGGGTTCTGATGCCTCTGGGACACCGCCATCCAGCACAGGTATGGAAAATTTGGTGAGTTCAACAGCAGCCTCACTGAAACTCTCCAGTGCTGGATCGATAATTGTTTTTAATTTTAGAGGCCTTAAACCGTTGAACACCTCCTGCTGAACCCTGTGAAATACATAGCTCTTTATACACATCAGCATCCTGTAAAGGGTTAGATTTTCTACAACCTGCTGCAATGTCATGGAGTTCAATGTTGGTACTGTTAGCCCTGGGTGGAATGATTGTCCTTCAGATCTTGCACCGTTGCTGACGTCCTTTTGCGAGCGATGGACCTCACGTTATAAGCTCAGAGCTCCAATGAGTATTACCCACTTCTATTTTTTTGCTAAGTTGGCCTGATATTGAGGTGTCGGTGTCCTGATTTGGCATTTGCCCGGCGTGGTGTTTGTCGCCCTAGTGGGAGGACGACGAGGATTTTCATCCTTGGGAAAGCATTTATTGCTCTAATAACATGTTTTTGCTAGTGACTTGTCCCTCTTGGTGGGGACAGCCAAACAGGCATTGCCAAAAAGCAGCATGTTTGCCAGATCATTTGTTTTGAATGAGCATCGTTGACTTTCTCAGAAGTCATTGAATTTGCTAGCACATGAGGGCGAGCTGGCTTTGGGGATGTGTGTCAAGTCTGGTGGATGGTAATTGATAGCAGATTTGAGGTCCTCGTAGAGGTGACGTCACGTATCTAGTCAGCCCTGTCTGCTGGGGACAGTTGGTTGTTCTCATTTGGACTCTCCTGATCCTAGACATCCCATTGTGTGCACGGATGTTTGCCAGATGTGGGAATGAGTGCACGTTCCCTGTGGCTACACCCGGCAGATTTCCCTCGTGAACGACAGCTTTGGCTCTGTCGTGAAGATTCCCTGGGAACCCGCGACTACATGTGACATTGCTGATATCTGAGGGTGGAGGGCGCCAACCCCCCGCTGTGGGGGTGATGGGTGAAGGGGCAGCAGATGCATGGGGGATGGAGGGTGGGGGAGCAGCGAGCGCGGACTTGTAATTGGAGGGCACTAACGCCAACACCCTTTGTCAGGAAGTCAGTTGGCCTAGGCTGGGATGAGGGAGAGGGGAACAGGGATGGGGGAGGGGAGGGAGTGGCTCTGTAGTTCGCTCTGACGCACATCACTGACTACCTTTTGCTAAATTGTTATACACTTATTGTTCCCATTAGAAAAAACCCTCGCCCTTTGGCACACTAAGCACCAAGCCACACCATTAACAGATGTGTTCTAGTTTATCATCAATCCAATGACTGTGTCGTGGGCTCCGCACTTCCCTCCCAAAACCCGCGACCCCACCGATCACCGAATTTTAAACAAAACCTCCACCACACCCCACGCCAGAACCCCACACCACCGCTACTTCCCAAATACCAACATGCTCACTGCACTTTCACTGATACATAAGGCAATGTCCGATGCAGAGGTATGTCCACAACTCTGTGATCTCCGTGGATACTCACGATGAATGTCCTGGCGAAACAGGCCCACGTAAACGATGTTGGTTCCCTGGTATACACACAATGATGAGCCCACACACTGATCCCTCCCTCCTCGCCGGCAACGTGTATATAAATATATATATTTATATAATATATATTTATATATATATATATATACAACCATAGGGCAAGGGAACAGAATTCTTCCTCCGTAGCATGCGTGTCGAAAAAGGCGACTAAAATACCCGGGAGCAAGGTGGCTAGTAACCCCTTCTTTCTCACCTTTGTATATATAATGATACAAATTTAAAAGCAAACTTTCGTTTTTTCTTTTTTTTTTTTTTTTTTTTGTTTTTGGGCCCGCCTCACCTAAGGGATATGGCTGGTGCATTGAAGAAAAAAAGAATATATATATATATATATGTTATCTATATATAAAAAAATATACATATTATATAATATAAATATATATATATATAAATAAATATATATATAATATATATATATATATATATATTATATAATATATATATATTATATCTATTATATATATATAATATATATATATATATAATAGTTAAGTACTCTCTGTTCAGGCAGATCTTCTTGTGACATAATAAAGTGGGCGAAACGTAGTCAGTGAAATATCTCATTATACTGTGTAAGTATTTTTCCATTGGTGTGGATATTTTTTATATTTATTTACACAATCAATTACTGTCTAATGAAGTGATGGGGTTTGACTGGGTGAAACAAGTAACGTAACTATGGAAGATTATTTTTTTGGTTTTTCTCTGTGAGTGAATAAATATTGATTTATATCATTATTTGCAGGTTATAACTTTAACATATGTATTACATAAAAACTTAACAACGTTGGTGGAACGACGTTCAGTGACGTTACTAAAGTACGGCCGGTCCTTGAGGAAGTCCACCCAGATGACACCAGCTATGGCGTTCCCGTGTGATGACAGTGAACTGTACGGAGAACACAACACATATTTTATTTACATATTAATCAAAGCAAGTATAAAAAATGACAACAATATACAAGTAACAAATTTAGAATTATTGTAGCTAGATCATGGTTCTAGGTCTGTCTACCTGGAGTCTACCTGGAGGGTGATCTGGGGGTCGACGCCTCCTTGTGGTGGATCAATGCCTGATCACCCAGGCTGTTCCTGCTGGCCGCACATAATTCAACATACGAACCACAGCCCTGCTGGTCGGGTACTGACTCTAGGTGTCTGTCCATCTCCTTCTTAATTCACCTTATGTATGGCGGGAGGCAAATGGACAACTGGGACTTCGGGTCCTGACACTTATTGTCACTGTATCCATACTTATCACTGGAGGGGTGTTGCACCGCTTACCAAATCTTTTGCTTGATTTTGGACTAATCGCTCTTCATATTTTCTTTTGCCAATTTAAATACTTGGTTTATATCCTCTTGGAAATTTGCAGTTTCCACATGGGAAACCCATGGGTGCTATAGTTTACATCCCTGACTATGTCAACTATGAGGATGAGGAAGAGGATGGGAGTAGAGCACCTTACCTGAAGTATACCTGCAGAGGGTTTCGGGGATCAACGCCTCCCGGCCCGGTCTGTGACCAGGCATTGTGGTGAATCAGAGCCTGATCAACCAGGCTTGTGAATTCTACATCTGCAGAATAATTCATAAGAAGAGTATGTATGTCAGGGTAACTTTGCAAGGGCTTAATTCAGAAGTGTATGAATGTAAGGGTAGTTTTGTTTGGACTTACTGAGCAGAAATTTAAAAAAAATGTTAGGGTAGTTTTACTGGGACATATCCAAGCATAAGTGAAAATATATAAAGAATAATATTACAAGGCTACATCCCAGGAGATGTGTACGTACATCTGTGTAGCGCTTTGATAGGGTTTAACCCAGCAGATGTGTATAGGGCAAGGAGGAGTAACATCTTGTAGGAGTGAGGAAGAGCCAGTTGTGAGTGTGGGGGAAGTTCGTGAGGCAGTAGGTAAAATGAAAGGGGGTAAGGCAGCCGGTATTGATGGGATAAAGATAGAAATGTTAAAAGCAGGTGGGGATATAGTTTTGGAGTGGTTGGTGCAATTATTTAATAAATGTATGGAAGAGGGTAAGGTACCTAGGGATTGGCAGAGAGCATGCATAGTTCCTTTGTATAAAGGCAAAGGGGACAAAAGAGAGGGCAAAAATTATACGGGGATAAGTCTGTTGAGTATACCTGGTAAAGTGTATGGTAGAGTTATTATTGAAAGAATTAAGAGTAAGACGGAGAATAGGATAGCAGATGAACAAGGAGGCTTTAGGAAAGGTAAGGGGTGTGTGGACCAGGTGTTTACAGTGAAACATATAAGTGAACAGTATTTAGATAAGACTAAAGAGGTCTTTGTGGCATTTATGGATTTGGAAAAGGAGTATGACAGGGTGGATAGGGGGGCAATGTGGCATATGTTGCAGGTGTATGGTGTAGGAGGTAGGTTACTGAAAGCAGTGAAGAGTTTTTACGAGGATAGTGAGGCTCAAGTTAGAGTATGTAGGAAAGTAGGAAAGAGTAAAAGTAGGCCTTAGACAAGGATGTGTGATGTCACCGTGGTTGTTTAATATATTTATAGATGGGGTTGTAAGAGAAGTAAATGCGAGGGGCTTGGTAAGAGGCGTGGAGTTAAAAGATAAAGAATCACACATAAAGTGGGAGTTGTCACAGTTGCTCTTTGCTGATGACACTGTGCTCTTGGGAGATTCTGAAGAGAAGTTGCAGAGATTGGTGGATGAATTTGGTAGGGTGTGCAAAAGAAGAAAATTAAAAGTGAATACAGGAAAGAGTAAGGTTATGAGGATAACAAAAAGATTAGGTGATGAAAGATTGGATATCAGATTGGAGGGAGAGAGTATGGAGGAGGTGAATGTAATCAGATATTTGGGAGTGGACGTGTCAGCGGATGGGCCTATGAAAGATGAGGTGAATCATAGAATTGATGAGCGGAAAAGGGTGAGTGGTGCACTTAGGAGTCTGTGGAGACAAAGAACTTTGTCCTTGGAGGCAAAGAGGGGAATGTATGAGAGTATAGTTTTACCAACGCTCTTATATGGGTGTGAAGCATGGGTGATGAATGTTGCAGCGAGGAGAAGGCAGGAGGCAGTGGAGATGTCATGTCTGAGGACAATGTGTGATGTGAATATAATGCAGAGAATTCGTAGTTTGGAAGTTAGGAGGAGGTGCGGGATTACCAAAACTGTTGTCCAGAGGGCTGAGGAAGGGTTGTTGAGGTGGTTTTCACATGTAGAGAAAACGGAGCGAAACAGAGTGACTTCAAGAGTGTATCAGTCTGTATGAAGGAAGGCGGGGTAGAGGTCGGCCTAGGAAAGGTTGGAGGGAGGGGGCAAAGGTGTTTTTTTTGTGCGAGGGGCTTGGACTTCCAACAGGCGTGCGTGAGCGTGTTTGATAGGAGTGAATGGAGACAAATTATTTTTAATACGTGACGTGCTGTTGGAGTGTGAGCAAAGTAACATTTATGAAGGGGTTCAGGGAAACCGGCAGGCCGGACTTGAGTCCTGGAGATGTTAAGTACAGTGCCTGCACTCTGGAGGAGTGGTGTTAATGTTGCAGTTTTAAAAACTGTAGTGTAAAACACTCTTCTGGCAAGACAGTGTTGGAGTCAATGATGGTGAAAGTTTTTCTTTTTCGGGCCACCCTGCCTTGGTGGGAATCGGCCTGTGTGATAATAAAATAATAAATTTTACTTGTGCTGGAGCTTAGCCTAGAAGTGCAGATAAGTCAAGAAACTCGACTCAACTGCTGGATTGAACTGATTAGTTTGGCAGCTTTCTATGTATCCTATGACCATCGTGTAGGTGGTAGGCCACATATAAAGAAAAACAAATTTGGTCAGGAAACTGGGACTCTTAATACTTTAACTAAGATGAGGAACATTGCTTCATTATTTCTACTGTATATTGGTGTCGAGTCTAACCTGAGAACACCGCTGTATACCGCTGTTACGAAGAGCCCTGACATGCCTGGTAGATGATTCAACTTATCTGACACCAGATAAGGCATTATCTGGTCAGGTTTTGTTATTCTTCCCGAGGTGAAAGGATCACAGTTGTTGTAGACAGCATAGGCGACGAGGCCAGAGAAGTAGAAGATCCCCCACAGTAGAAACAATCCCATTGTAAATAAACTGCAAAGTCTGCAAAAAATGAAGAGTCTTCAAATGAGCTTTGTAATGCTAGATTTTTTTTAATAAAAAACAATCAAAATTGCCTTGAATGCAATAAATCAGCTGTGAACAATGTAACATCCTCAAATCAACTCACATGAAAAAAGCATTTAACTTAGTTTTCTTACCATGATGACTTTACAGACTTTTTGCGCCTGTGATTGTCGACAAGAGTTCCCTCTGAGGCTCATCACATAACTGTAGGTTCTGTGAGAGTTACCCCCATATTGCCTAGTCCCAGCCCATGAAGCATCAGTTTCTAATGGATTCAAACATTAGTGTTCAATATTCGAAACTAATCAAAAGATGTATGTAGTAGATGTAATATGGACGCTAATATCCACATTTCTTCAATAAACCTGGACAAACATAGTTCAAATCTGAATCACACCTTCCAATAACAATCATAAGGTTTAAAGCCAAGCTGAAGAGGATTCAATCCCAAGAAGGAGAGGATAGAAGAAGTATAAATTTTCAATCTCAGGAAGGAGAGGATAGGAGAAGTATTAAGATTCAATCTCAGGAAGGAGAGGATAGAAGTTTAAGATTCAGTCCAGGAAGAGAGGATAAGAGAAGTATTAAGATTCAATCCATCCCTCCCGGTGCTGTTCTACTGCAGTATTATGATGAGACTCTCTCCCTATATCTTTCACCAGTAAGAAGCTTCTGCCGAGGGAAGAAAGATACTCTACTGAGGAGGTGGAATGTTATACATTGGTATGGGGCATAAGTTAGTTTAAATGCTGCTTATACGGAAAATTCTTTGTGCTTGAAACACATCACAAGCCACTGATGTACCTGGAAAACTTCAAAGGCTCAAATAGCCGACTCTTAAGATGGGCTTTGGCTATCCAGTCATATAAGTTTAAAGCTGTGGATTAAAGTAAAGGTTGGATGCGAAAAATGGGTCATAATAAGCGTGTATGCACCTGGAGAAGAGAGGAATGTAGAGGAGAGAGAGAGATTTTGGGAAATGTTAAGTGAATGTATAGGAGCCTTTGAACCAAGGGAGAGAGTAATTGTGGTAGGGGACCTGAATGCTAAAGTAGGAGAAACTTTTAGAGAGGGTGTGGTAGGTAAGTTTGGGGTGCCAGGTGTAAATGATAATGGGAGCCCTTTGATTGAACTTTGTATAGAAAGGGGTTTAGTTATAGGTAATACATATTTTAAGAAAAAGAGGATAAATAAGTATACAAGATATGATGTAGGCCGAAATGATAGTAGTTTGTTGGATTATGTATTGGTAGATAAAAGACTGTTGAGTAGACTTCAGGATGTACATGTTTATAGAGGGGCCACGAATATATCAGATCACTTTCTAGTTGTAGCTACAGTGAGAGTAAAAGGTAGATGGGATACAAGGAGAATAGAAGCATCAGGGAAGAGAGAGGTGAAGGTTTATAAACTAAAAGACGAGGCAGTTAGGGCAAGATATAAACAGCTATTGGAGGATAGATGGGCTAATGAGAGCATAGGAAATGGGGTCGAAGAGGTATGGGGTAGGTTTAAAAATGTAGTGTTAGAGTGTTCAGCAGAAGTTTGTGGTTACAGGAAAGTGGGTGCGTGAGGGAAGAGGAGCGATTGGTGGAATGATGATGTAAAGAGAGTAGTAAGGGAGAAAAAGTTAGCATATGAGAAGTTTTTACAAAGTAGAAGTGATACAAGAAGGGAAGAGTATATGGAGAAAAAGAGAGAGGTTAAGAGAGTGGTGAAGCAATGTAAAAGAGAGCAAATGAGAGAGTGGGTGAGATGTTATCAACAAATTTTGTTGAAAATAAGAAAAAGTTTTGGAGTGAGATTAAACAAGTTAAGGAAGCCTAGAGAACAAATGGATTTGTCAGTTAAAAATAGGAGAGGAGAGTTATTAAATGGAGAGTTAGAGGTATTGGGAAGGTGGAGGGAATATTTTGAGGAATTGTTAAATATTGATGAAGATAGGGAAGCTGTGATTTCGTGTATAAGGCAAGGAGGAATAACATCTTGTAGGAGTGAGGAAGAGCCAGTTGGTGAGTGTGGGGGAAGTTCGTGGGCAGTAGGTAAAATGAAAGGGGGTAAGGCAGCCGGGATTGATGGGATAAAGATAGAAAAGTTAAAAGCAGGTGGGGATATAGTTTTGGAGTGGTTGGTGCAATTATTTAATAAATGTATGGAAGAGGGTAAGGTACCTAGGGATTGGCAGAGAGCATGCATAGTTCCTTTGTATAAAGGCAAAGGGAGAAAAGAGAGTGCAAAAATTATAGGGGATAAGTCTGTTGAGTATACCTGGTAAAGTGTATGGTAGAGTTATTATTGAAAGAATTAAGAGTAAGACAGAGAATAGGATAGCAGATGAACAAGGAGGCTTTAGGAAAGGTAGGGGGTGTGTTGACCAGGTGTTTACAGTGAAACATATAAGTGAACAGTATTTAGATAAGGCTAAAGAGGTCTTTGTGGCATTTATGGATTTGGAAAAGGCGTATGACAGGGGATAGGAAGCAATGTGGCAGATGTTGAAGGGTGTATGGTGTAGGAGGTAGGTTACTGAAAGCAGTGAAGATTTTTACGAGGATAGTGAGGGTCAAGTTAGAGTATGTAGGAAAAAGGGAAATTATTTCCCAGTAAAAGTAGGCCTTAGACAAGGATGTGTGATGTCACCGTGGTTGTTTAATATATTTATAGATGGGGTTGTAAGAGAAGTAAATGCGAGGGTCTTGGTAAGAGGAGTGGAGTTAAAAGATAAAGAATCACACATAAAGTGGGAGTTGTCACAGTTGCTCTTTGCTGATGACACTGTGCTCTTGGGAGATTCTGAAGAGAAGTTGCAGAGATTGGTGGATGAATTTGGTAGTGTAAAGCACCCTTCTGGCAAGACAGTGATGGAGTGAATGATGGTGAAAGTTTTTCGTTCTCGTGCCACCCTGCCTTGGTGGGAATCGGCCGATATGTTAATAAAAAAAAAATAATATATCTGGCTCAGAAAACCACTTCTCACATTTGCTGAGCCTAGGGTGTAGGCTCAGCCTCCAACCATAAGTTTAGGAAAAAAGGTATTGTGAGGGAAAAGCCCTTAAAAGGGAAGGTTATGGTTGTTCAGACACCCAGGAACCATTACCGTGTTATCGGCCGCTCTGCCATCTAGGGAACCGCGGCTAAATTTAATTCCATTGGGGTCTGAGTTTTTTTTTTGTTTCTACTCCTGGTAGCAGAGCCCGCCTTAAGCCGATTGGACTGATTGCTTCCAATTAGGCCCCGTGACGAAAAAAAAAAAAAAAGGCTTTGGCGAATTTCCCAGTGAGTTTGGTATGTGGAGAAAGGAGTTTTTCCAAGCTGAAACTGATGAAAACTTACTTGAGATCATCAGTTTAACAAGAAAGTTTGAACAGTTTGGTGATTATGTCTACTGAATCTGAAATTAGCAGGAGTTTAAACTTCGACAAAATTCTATACGATTTTGCACAGAGAAAAAGCAAGAAAAATAACTTTCTTCTAATAACAGCAATAATAACATGACTCATTTATAGTTTATGAATGTTAAGGATCTGATTGTGACATATGGACTTCTTTATTTTTCAACCGATTACGTTCATTTTTGGTGTACTATTAGAAGCTTATATCGAGTATCCTGTGCTGAAGTTTCAAGCATATCGGCCAAAAAGGAAATGAAATATGCAAAATTTACGAGAAATTGCATTTGGCAGCGGAGCTGTACTCAGTGGTACTTGGAAAAGTGGTTTTGACACTTGCTGCTGATAGAACACCTCTAATTCCATCAATGTACGTGTACCAATTCTAAAATAAACCTTATCTTCATGCTAAAAAAAAATAAAGTTTCATAACTATTTTGACATATTGGAAGATGTCGGTCTTGTTGCCCACATAAATCTAAAAATATTTGGGATAGTTCAGAAAGGAACACTTCATCTTGTAAAGCAATCATTCTTCTATGTTTGTTGTGAAAATCAAGTCAATTCAATCATAAATAAAGATGGATTGGCCCTAAATAGGAAAATAACTTACTTTCGAGATATAGGCCGAAGCGCGCAGCACCCCAGTGCCCGGGATATATTTTTTTTTCCCCGAAAAATTCGCTTTATTTTACACTTTTTCCGTGACCTACGAGCGTTTATTACAGTTAACCATTGTAAATCCGTTTTCTCTCATTACATATGAGAGAACGGACCCTTTCTTCACCTTCAGGGAATATGTCGATAGATTTTTTTCCTCTCGGGCATCACATTATGCTATATATTAACCATACCCCCGGCCGGGATTGAACCTGCGGTCATAGAGTCTCAAAACTCCAGCCCGTCGCGTTAGCCACTAGACCAGCTAGCCACAATAAGATTCATCCAACTAGGTATTTTTTCTACACCATAGGAAGGTTAGCACAGGCACCACTGTGACCACAAATGCAAGTTTTTACAGACGAATCTCCAGCTAGCGTGGCCGTGACGAACTCGAGCTCAAGTCCCTTCACTGCCGTCAACATTACGATTTCTTGAGTTATGTTATATATTATTTTTTAAGGTGTGCTTTTTATGTTTATATGCTATTATATATTGCATTAATGTCATAATAGATCAATTGTGATAGATAAATAAGCCTTATAATTGATATTAGCGTGGGTATGGAATATTTTGTTGGCTGGAGGTGTCGGCCATTTTGTGCACTATTCCCAGGGGTTCCCAATTGGTTCCTTGACCATATTAGCTCCGCCCACTCTGCCATGATCTCAGATGGTGAATTTGTATTACATTAGACATAAAGATATAAGAAAACGATAAAAATAACACGGGGAAAAACATAAACAATGCTGCGTCAGCGCTTGTTACGCAATGTGAGGCAAGGCGCTGTCACCATGCCTGTTATAAATGGCTGTAATTCCTTTTAGAAACATCGTACAAGGATAATAATTATACCAGAGTGTAGCCAGAAAGTTCAGCTATTTTTTGGTAACAATAACTCAATTTTAATATTTTTTCGATTTTTTTTTGCTCCGCGCGCCGGCACTCAGATCATCCCTTAAGTGATTTTTAGAAGTCCAAAAAAGATAATTTGTTTCCATCAGTGCATTAAATTCTGATATTTTTGCTGAACAAAAATAAATTAATATTTTTGATAAATTATTTTACAGTCAGTAAAGCAAGTGGTATTGTGACTATGTACTTTTCAGAAGTAATATACAAATTTTGTTTGTTACTTGTAGGCCTACATGCATGAAATTTTACAATGTAGCTTATTTCTCTTTGATTTATTACTCGCAAGCATTTTTTAAGAGCACAATTTGATTGCTTCTTATACATGGTACCCACCATAATTATTCCCACTGAGCCCCGCACCTGGTACTGTCACCTGTGCCTGGTAGTATTAACCTTACCTGGTGGGGGTTGAAGTCTGGAGAATCACTTCACCTCCACTTTTCTGATCAGGTAAGTAAGGTGATCTACCAGGAGTATTTCTGTGTTTTGTTACGAATTTACCTGGTTACCAGTAATTTACCTGATTACCAGTAATTTACCTGGTTACCAGTAATTTACCTGGTTACCAGTATTGACACTGAAGTAGAATACCAACCCTTGTCTTTCTTCAATGTTATACTTATTTAACCTCGTCTAACCAGTGTTTCTTTAATTATCAGCTGTGTTGCTGGCCTGGTCAACCAGGGTAGACGCTAGTTATCTGGAGCAACAACTCTGTCATCTGGACATACTGGGACATAATGAATCCTTGTCTCTTTGAACTGGGAAGTGTGGTACTGTGACCAAGTATTGACGGGATTTCCAGAACATGGGATGAACACCACCACCCAGGATAAACTTTTCTTCTAAAAACATCACAGAAGACCATCCTGGGAATAAGATACTCCTGTCTCAACATCATACTGGAACCATAGTGGCCAATTTTATTTTACTTAATTTTAATTAAAGGCCTTAGAAAATTATCTTAGTTATTATTCTTCAAATTATTCATTATTTATTTTTCCATTGTTTTTCTCAGGCGGAAGTGGTTCTCCTGACAAATGGCAATTGAAAATCTTCATATCTCAAAGTGAAATTATTTGTTACTTAAAAATATCTATCAACATTATATGTTTAATGAATATTAAAAAAGACATTTTCCAGTAACTTCCCAGAAGCCAATGATATCATATTTATTAAATATTTTATTAATATTTCAGAAAATGTTCCTAAATATTCTAAACTTATTTTGTGTATTTCTATTTATGAAGCAAATCAGCATCACTAATATTTTGAAACTGATGAAATGAGACTTTTTTTTCTATATATTTTTGAATGGAAATTCTACTTCCTTCAAAGCAACGGCCGCATCCCACCGAGTCAGGGTGACCCAAGAAAAAAAAAACGAAAGTTTCTCTTCTTAACTTTAATGTATACAGGAGAAGGGGTTACTAGCCCCTTGCTTCCGGCATTTTAGTCGCCTCTTACAGCACGCATGGCTTACGGAGGAAGAATTCTGTTCCACTTCCCCATGGAGATAAGAGGAAATAAACAAGAACAAGAACTAGTTGGAAAATAGAAGAAAACCCAGAGAAGTGTGTATATATATGCTTGTACATGTATGTGTAGTGTGACCTAAGTGTAAGTAGAAGTAGCAAGACGTACCTGAAATCTTGCATGTGTATGAGCCAAAAAAAGACACCAGCAATCCTACCATCATGTAAAACAATTACAGGTTTTTGTTATACATTCACTTAGCAGGACGGTAGTACCTCCCTGGGTGGTTGCTGTCTACCATCCTAAATTATAGTCACTATTTATTTAATAAAATGGGAGAACTGGAACTTTAGGATCCCAATAACAAAGTGAACAATGTTTCTCTAAAACACTTTAGGGATTAAAAACTGAAGTCAATCAGAAGACATTCTCCAGTATGAAACAAATTACAACAATTCTAAGTTATGTATTAAGTTGGTACACTTAATTTTTTCCTGCACACACACACACACACACACACACACACACACACACACACACACACACACACACACACACACATACACACACACACACACACACATACACACACACACACAACACACACACACACACACACACAAGGTGGACAAAGACAGGATGTTCCAGAGACTGGACACAGTAACAAGGGGACACAGTTGGAAGTTGAAGACACAGATGAATCAAAGGGATGTTAGGAAGTATTTCTTCAGCCACAGAGTAGTCAGGAAGTGGAATAGTTTGGGAAGCGATGTAGTGGAGTCAGGATCCATACATAGCTTTAAGCAGAGGTACGATAAAGCTCATGGTTCAGGGAGAGTGACCTAGTAGCGACCAGTGAAGAGGCGGGGCCAGGAGCTTGGACTCGATCC
>NC_069403.1:29296609-29321609 GCF_026875155.1 Cherax quadricarinatus
ACAACACCACACATACCCCACACATCACACACCACACACACACACCACACACACTCACCACACACACATACAACACACACACACACACCACAACACACACACACACAAAGCAACGGAATGCACCACATAAAAACAGACCAAAAAAACCACAAATCAAAAACCACACCGTGCGGCCACCGAATTGCCCACTCGAGAAACAACTACACACAACAACCACCGACTCGAACTCTTAGCGACAAGTATAACCACAACACACGCACACACACACCGCACATGACACACACACACACACACACACACACACACGACACACACACACCCACACACCCTCCACACTTGGACACAAACACTGACACAAACACGTACCCCCCCCCTTCCCTTAACCACCTCTCCCCCTTCCCTAACCCACCTCATCCTTAGCCACCTAACCCCTCCCCAAACCACCTAACCCCTCCCCAAACCGTCTAACCTCCCCAACTAACCTCCCTCCCTCCAATATCCAAACCTTCCCCTCCGCCATACCATCCCATCCCTCTCTCTCCACCCCCACACCAACTAACCCCCTCCCCAACCTATCTCTAGCCCCTCCAATAACCATCCTCCCCTCACCCACAACCATCCATCCCCTCTCCTCACTCATCTATGCTATTCCCCTCCCCCTAACCAGGATGGTACAAGGGCTCCAAGGACGAATCTGGGAGGAGTAATGGGAGGTAAGGCTCAAAAAGGGAGGAAGACTGCGAAGGAGACAAGATGAAGCTGGAAAGGAAAGATGGAAGAGATGGATAGCAGCAGAATGCAGAAGGTGGAAGCAACAGGCCACAGCAGCAGAAATCAAGATAGAGAAGTTAAAGAGGAGCTGAGACTTCATGAAACAGCACAGAGTGACAAAGATATTACAGACGTAGCATCGGGCAAAGGCTACATCAAACACAGACAACAGGTCTGAAGAAGCATGAAACTAAACTGTATGCAGAGGTCCTGTCAAACCCAACATGGGCCAAAACAAAAGACAGGAGCACACTAGGACAGAATGAGAGGTTGGAAGACATTGATGGACCAAGGACATGTGTCAAGGACCTTTACCCAGATACCTGTGGGGGCCAGGAGCAGGTGAAAACAGGAAGGAAAACCAAGAAAGCATAGGAAGCAAACTAGGGAAGGGAATGAAGAAGGGAACCACCCCCACGGGAAGGAACTAAACACATCAGAGGATAGCAATGGGGAGTCACAGTGGGAGGTGGAAAGGGAAAGATCCGTGTTTGTCTATGGGCTAGACGATGCTAAAGGGGGAAACTTATGATGAAAGAAATCAGGAGGAGAAAAAAGCCGATTGATATATCAGAAGGTGAAGGCGAGGGACATGACCCGGTGGCAAATTTTCGGAGAATTGGGTGGTGTTTTCACAAAGAAAAGGAATCGGCCTCTCAAGTAATTTTTCAAGGCAGAATCAACCCGAACATGATCCAGCAGGAGAAAGCACGGATGAGAGGCAAGCAGGAGTTCCGGATGTGTACCTCGATCGAGACAGAACACAGGACGAAAGGAAGACAATGAAAGAGAAGTTCAAAACGAAAGGAGAAATGGGAAGGAAAATTAAACAGGAGAGCAAATAACCCAGGATCAAATGAAGACAAGTGCACCCTACAGAAACACCTGCGAGAAGGACTCCAGCCACGACACCCCCCAAGGCAACTGAACAATCCAAACCAAACATCATACAACCGATCCCTCTGTTTTCCACCACCTCGCACCACATTGTTATACAGTACTGAAGAGAAGTTGAAGGTTTGGTACAACAAATGCAGATGGATTAACGAAAAACATGAGGAATGGCAAGGAAAGAATCAATGAGAAGTGCCCCAAACACATAGCAGTTTACAGAAACAAAAACTCACGGGTGACAATAACAGATGCATTCTTCCCCCACTCAGGATACCAGTTCATGAGGAAAGATAGAAGGGGCAGGGGGGGAGGTGGGTTTCCACTGCTCGTAAAAAACAGATGGAAATTCGAGATAATGGAAGCATAGATGAGACGGAGAAAGAGACTACATAGCAGTACAATTCAGTCTGGGAAACACAAAGTGGTCATTGCAGTGATGTATAATCCACCACACAACTGCAGGAGGCCACGAGAGGAATATGAAGAGAGCAACAGAGCGATGGAGGACACACGTGCTGAGGTGGCAAGAAGAGCTCACTTCCAAGCAGACAAAGTTGCTGGTTAGGGGGATTTCAAACAACAAGGGAGATAGACTGGAAAACCTGGAGCCACAGGGGTCCAGAAACATGGAGAGCCAGGATTTTGGACGTGGTGCAGGAAAACCTCATGCACCAACATGTTAAAGGGGAAAAAAACAAAACCCTTAACCAGAGTGAGAGGGGAGGATGAACCAGCAAAGATTGGACCTTGTGTTCATCACCTGGGCACTCAGATATTGAGGACATCAAGTAGGAGAGTCCCCTAGAGGAGCTAGCGACCAACTTGGTTCGGTGCTTTGAATACATATTAAGAGCGGCAAGTGGAGATAATAACAGAGTTGAAATGGGAAAAAGCCTGACTATAAAAGAGGGGAAACATAGGTTGAAGAACTTCCCTGCGAGAGGTCCAGTGGACAGAGAACTGGCAGGAAAGCCAGTAAATGAAATGATTGAATAATGGTAACAACAAAAAGCAAGGAGGCAGTGAAAGGTTTACCACGGGCAACAGTAACAATGGGAAAGACCAGAACGAGCCCAGGTTTACCTGACGGTGAAAGGAGGCAAAAAACATGCAATAGAGATATGGAAATAGTACAGAAGGCAGAGAACACACGAAAATAGGGAATCAGTCGCAGAGCCAGGAATGAGTACGCCCAGGTAAGGAGGAAGGGCCCATGCGACAGTAGTGAACATACACAGCATCGAGAATCAAGACTGACCCGAAACTGTTATATAGCCGACATAGGAGGAATACAACAGTCAAAGACAGGTGATCAGATTAAGACAAGAAGGTGGGAGAACTCACAAGAAATGATCAGGAGGTATGTGAGGAGCTGAACAGAGATTTAAGGAAGTATTTTCAGTAAGCAGGAAGGCTGTGGGAAGACAGCACCGAAGGGAACATCAAGAAGGGAATATACCAACAAGTGTTGGATGACAACGGAACAACTGAGGAGGAGGTGAGAAGCGCTAAGTGACGCTTGACACATCAAAGGCGATGGGAACCGGACAACATCCCCCCATGGTCCTAATAGAAGGAGCAGAGATGCTGTGCGTGCCTCTACCACAATTCTTCAACACAATCCCTTAAAACTGGGCAACTACCTGAGAAACGGAAGAAACAGCTAATGTATCCCATATTTATGAAAGGAAACAGAAACGAGGCAACTAACTACAGACCTGTGTCTCTGGACATGCATTGTGTGCAAATTCATGAGAAGATTATCAGGAGAGAGTGGTCGGAACACCTGGAAAGGAACAAGATTATAAATGAAAACCAGCATGGTTCAATGGAAGGCAAATCATGTATCACAAACCTCCTGAGTTTCATGACACGGTAACAGAAGTAAGACACGAGAGAGAGGGGGGGTAAGATTGCGTTTGTCCAGACTGCAGGAAGCCTTTGACACATTTCCCCACAAGAGATTAGTGTCAGAAGTGGAGGATTCAGGCGCACGTAAAAGGGAGGGCACTGCAATGGATAAGGGAATACCTGACAGGGAGCAGCAACGAGTCATGGTTACTGAAAGAGGTATCACAGCGGGCGCTGTTACGAGCGGGGTCCCACAGGGGTCAGTTCTAGGGAACCAGTGCTATTTTGATATATGTGGAACGACATGATGGGAAGGAATATACTCTGAGGTTCAGTCGCACATGTTTTTCACAGGATGACGTGAAGTTGATGAGAAGACTTAAATCCGGACGAGGATGAGGCAGGACTGCACAGAGACCTGGACAGGCCCGGACATGTGTCCAGCAACTGGCTTCTCGAATTCAATCCCACCAATGCAAAGTCATGAAAATGGGAGAGGCCCCAAAGAAGACAGCAGACCGAGTATAGCTTAGTGGACAAAGACTACAGACCTCCTCAGGGAGACAAGACCTAGGGGTAACCATAAACACCGAGCACAACCCGGAGGCACACATCAACCAATATAACCGTGCAGCATACGGCGCCGGCAAACCTGAGAATACGTTCCGATACCTTAATAAGGAATCGTTCAAGACACGTACACGTGTATGTTAGGCCCATACTGGATAAGCAGCACCAGTCTGAACCCACACCTGTCAAGCACGACAAGAAGTTAGAGAAAGAACAAAGGTTTGCAACACGGCTAGTCCCAGAGCTCAGGGGAATGTCGTACGAGGAAATGAGGGAAAATCGGACGGACGACACTGGAGGACAGAAGGGTCGTGGAGACACATAACGACATACAAGAACTGCGGGGAATAGACAAGGTGGACAGAAGATAGGATGTTCCAGAGAGGGACACAGAAACAAGGGGTCCACAACTGGAAGCTGAAGACTCAGAACAGTCACAGGGACGTTAGAAGTATTTCTTCAGTCATAGAGTCGTCAGAAGTGGAAATAGCCTAGCAATGTGGAAAGTATGGAGGCAGGAAACCATACATATTTTTAAGAAGAGGTATGACAAAGTTCAGGAAGCAGAGAGGGAGAGGACCTAGTAGCGATCCAGTGAAGAGGCCGGGGCCAGGAGCTGAATTCTCGGGACGCCTGCATAACCACAATTAGTGAGTACAATTAGGAGAGTACACACACACACATACACACACACACACACACACACACAGACACACACACACACACACACACACACACAACACACACACACACACACAACACACATATACACACCCACCTTGGAGCTTGACTCGGCGCCCCTTCAACCTCAACTAGGTGAGCACACACACACACACACACACAACACAGCCACACACAGCACACACATACACACTCACACACACACACACACTCACACACACACACACACACACACACCCACACACACACACACACAAGTACATTAGCTAGTGAAACTGAGAAAGGAAAAGCTGCAATGGAGGAAATTAAAAATTGAATGAGTGGATACACAAGGATATGCAGGTGTGGAGAATGAAAGGAAGAGGTCAGTCTTTTGTGGTATGGGCCTCCCAGGAAAGTTGAAGGGGAAACATATGAAGCAAGAAAAATAGGGAAAAAAAAGCAATTGAAAGCATCATAAAAGCAATAGGAGAAGATGACATGACCCAGCTGAAAAATTTTCGGAGAATAAGGGAGTTTTGCAAAAAAAAAAAAAAAAAGAACCCAGCCAGTGAAAAGGACCTTCCAGGCAGAATCGACTCGGAACCGAGTCCTTCAGGAGAAAGCACGATTAAGGGACATGAAGGCATACAGGAAGGTGTGTCTCGACCGTGATAAGACACAAGAAGAAAGGCAGAAACTGAGAGTGATGTACAAAGGCTGAAAGGAGGAAAGAGAGGGGATGGAGGAAGACAGACAGGAGCTCCCAGACCCAGGGAAGAAGAACAAATGCAGCTCCTCCCTCATAACACTTCCTATAGAAGCCCCCCAACCAGGTCAACCCCAGGCAACCAAACACTTCTAAACCAAACACCCATGACATATCCAATGCCCCCACCCCACTGCATTACAAACTCCACCCCCACAGTAACCCCCATATTTCCTTATCAGGTTCTCCCACTTCCCAACCCCAATATACGTCCCAGACCACAGTCCTTGAAGGAAGATGATGGTGTGGCATACAAATGCAGATGGAAGAACAAATAATAGGAGGAGTGGCTGAAAAGAATCAAGGAGACAATCCCAGACATAATAGCGCTCACAGATAGCAAACTCACTAGAATATAACAGATTCAATCTTTCCATCCGGATAATCCAATCCTCAGGAAAGACAGAAGGAGGAGAGGGTAGGAGGAGTTGCACTGCTCATTAAAAACAGTGGGGTTTTGAGAAAATGGAAGGAATGGATGCACGGGCAAAGGGGGCTACTTAGTATGAACAATCCAGTCTTAGGGACATAATTGAAAATTTGCAGTAATGTACAACCCACCACAGACTGCAGGAAGCCAAGAGAAGAATTACGATGAGAGCAAACAGAGCAATGTCGATACACTAGCCGAGATGGCGCAGGAGAGCACACATAAGGGGAGCAAAGTTCTAGTTATGGGTTGATTTCATCACAAGGAGATTGACTGGGAAAACCTGGAGCCCCATGGGGTCCCGAAACATGAGAGCCAAGATAGATGGGTGTGGTACTGGAAAACCTCATGCATCAACATGTTATAAACACCACTACAGAGAGAGAGGAGAAGAATGATACAGCAAGACTGGACCTTGTATTCCACCTGAGTAGTTCGGACATCGAGGATATCAATGTATGAAAGGCCCCTAAGAGCTGTGATCATGTTGGTCTGTGCTTCGGGCTACATCGTTGAGCTTCAAGTGGAGAGAGTAAAAGAATAGGTTGGGAAAAACCAAACTAACAAAAGGTTAACTACTCAGGCATGGGAACTTCCTGCAAGACATTCAGTGGGAGAGGGAAACGGACAGGAAAATCATTTCAAGAAATGATGGACAATGTGGCAAACAAAATTGTAAGGAGCACCTGAGAAGAGGTTTGTTCCCAAGGGAAACAAAATAATGTGAAGAACAGAAACGAGTCCTTGTTCACCCAAAGTGTAGAGGCAAAAACTAACTAGGAGTAACCAGAGAAATGTACAGGTACAGAAGACAGAGAACTCAGCAAATAAGAGAGATTACCGAAACCAGAAACGAAATGCACAGATAAGAAATGGGAGGCTCAGCGACAATTATGAAAATGACAATAGCATCGAAGTCAAGTCTGACCTGAACTGTTGTATAAGCCACATGCAGGAGGAAAACAACATTCAAGGACCAGGTGATCAGACTGAGAAGGGGTGATGGGGAGTTCACAAGAAACTACCAAGAGGTATGTCAGGAGCTCAACCACGAGATTTAAAGAAGTATGTACAGTGGAAATCAGTAGGACTCCAGGAAATCAGACAGGGGGTAACACCAGCAAAGTGTCTGATGAGGTACATATAACCTAGGAGAGGTGAAGAAGCTGCTAATCGCGACTTGACAACCCCAAAGGATGGGACCAGACAACTACTCTCTCTCCCGTGAGCCCTTAAAGAGGGAGCAGAGATACTGTGTGATATAAAAATGATCTTCACACATCAATTGTAACTGGGCAACTCCGCTGTGTATGGAAGAATGAATTGGTAGTTCCAGTTTTTAAAAAAGGGAGACAGACATGAGGCATACATAAAACTATTAGACCCTGTAACACTAACGTATATATTATGCAAAAGTCCATGGAGAAGATCATCAGGAGGAGAGTGGTGGAGCACCTGGAAAGAAACCAAGTGTATAATTTGACAACCAGCACGGTTTCAGGAAGAAAATCCTGTGTCACAAACCTACTGGAGTTTTTATGACAAGGTGACAGAAGTAAGACAATAGAGGAGTGGTGGAATCGACTGCATCTTTATGGCTGCAAGAAGGCCTTCGACACAGTTCCTCACAAGAGGTTAACTGCAAAAAGCTAGAGGATCAGGCACACTTAACAGGAAAGGCACTGCAAATGATCAAAGAATACCAGACAGGGAGGCAACAACGAGTTATGGCACGTGACGAATGTCCCAGAGTGGGCGCCTCTGAACAAGACGGGGTTTTCCACACAGGTCAGACCTAGGACCTTGCTGTTCTTGGTATAAGTAGAATGAACATATCGGAAGGATAGACTCATGAATGTCCTTTTGGCAAATTGATGCGAATTTTTGAAAGAATCAAATCGGATGAGGATCAGGCAGGACTACAAAGAGACCTGGACAGGCTAACAAGCCTGTCCAGCCACTGGCTCCTTGAAGTTTAACCCTGCCAAATGCAAAGTCATGAAGATTGTGAAGGCAAAGAAGACCGCAGACACAATATAGTTAAGATGGCCAAAGACTGCAAACCATCAATTCAAGAAAAAGATCAGGGGGTGAGTATAACACAGAGCATATCTCCTGAGGTGCACATCAATCAGATAACTGCAGCAGCATACGGCGCCTTGCAAAACCTTACGGATAGCGTTTCCGATAGCCTCATAAGGATCGTTCAAGACTCCTGTATACCATTTACAGAAGGCCCATACTGGAGTATGCAGCAACCATTTGGAATCCACACCTAGTCAGCACGTTCCAAGAAATTAGAGAAAGTGCAAAGGTTTGCAACAGACCTAGTCCCAGAGCTCAATGGAAGTCGTACGAGGAAGGTTAAGGGAATCGAATGACGACCACTGAGACAGAAGGGTCAGGAGAGACATATCATAACGACATACAAGATACTGCGGGGAGAGACAAGGTGACAGAGATGGATGTTCCAGAGAGAGACACAGGGACAGGGGTCACATCTGGAAGCTGAAGACTCAGACGAGTCACAGGGACGTTAGGAAGTATTTCTTCAGTCATAGAGTTGTCAGCAAGTGGAATAGCCTAGCAAGTGAAGTAGTGGAGGGCGGAACCATACATAGTTTTTTAAGATGAGGTATGACAAAGCTCAGTAGCAGAGAGAGAGAGGATCCATAGCGATCATTGAAGAGGCGGGGCCAGGAGTTGAGTCTCACCCCTGCAACCACAATTAGGCGAGTACAATTAGTGAGTACACACACACACACATACACACACACATGGCTGAGATGCAAGCAGGAGTTCCGGAGTGTGTACCTCGATCGAGACAGAACACAGGACGAAAGGAAGACAAATGAAGAGAGAGTTCAAAAAGAAAGGAGATAGGAGAGGAAATGAATAAAAAGAGAGCAGAATAACCCAGATCAATTGGAAGGACAAGCACACCGCCCCAGAAACACCTTGCAGAAGGACTCCAGCCCACGACAAACCCCACGCAACTGAACAATCCAAAACCAACCATCACACACCCGATCCCTCCTGTTTTCCACCCCTCGCACCACAGTTACAGTAATTAGAACAGAAGTTTAAGGTTGTACACAAATGCAGAGGATTAACGAATATACATGAGGAATGAATCAATGAGAAGTCCCCAGACAACATAGCAGTTACAGAAAACAAACACATTAGACAATAACAGATGCAATCTTCCACCAGGATACCAAATCATGTGGAAAGATAGAAGGGCAGAGGGGAGGTTGGGTGATCTGCTCGTAAAAAACAGATGGAAATTCGGAAAATGAAAGCATAGATGAGACGGAGAAAGAGACTACATACCGGTAACTTCAGTTTGGGGAACACAAAGTGGTCATTGCAGTGATGTATAATCCACCACAGAAACTGCAGAGGCCAGAGAGGAATATGAAGAGAGCAACAGAGCAATGGTGGACACACTTGCTGAGGTGGCAAGAAGAGCCACTCCAGCAAAGCAAGTGCCCTGTTATGGTGGATTTCAACCACAGTAAGATTGACTGGGAAAACTGGAGCCTCCATGGGGGTCCCGAAACATGGAGATCCAGGATGTTGGTCGTGGGTGCTGGAAAACCCTCATACACCAACAGTTAAGGAGACTACCAGCGTGAGAGGAGAGGATGAACCAGCAAGAGTGACCTTCTGTTTCACCCTAGGCGCTCAGACATTGAGGACATCAAGTATGAGAGTCCCCTAAGGAGCTAGCGACCGACCGTGGAATCTGTGCTTGAATACATATATGAGCTGCAATTGGAGAGAATAACAGGATTGAATGGGAAAAGCCTGACTATAAAAGAGGGGACCTACATAGGGTTGAAGAACTTCATGCGGAGTCCAGTGGGACAGAGAACTGGGCAGGATAGCCATAAATGAAATGATGGAATATTAACAACAATATGAAAGGAGGCAGTGGAAAGGTTTTATTCCCAAGGGCAAACAGTAACAACGGGAAGACCCAGAACGAGCCGTGGGTTTACCTGACAGAGTAAGGAGGCCAAAAACAAAGTGCAATAGAGAATGGAAAAACTACAGAAGGCAGAGAAACACACGAAAATAGGGAGATCAGTCGCCCAGAGCCGGAATGAGTACGCACAGGTAAGGAGGGAGGCCCAGCGACAGTATGAAAAAGATAACAGCAGTCATCGAGATCAAGACTGAACCGAAACTTGTATACCACATCAGAGAAGACAACAGTCAAAGACCAGGTATCAGATTAAGGACAGAAGGTGGTGAACTCGCAAAAAATGACAGGAGGTATTGAGGAGCTGAACAGAAGATTTTAAAGGAGTTTTTACATAGAGACAGGAAAAGGCTTGGGAAGACAGACAGAATGGAACATCAGAGGGAAAAACCAACAAGTGTTTGGAAGACATACGAAAACTGAGGAGGATGAAGGAATCTGCTTAAGTGAACCTTGACACCTCAAAGGCGATGGGTCCCGACAACATCTCCCATGGGTCCTTATAGAAGGAGCAGAGATGCTGTGCGTGCCTCTACCCTCAAACTTTTTTTCCCCAACACATATCTTGAAACTGGGCAACTACCTGAGAAATGGAAAGACACTAAGGTATCCCCATGATTAAGAAAGGAAACAGAAACGAGGCACTAAACTACAGAGCCTGTGTCTCTGACATGTATTGTGGTCAAGTCATGAGAAGATTATCATGAAGAGAAGTGTCGAAAACGCTGAAAGGAACAAGATTACAATGAAAACCACATGGTTTCATGGAAGGCAAATCTTGTATCACAAGACCCCTGAGTTTTATGACAAGTGTAACATAAGTAAGACACGAGAGAGAGGGGTGGGTAGATTGCGTTTTTCGCTAGACTGCAGGAAGGCCTTTGACACAGTTTCCCCACAAGAGATTAGTGCAGAAGCTGGAGGATCTGGCGCAAATGTAAAAGGGAGGGCACTGCAATGGAAATAAGGAATACCGTCAGGGAGGCAGCAACGAGTGCATGGTACGTGAAGAGGTTTTTTAAAAATCCACAGTGGGCGCCTGTTATGACGGGGTCCCCACAGGGGTCAGTTCAGGACCAGTGCTATTTTTTGATATATGTGGAACAGACATGATGGAAGGAATAATGACTCTGGAGTGTCCCCTGTTCGCAGATGACGTGAAGTTGATGAAAGAATTAAATATGACGAGGATGAGGCAACGACTGCAAAGATACCTGGTCAGGCCTGGACATGTGGTCCATATCTTGCTTCTTGAAATCAATCCACAATGCAAAGGTCCTGAAGATTGGGGAGGGCAAAGCAGATCGCAGACAGAGTATAGGCTAGGTGTACAAAGACTACAGACCTCACCCATGAGAAAGACCTTGGGGTGACCATAACACCGAGCAATCATCACCGGAGGCACTCACCAACCAAATAACCGCTGCAGCTATGGGCCCTGGCAAACCTGAGAATAGCATTCCGATACCTTAATAAGTAATCGTTCAATGACACGGTACAACTGTGTATGTTAGTCCCATACTGAGTATCAGCACCAGTCTGGAATCCACGCCTTGTTGAAGCACGTCCAAGAAGTTAGAGAAAGTAACAAAGGTTTGCAACAAGGCTAGTCCTAGGCTCAAGGGAATGTCGTACGAGGAAAGGTAAGGAAATCGACTGGACGACACTGGAGGACAGAAGGGTCAGGTAGACATGAATAACGACATACAAGATACTGCGGGAATAGTCAAGGTGGACGAGAGATAGGATGTTCCAGAGAGGGACCAGGACAAGGGGTCACAACTGGAAAACTGAAAAGACTCAGATAGTCACAGGGGACGTTAGGATTATTTCTCCAGTCATAGAGTTGTCAGCAAGTAGAATAGCCTAGCAAGTGAAGTATGGAGGCAGGAATCATACATAGTTTAAGAAGAGGGTAATGACAAAGCTCAGGAACCAGAGAGAGATTGGACCCAGTAGCCGATGAGTGAAGAGGCGGGCCAGGTGCTGATCTCGACTTCTGCAACCACAATTAGTGAGTACAATTAGGTGAGTACACACACACACACATACACACACATAACACGACAAACACACACATACACACACACACACACCACACACACACTACACAACACACACATACACACACACATACACACACACATCACACACATACACACACACACACCAACACACTACACACACACACACACACACACACACTACACACACACACACTCACACACACACACAACAGCAGCCAACATGGATTTAAGGACGGAAAATACCTGTGTCACAAAAAACCACTGGATTCTATGACATGGTGACACATTAAGACAAGAGAGAGAGGGTGGGTGGATTGCATTTTCTTCCGACTGCAAAGAAGGCGTTTGACACAGTACCACACAAGAGATTAGTGCAAAAACTGGAGACCAAGCAGGGAACAGGGAAGGCACTACACTGGAATGAAGGAAAACTTTTTCAGAATCAGCCCAAAAAAGACTAGTAATGGTACATGGCGAGGTGTCAGAGCGGGCAACCTTTTGACCATCGGGGTCCCACAGGGGGTCAGTCCCTAGACGCAGTGCTGTTTCTGGTATATGTGAACTTCATGACGGAAGGATAATCTCCGAGGTGTCCCTGTTTGCAGATGACGTGAAGTTTGATGAGAAGAATTCATTCGATCGAAGGGACAGAGGCAGAACTACAAAGGATCTGACAGACTGCCAGATCCTGGTCAGCAATTGCCTCCCTGGAGTTAAATCCCACCAGTGCAAAGTCTTGAAGACTGGGTGAAGGGCAAAGAAGGCCGCATACGCAGTACAGTCTAGAGGGCCAGACACTACAACCTCACTCAAGGAAAAAAGATCTTGGGGTGAGTTAACACCATGCACATCTCCTGAAGCGCACATCACCAAATACTGCTGCAAGCATATGGGGCACCTAGAAAACCTCATAAACGCTTCCGGACATATTAATAAGGAATCGTTCAGGACCCTGTACACCGTGTACGTTAGGCCCATATTGAGTATGCGGCACCATTTGGAACGCCCAAATCTAGCGAAGCATGCAAAGAAACTAGAGAAAGTGCAAATGTTTGCAAACGAGACTAGTCCCAGAGCCAAGAGGAAATGTCCCCGTACGAGAGAGGTTTAAGGAAAATCAACCTGACGACACTGGAGACCAGGAAGATTATGTGGGATCCAGATAACGACTTACAAAATACTGAGAGGAATTGACAAGGTGAACGAGGACAGGATGTATCCAGAGACTGGACACCGCAACAAGGGGACAGAGTTGGAAGCTGAAGACACAGATGAATCACAGGGATGTTAGGAAGTATTACTTCAGACTTAGAGTAGTCAGGGAGTGGAATAGTTTGGGAAGCGAGTAGTGGAGGCAGGATCCTACGAGCTTTAAAGCAGATGTACGATAAAGCTCATGGTTCAGGGAGAGTGACCTAGTGGCGACCAGTGAAGAGGTAGGGCTCAGGAGTTTGGACTCGACCCCTGCAACCTCATTCAAGGTGAGTACAACTAGGTGAGTACAAAACACACACACACACACACACACACACACACACAACACATACACACACACACACACACACACACACACACACTCACATGCACACACACACAACACACATTCACACACACAACACACACACACGCACGACACACACACACACATACACACACATCACAACCACACACACACACATCACACAACGCACGCCACACACACAAACACATAGACACGCACACACACACAGACACACAACACTCAGACACACACACAGACACACACACACACACACAACACAATACGATGAGAGCAACAGAGCAATGATCAACACACTAGCCGAGGTGGCCAGGAGAGCACACATGGGGGAGCCAAAGTTACTATTATGGGTGATTTCAACAACAAGGAGATTGACTGGGAAAACCTGAGCCCCTTGGGGTCCCGAAACATGGAGAGACCAAGATGATGGATGTGGTACTGGAAAACCCATGCATCAACATGTTGATACACTACCAGAGAGAGAGGAGAGGATGGAACCAGCAAGGATGGACCTTGTATTCACCATGAGTAGTTCGGGACATCGAGGGTATCATGTATAAGCCCCAGGGAGGCTAGTAATCATGTGGTTCTGTTCTTCGACTACAATAGTTGACTCCAAGTGGAGAGAGTAATTCAGAATAGCTGGGGAAAAACCAAACTACAAAAGGGAAACTACTCAGGCATGAAGAACTTCCTTCAAGACATTCAGTGGGAGAGGGACTGACAGGAAAACCAGTACAAGAAATGAATGGACTATGAAGCAACAAAATGCAAGGAGGCAGAGGAGAGGTTTTTTCCCAGGGAAAAGAAAAATGGGAAGAACAGAAACGAGTCCTTGGTTCACCCAAGGGTAGTGTATGGAGGCAAAAACTAGGTGTACTAAGAGAATGGAAAAGGTACAGAAGACAAGAACTCTGGAAAAAAAAGAAATCAGCCGAATAGACCAGAAACGAATATGCACAAGATACGAAGGGAGGCTGCAAAAGACAATATGAAAATGACATAGCATCAAAAGTAACGACTGACCCAAGCTGTTGTTAAACAGCCAGAGAAAAAATGTGGATTTTTAGAAAAAAAGGAAAAAAAAGGAAATTAAAAAAAAAAAAGGAAATTTTTGGTGGGGTGGTTTTTTTGGGTTTTTGTTTGGGGTTTTTTTGTATGATGTTTTATTATGATTGTAATGTTTGATTAGTGTTGGGGTTGGGTTGGATATTGTTTATAAATTGGGGGATTAGATTATATTGTGGGTTTTGGGTGGTATGTATAATTAGGTATAAATGTATAAGTTAGGGGATTATAATGTGTGGTGATGATGTGTTCTATAAAATGAGGGTGGTTTTTGAGGAGTTAGTTCTTGAACACCGCAAAGGCCGGTGGGGACCAGACAACATCTCAACTGGGTACTTAAAGAAGGTGGCAAAAAAATATTTATTGAGCCATTAACGAAAGATCTCACACATCATTTGAAACTGGGCAACTCCCTGAGTAATGGAAAGGCAAATGTAGTCAATTTTTAAAAAGGGAACAGACATGAGCACTAAACTCCAGAACCTGTATCACTAACATGTATAGTATGGCAAGGTCATGGAGAAATCATCAGAGGAAGTGGTGGGCACCTGGAAAGATAACAGGTATAAATTGACAACCAGCACGTTTTCAGAGGGAACATCCTGTGTCAACAAACCTACTAGAGTTTAATGACAAGGTGGACAGAAGTAAGACAAGAGAGAGAGGGTGGATCGACTGCAATATTTTTGGACTGCTGCAAGAAAGGCCTTCGACACAGTTCCTCACAAGAGTTTACTGCAAAAGCCTAGAGATCAGGCACAACGTAACAGGAAAGGCACTGCAATGGATTCAGAGAATATCTGACAGGAGGCAACAACGAGGTCATGGTACGCGACGAGGAGTCAGAGGTGGGCGCCTGTGACAACGGGGTTCCACAGGGGTCAGTCCCCAAGGACCTGTTTCTGTTCTTGGTATATGTGAACGACATAACGGAAGGGATAGACTCAGAAAGTGTCCTTTGTTTGCAGATGATGCGAAGTTAATGAGAAGAATCAAATCGGACGAGGATCAGGCAGAACTACAAAGAGACCTGGACAGGCTACAAGCCTGGTCCAGCAACTGGCTCCTTGAATTTAACCCTGCCAAATGCAAAGTCATTAAGATTGGTGAAGGGCAAAGAAGACCGCAGACACAATATAGTTTAGATAGCCAAAGACTGCAAACCTCACTCACACACACACACACACACACACACAAGTACATTAGCTAGTGAAACTGAAGAAAGGAAAGCTGCAATGGAGGAAATTAAATTGAATGAGTGGATACACAAGGATATGCAGTGGGAGAATGAAAGGGAGAGGTCAGTCTTTGTGTATGGGCTCCAGGAAGTTGAAGGGGAAACATATGAAGCAAGAAAACAAAGGAAAAAAAAAGCAATTGAAAGCATCATAAAAGCAATAGGAGAAGATGACATGACCCAGCTGAAAATTTATCGGAGAATAAGGGGGTTTAACCCTGCCAAATGCAAAGTCATGAAGATTGGGGAAGGGCAAAGAAGACCGCAGACACAATATAGTTAAGATGGCCAAAGACTGCAAACCTCATTCAAGGAAAAAGATCGGGGGTGGGTATAACACGAGTATCTCCTGGGTGCACATCAATCAGAAAACTGCTGCAGTTGGGCGCCTGGAAAACCCTACGGTAGCTTTCCCGATCCCTCAGTAAGGAGTCTTTTCAAGCCTGTATACCATTTACGTCAGGCCCATACTGGAGATGCAGCACCAGTTTGGAACCCACACCTAGTCAAGACTCAAGAAATTAGAAAAAGTGAAAGGTTTGCAAAAAGACTAGCCCCAGAGCTACGGGGATTGTCCTCAAAGAAAGGTTGAGGGAAATTGGCCTGACGACATGGAGGCCAGGGGGGTCGGGGGGAGAATGATAACGACATACAAAATACTGCACGGAATAGAAAAGGGTGGAAAAAGACAGGAGTTCCGGATGGGACACAGCACAAGAGGTCACAATTGGAAGTTGAAGCTCAGATGAACAAAGGGGTTAGGAAGTATTTTTCGTCTGAGTAGTAGGCCATGGAATAGCTTAGAAAGGGATTTGGGGAGGCGGGAACCATCATGTTTTAAGGCGAGGTTTGAAAAAACTCATGGAGCGGGGAGAGAGAGGACTAGTACAGTCAGTGAAAGGCGAGGCCAAAAGCTTGACTCGACCCCTGCAAACACAAATAGGGAGTACACACGCACGCACTCACAAAAACACCCCACACACACACACCCACACACAAACACACAATATATATTATATATATATTATTATATAATATAATATATTTTATTATATATTAAAATACTTTATATATAAATTTATTATATATTATATAATATTATTTATTATATTATATAATATATTTATATATTTATATTATTAAATATATTTTATATTATTTTATATATTTATATATTATAATTTTAATTTTATATATATATAATATTTTATATTATTATATATTTATATTATATATATATATTTTATACAATATATAATTTTTATATTATTATATATATATATATTATATATATATATATATGTATTATATATATATATGTAATATTATATATATTATATATATTATATATATATTATATAATATTATTTATTTATATATATTATATAGTTATTTTTATTTATATATAATATTATAATATATATATATATATATTTTTATTATATAAAATATAATTATATTATTATATATATATATATATATATTATATATATATTTATATATATATTTTCGTGCCGAATATGTAAAATTGGTCATTTTAGAAAGAATTTATTTAAAATTAAAGCCCTTGCTAAAAATTTTCTTTTGTAAGTTTAAAAGGGTTTTTTATTGATTAATTTAAATGAAAAAAACTTTAAAATTTTTTGCACCAAAACGAATTTAGAAAACTTCCCTAACCTTTAATAACAAAAACAATTTATTTTGCCTAACCCAATAAAAATTTTTTATATTTGTTTAAAAAAATTAAAACTAAACAAACACAGGGGAAATATATTTTTGTCGTTAGATTAGAATGGTTTTTTGTGAAAAAATTTTTCTACTCAAAATTTTTACTTGTGTATATGGAAGATGAGCGTTGCTATTTTCTTTTTATATATTTATATTATATATATATATATATATATTATATATATATATTTTATATATTTATATTTTATATATATATATAAAATAAATTTTTATTATATATTTATATTATATATATATATATTTATATATTTATATATATATTGTGGCAGGGAAAAAGAAGTTACAATTTATTCGGGCCCAAAGTCAACTCCCCCTTTTAGGTGCCTTCCCGAGTGAATGGGGTGGGGTTTTTAAAATCGATACTGTAAAAACCCTCGTTAAATCGGTACCTTCGTTCACTGATAAATCACAGGGAAACCCGCCCAAAACTGAAGGGAAAAGCTGTAAGTATTGGGAGACTTGCCTAATGCTGGTTGAGTATTGGGCAGTCTCTCTGACTTCCCGCTTTTCCAAACTGTCACCGTCCTGTACATTATTATTATTCTTTTATATATATTTTTACATAGTGTACATACCTTTATATAGTGGGTTTAACGCAAAATATACAATTTTAGTATACTATTGAGCGTTCGCTCCAAACCAGGGTTTTTCAAAAGGCCATTCATTTAACCCGGTTCGTTGTTGTTAGACTATTGTTCCTAAAGAGTTGGGGGTGGGTTTTTCCCAAATTCATAGAAACCATGGTAGCCCCAATGTGGAAGTGCCCCATCTTTGGGCCCTTTTGGCCCCAAAAAATGGTGGGGAATTATAAGTCTACCCCCCCTTCTATTTTTTTTTAATTCCCCTTGTTTAGGGCAGATAATAATTGCCAAATTTAAAGTTTTGACCAAAATTTAATTTTAAAGACTTGGAGATGTTTTTAGTGAATATTTTGTAACTTCGTAAGTAAGTAAACCATAACACTTTAATAAAGGTTTTTTTCCATAAATTACAGAAAAATTACATTTCATTGCTAGAAAGAAAAAATTTTCGTTTGAAAAAAAAAAAATTGCCAAAATTTTTTGTTAAGTATATACAAATATAAGTAATCAGAATTTAAAAATTTTTTTGCAACAAACACAAAAGAAGTTTTGACGGCATTTTCCGGGGCCCCCAATTGGCATATTACTAGCAATATAGTCTCTGGGTCATTACTACATCAGTGCTATGTACTGGACTGTCTGGTTCTACTACTTGGTAATATACTTCCTTGAACTACCTGCACCTGACATCAATCTCTGTTGTCTGGCTCTTAGATATTTGTCGAGTTGTAGCTTTCCACATGAACTAGCCGGTTCGGATTGCTTATTACCTTTGCCACATTGCAAGCTCTTGGAAAAGTGTTTGCTGAAACACGAGAGGCCTAAAGCTCTCATCTTCCTCAAGTGGTTATTTTCCTTTTTCCATCGCTCGTCCGCAGCCAAGCAGCTATTATCTTAACCTTGCTCTTTTTGAAGACTGCTTTTTTTATGCACTCTTGGGATGCAAACAACCCAGTCCCAAACATCCGGGGGAACTATTTATTACGCTCAAAGCTCAGTTTTTAAAGGGATTTGCAACTGTATGTAAGTCTTAAAGGAAAATTCTTGTAAAAAAAAAAGCTTAACTGTAATCTTCCTGAAATTAAAGTGAATAAGCTTTTTTAAAACGTGTTTTTTAAATTTAAAACTTTAACTTGATAAAAACAAATTTTAATAAAGTAAAAACCCTTAGTAAAAAAAAAAGTTTATATAAAGTTAGACATTTCCGGATTGAGTGGTGCGGGCTTCAACTGGAGAGGCTCAGATTCTGACTGGACAAATCTTGGAACGAGGCTGGTTGAAGCCAACTGAGCCGAGCATGAGAATGCTCAAAAACCCGTGTTGACCAGAAGGTTGACGCACGAAGGGATTGGGTCCATCTTTTTTAAAAAAACCCCCCAAAAAGGCTTGTATAATCTCGATTTCACGTTTTTAAAAACCCTGAACATGGACAATAAACAGAAAGAGTTTACTGAAAAGAATCTCAACTGTTGAAAAATGTAATTTTGTTGTGTTAGTGTGGTTCGCTTGTACCACTCCCCAAAATTTTTTTACACTTTTTTTTGGGGAGTATTAAAAACAATAAGTCATGTTTCATAATATACTTACTTAAAGAACTCTGTCTCCCTCCTTTTTAGCGATTGCCCAGCGTTGGCGGTTCCCAGCTGTTGGCAGATATCAGCACCCCCAAACACCCCAGCAAACAAAAAGCGGGTTTGAAACCAGTTGGTACCCCGCTTTCACCCCGCCCTGTTATCATTACCTCATTATTTCAGATTTATCACAATCGTTATTAACATCACGATTATTTTGGTGGTCCAGACTCTCTTCCCCTGAACACTGTGAGCTTGCTTTTATAATTTGCTTTGAGGGGGATTTCCCGGGTGAGTTGATTTATGTCGTGGAAAACTATGAAAGTAAACATTAGAAGAGAGAAGAGGTATCAGCAGAAAACTGATGGTCAAGCAAAGTGGCGCTTTTTTAAAAAGACAATATTTTGGTTTCTTTTAATTTCATATGATTTAGTTTTGCAAGTGGGACTATATACTGTACATTATAAAGGTGAATACACTATGCCAAATATTGTGTGTTTCATGCATGTGGTGGTACTCCTTATCTGTACTACATTTTTTGGGTTTGCAGGGTCGTTCCCCCGGGCCCCCAGGCCCCCGCCTCTTCGTGGTGGCTACTAGACCCACTCTCCTTCTCTCTGCCCGCTCTAAGAACTTTATCATACCTGCTCTTAAAGTTATGTAAAGGTTTTCCTCCACTGCATCACACCCCAAAATTGTTCCACTTCCTGGCAACTTGACTGGAAAAAAAATTCCAAACGTCCCTGTGATTTCATTGATTTTTAACTTCAGTGGACCCATTTTCTGCCCATCTCTAAAACCATCGTCCTTATTCCCCTTTGTCAGTTTCCCTCAGTTTCTTTATGTCGTTATGTGTCTCCCTTTTTCTCCTGTCCTTATTGTCGTCAGGTTTATTTCCCTTACCCTTTTCCCCATACGACATTTCTCTTAGCTCTGGACTGTTTTGTTTGAAAACCTTTGCACTTTTTTTAATTTTCTTAACGGGCTTCCCCAGGAAGGGTTCCATGTGGTGGTGCATTTTAAAACATGGGCCGCGTACACGGTGTATAATTCCCCGTGTACGTTATACCAAATATCTGCTGCAGGTTATTTGGTTGATGTGACCTCGTAGTTGCTTGGTATTTATCACCCAAAACCATTTCTTTGAGTGGGGTTTGAAACCCATTCCCTCATAGATGTTTCCATTTACCCCCTTTTTTGATTTGCATTGGTGGGGTTAAATTCCAGAACGAACTTGAGAACCTGGTTTGCCCTGTCCAAACCTTTTGTCCCACATGAACCTGTCTAGTTGAATTTTATTGCATTTGCTTCATAACGTCTACAAAAGAGCACTTTGCATCTATCTTTCCCCTCATGTCATTCATGTATCCAGAAACAGCACAGGTACTGGGGACTGCCCCTTTGTGGCATCCCGCTCGTCACAGGCCCCCCACTTGATCTTCACAGTACCATGACTTTTTTGTTTCCTTCCTGTTTGATTTCTCTGATCTATTGCAGTGCATTCCCTTGTATTTCCCGCCTGCTCATTATCTTTTGCAGAAATTGTGCGGAGTTGTTTCGAAAACCTTATACAGTCTTAGAAAAATTTAATTACCCCCATTTTCTCCTTTTTTCTTTTGTTACCTTGTAAAACTTCTTTAGATTTGTGACATAGGTTTTTTCCCCCCCAAAACCGTCCCCGATTATGGAATATAAGCTCATTAATTTATTTCAAAGTGTCCCCAATTTTTTTTGATAATTTTCAATGACTTCACTACTTGCATGCGGTTGACGTGATCTGTAATTTAATCGTCTCCTCGACCCCCTTTTTTAAAAAAAAGAACTACATTTTTGTATCTAAATTTAGGTAGTTGCCCCGAATGAAAGATGTGTTGAAAATAGTTGTTAATGGCTAAAAAATGCCTCTGCTCTCTAGCACCCATTGAGAGTGTTGCTTGGGCCCCCCCCCGTCTTTGACGTATCTAGTTTGCTTAACGTTCTTCACCACCTTCTTGGTTATAGTAGGTGTCCAGACTTGTTGGTGTCCCTCCCTACTCGTTTTTCCTTCCCTTTAGGTGTTCGCGATCTATTGCAGAGCCTTACCTGTTATTTTTTCCTGTCCTTTTGTTTTGCATAAACTTTGTGCGGAAATTTGTTGAAAAGGGTTTTTAAGCCCCAAAAAGTTGCACTCTACCCCCCCCTCTACACCTGCCTTACTTCTTTTGCCTTGTCATAAAATCCCGTGGCTTGTTAAACGGATTTTGTCTCCCTGAAACCATGTGGTTTTATTTTATGACGTTTCCTTTTAGGTGTTCCACAGTCTTTATCTGATGTTTTCCCCGAACTTGATGTTCTGAGTCGTTAAATTGGTATGTTGCTTATGCTACCCTTCCCTTCTTTTTTTATGCTACGACACATTTCCTGTTAAGCCCCCGATAGTTTTCCTGTTTAATAGTGTGTTGAAGATTTTTGTTTTAAACGCACACCAGTGCCTCTGCTCCTGTCTTAGGACCCAAGGGGAAAGTCCGGTCCTGCAGCCTTTGGTTTGTTACTTAAAGCCTCTTTACGCCCCCCTGGGTTTTGGTTTTTGTCCAGGATTTTGGGTCCCTTCATCGATTTTCTGGGTTCATTTGTCTCGAGTGAAAAAAACTTCTTAAATTCGTGTTTAGCTTTTCTGTGTCTCTCCTCCTCCCCCTTCCTTTCAGCCTGTTACGGTTTTTGACTGTTGTTTTCCTCCTGTGTGGTGCAGGGAACAGTTTGGGTCAGATTTGGCTTTCGATGCTTGATTTCTCGTTTTGCCCTTGGGGCCCCATCCCCTTTTCCACCCATATTCTTTTTGGTCTTCAGCGATCTTATTTTGCCGGTCCTTTGTATTCTATACTTTTTTCCATTCTCTAGCACATTATTTTGGTTCTCTACTCTTTGGGTGAAGCAAGGAACTCGTTCTGGTCTTTCATGTTATCTTGCCCTTGGTTTTGAATTTTTCCTCTAGCCATTGTATTTTGTGGTCAGGTAATCATCATTTCATTTACTGTTTTCCCCAACAGTTCCATTTCCCAATATACCTCATGCAGGAAGTTCCTCATACCTCTGTAGTCCCCTTTTTTGTAGTTTGGTTTCTTCCATCTTACTCGTGCTGCTACTCTCCCCACGTTTAGGTCTACATTGCATTCGATGCTCAAAAGCACATGATCTATACTTCCGAGGGGCCTTGCGTATGTAATGTTGCCAATGTCTGAACAACTAAAGAACATAAGAACATAAGAAAGGAGGAACACTGCAGGAGGCCTGCTGGCCCATACTAGGCAGGTCCTTTACAATTCATCCCACTAACAAAACATTTGCCCAACCCAATTTTCAATGCCACCCAAGAAATAAGCTCTGATGTGAAAGTCCCACTCAAATCCAACCCCTCCCACTCATGTACTTATCCAACCTAGATTTGAAACTACCCAAAGTCCCAGCCTCAATAACCCAACTAGGTAGACTGTTCCACTCATCAACTACCCTATTTCCAAACCAATACTTTCCTATGTCCTTTCTAAATCTAAACTTATCTAATTTAAATCCATTACTGCGGGTTCTCTCTTGGAGAGACATCCTCAAGACCTTATTAATATCCCCTTTATTAATACCTATCATCCACTTATACACTTCGATCAGGTCTCCCCTCATTCTTCGTCTAACAAGTGAATGTAACTTAAGAGTCTTCAATCTTTCTTCATAAGGAAGATTTCTAATGCTATGTATTAATTTAGTCATCCTACACCGAATGTTTTCTAACGAATTTATGTCCATTTTGTAATACGGAGACCAGAACTAAGCTGCATAATCTAGGTGAGGCCTTACTAATGATGTATAAAGCTGCAGTATGACCTCTGGACTTCTGTTGCTTACACTTCTTGATAAAAATCCCAGTAATCTATTTGCCTTATTACGTACGCTTAGGCATTGCTGTCTTGGTTTAAGGTTGCTGCTCACCATAACCCCTAAGTCCTTTTCGCTATCTGTATGGCTAAGTTCTACATCATTTAACTTATAAGTACTAGGGTTATGGGCACTCCCAAGCTTCAGAACCTTGCATTTTTCTACATTGAACTGCATCTGCCACTTTTCTGACCAAGAATAGAGTTTGTTTAAATCCTCCTGAAGTTCCATAACATCTACGTTTGAATTTAATTATCCTACCTATCTTTGTGTCATCGGCGAATTTGCTCATATCACTAGTAATTCCCTCATCAAGATCATTGATATATATTATAAACAACAACGGGCCCAAGACTGATCCCTGTGGAACGCCACTTGTTACAGATCCCACTCGGATTTAACCCCATTTATGGACACTCTCTGCTTCCTGTCAGTGAGCCATGACTCGATCCACGAGAGCACTTTTCCCCAATGCCATGAGCTGCCACTTTCTTTAACAGTCTATGGTGCGGAACTCTATCAAAAGCCTTACTAAAATCTAAGTAAATAATATCAAATTCTTTATTGTGGTCAACAGCCTCAAAAGCTTTACTGAAGAAAGTTAATAAATTAGTTAGACAAGACCGGCCTCTTGTGAATCCATGCTGAGTATCATTAATCAAGCTATGCTTATCGAGATGGCTTCTTATAATCTCAGCTATAATTGACTCTAGTAATTTGCCTACAATTGAGGTCAGGCTTATTGGGCGGTAATTTGACGGTAACGACTTGTCCCCTGTTTTAAAAATAGGAGTTACATTAGCCATCTTCCACATATCAGACACTACACCTGTTTGAAGAGATAAATTAAAAATATTAGTTAATGGTTCACAGAGTTCCATTTTGCATTCCTTAAGAACCCTTGAAAAAACCTCATCAGGACCCGGCGACTTATTTTGCTTCAGTCTGTCTATCTGCTTCACAACCATCTCACTAGTGACTGTGATGTTACATAATTTATCTTCTTCTGGCCCACTAAAAAAATTAATTACGGAATATTATTAGTGTCTTCCTGTGTAAAAACCGAGAGAAAATAATTATTTAAAATCAAGCACATTTCATTCTCTTTGTCAGTAAGGTGCCCATAGTTATTTTTAAGGGACCTATCTTATCTCTAACTCTATATGAGGTCCAGCTTTGTTGTCTCATTATCTCCTCTCTCTCTGGTTGTTCCCCAACATGTTGATGCAGTGCCACCTTCATCATATTAGCCCTCCACGTTTCTGATCTCCCATGTGGTTTCAGGTTTTCCCAGTTAATCTCCTTGTGACTTAAGTCACCTAAACCTAGTAACTTTGCCCTGCCCATGTAGGCCCTTCTGGCAACCTTAGCTAATGTCTCAACCATTGCTCTGTTGCTCTCACCATACT
>NC_069403.1:29326609-29336452 GCF_026875155.1 Cherax quadricarinatus
CTGTCTCATAAGCACGCTAGATAACAGGGATATCTTGCTACTCCTACTTACACTTTGGTCACACTTCACAGACACGCACATGCATATATATATACATACATCTAGGTTTTTCTCCTTTTCTAAATAGCTCTTGTTCTTCTTTATTTCTTCTATTGTCCATGGGGAAGTGGAAAAGAATCTTTCCTCCGTAAGCCATGCGTGTCGTATGAGGTGACTAAAATGCCGGGAGCAATGGGCTAGTAACCCCTTCTCCTGTAGACATTTATTAAAAAAGAGAAGAAGAAAAACTTTATAAAATTGGGATTCTTGAATGTGCGTGGATGTAGTGCGGATGACAAGAAACAGATGATTGCTGATGTTATGAATGAAAAGAAGTTGGATGTCCTGGCCCTAAGCAAAACAAAGCTGAAGAGGGTAGGGGAGTTTCGGTGGGGGGAAATAAATGGGATTAAATCTGGAGTATCTGAGAGAGTTAGAGCAAAGGAAGGGGTAGCAGTAATGTTGAAGGATCAGTTATGGAAGGAGAAAAGAGAATATGAATGTGTAAATTCAAGAATTATGTGGATTAAAGTAAAGGTTGGATGCGAAAAGTGGGTCATAATAAGCGTGTATGCACCTGGAGAAGAGAGGAATGTAGAGGAGAGAGAGAGATTTTGGGACATGTTAAGTGAATGTATAGGAGCCTTTGAACCCAGTGAGAGAGTAATTGTGGTAGGGGATCTGAATGCTAAAGTACGAGAAACTTTTAGAGAGGGTATGGTAGATAAGTTTGGGGTGCCAGGTGTAAATGAAAATGGGAGCCCTTTGATTGAACTTTGTATAGAAAGGGGTTTAGTTAAAGGTAATACATATTTTAAGAAAAAGAGGATAAATAAGTATACAAGATATGATGTAGGGCGTAATGACAGTAGTTTGTTGGATTATGTATTGGTAGATAAAAGATTGTTGAGTAGACTTCAGGATGTACATGTTTATAGAGGAGCCACAGATATATCAGATCACTTTCTAGTTGTAGCTACACTGAGAGTAAAAGGTAGATGGGATACAAGGAGAATAGAAGTATCAGGGAAGAGAAAGGTGAAGGTTTATAAACTAAAAGAGGAGGCAGTTAGGGTAAGTTATAAACAGCTATTGGAGTATAGATGGGCTAATGAGAGCATAGGAAATGGAGTCGAAGAGGTATGGGGTACGTTTAAAAATGTAGTGTTAGAGTGTTCAGCAGAAGTTTGTGGTTACAGGAAAGTGGGTGCTGGAGGGAAGAGGATCGATTGGTGGAATGATGATGTAAAGAGAGTAGTAAGGGAGAAAAAGTTAGCATATGAGAAGTTTTTACAAAGTAGAAGTGATGCAAGGAGGGAAGAGCATATGGAGAAAAAGAGAGAGGCTAAGAGAATGGTGAAGCAATGTAAAAAGAGAGCAAATGAGAGAGTGGGTGAGATGTTATAAACAAATTTTGTTGAAAATAAGAAAATGTTTTGCAGTGAGATTAACAAGTTAAGGAAGCCTAGAGAACAAATGGATTTGTCAGTTAAAAATAGGAGAGGAGAGTTATTAAATGGAGAGTTAAAGGTATTGGGAAGATGGAGGGAATATTTTGAGGAATTGTTAAATGCTGATGAAGATAGGGAAGCTGTGATTTCGTGTATAGGACAAGGAGGAATAACATCTTGTAGGAGTGAGGAAGAGCCAGTTGTGAGTGTGGGGGAAGTTCGTGAGGCAGTAGGTAAAATGAAAGGGGGTAAGGCAGCCGGGATTGATGGGTTATATAAAGATAGAAATGATAAAAGCAGGTGGGGATATAGTTTTGGAGTGGTTGGTGCAATTATTTAATAAATGTATGGAAGAGGGTAAGGTACCTAGGGATTGGCAGAGAGCATGCATAGTTCCTTTGTATAAAGGCAAAGGGGGGAAAAGAGAGTGCAAAAATTATAGGGGGATAAGTCTGTTGAGTATACCTGGTAAAGTGTATGGTAGAGTTATTATTGAAAGAATTAAGAGTAAGACGGAGAATAGGATAGCAGATGAACAAGGAGGCTTTAGGAAAGTTAGGGGGTGTGTGGACCAGGTGTTTACAGTGAAACATATAAGTGAACAGTATTTAGATAAGGCTAAAGAGGTCTTTGTGGCATTTATGGATTTGGAAAAGGCGTATGACAGGGTGGATAGGGGGGCAATGTGGCAGATGTTGCAAGTGTATGGTGTAGGAGGTAGGTTACTGAAAGCAGTGAAGAGTTTTTACGAGGGTAGTGAGGCTCAAGTTAGAGTATGTAGGAAAGAGGGAAATTATTTCCCAGTAAAAGTAGGCCTTAATCAAGGATGTGTGATGTCACTGTGGTTGTTTAATACATTTATAGATGGGGTTGTAAGAGAAGTAAATGCGAGGGTCTTGGCAAGAGGAGTGGAGTTAAAAGATAAAGAATCACACATAAATTGGGAGTTGTCACAGTTGCTCTTTGCTGATGACACTGTGCTCTTGGGAGATTCTGAAGAGAAGTTGCAGAGATTGGTGGATGAATTTGGTAGGGTGTGCAAAAGAAGAAAATTAAAAGTGAATACAGGAAAGAGTAAGGTTATGAGGATAACAAAAAGATTAGGTGATGAAAGATTGGATATCAGATTGGAGGGAGAGAGTATGGAGGATGTGAATGTATTCAGATATTTGGGAGTGGACGTGTCAGCGGATGGGTCTATGAAAGATGAGGTGAATCATAGAATTGATGAGGGGAAAAGAGTGAGTGGTGCACTTAGGAGTCTGTGGAGACAAAGAACTTTGTATTTGGAGGCAAAGAGGGGAATGTATGAGAGTATAGTTTTACCAACGCTCATATATGGGTGTGAAGCGTGGGTGATGAATGTTGCAGCGAGGAGAAGGCTGGAAGCAGTGGAGATGTCATGTTTGAGGGCAATGTGTGGTGTGAATATAATGCAGAGAATTCGTAGTTTGGAAGTTAGGAGGAGGTGCGGGATTACCAAAACTGTTGTCCAGAGACTGAGGAAGGGTTGTTGAGGTGGTTTGGACATGTAGAGAGAATGGAGCGAAACAGAGTGACTTCAAGAGTGTATCAGTCTGTAGTGGAAGGAAGGCGGGGTAGGAGTCGGCCTAGGAAAGGTTGGAGGGAGGGGGTAAAGGAGGTTTTGTGTGCGAGGGGCTTGGACTTCCAGCAGGCATGCGTGAGCGTGTTTGATAGGAGTGAATGGAGACAAATGGTTTTTAATACTTGACGTGCTGTTGGAGTGTGAGCAAAGTAACATTTATGAAGGGTTCAGGAAACCGGCAGGCCGGACTTGAGTACTGGAGAGGGGAAGTACAGTGCCTGCACTCTGAAGGAGGGATGTTAATGTTGCAGTTTATAAACTGTAGTGTAAAGAAACCCTTCTGGCAAGACAGTGATGGAGTGAATGATGGTGAAAGTTTTTCTTTTTCGGGTCACCCTGCCTTGGTGGGAATCGGCCAGTGTGATAATAAATAAATATATATATATATATATATATATATATATATATAATATATATATATAATATATATATATATATATATAAAATATATATATATATATATTATATGTATATATATATATATATATATATATATATATATATAATTATATATATATATATATGTATAAAATATATATATATATATATATATATATATATATATATATATATATATATATATATATATATATATATATATATATATATATATATATATGTCGTGCCGAATAGGCAGAACTTGCGATCTTGGCTTAAATAGCAACGCTCATCTTGCCATATAGGACAAGCAAAAATTTGTGTATGCAATAATTTCGTGAAAACCATTCTGAACCTAACGAAAAAAATATATTTCACTGTGTTTGTTTAGTATTAAATTATTGTAAACAAATCTAAAATATATTTAGTTGGGTTAGGCTAAAATAAACTGTTCTTGTTATAATAAGGTTAGGTAAGTTTTCTAAGTTCCATTTGGTGCAAAATTATTTTTTTTTCATTAACATTAATCAAAAAAGTATATCTTTAAATTTATACGAAAAATTTTTAGAAAGGACTTAATTTTAAATGAGTTCTTGCTAATTGACCTGTTTTACATATTCGTCACGACATGTATATATATTTTATTTTTATTTTATTATCACACTGGCCGATTCCCACCAAGGCAGGGTGGCCCGAAAAAGAAAAACTTTCACCATCATTCACTCCATGATTGTCTTGCCAGAAGGGTGCTTTACACTACAGTTTTTAAACTGCAACATTAACACCCCTCCTTCAGAATGCAGGCATTGTACTTCCCATCTCCAGGACTCAAGTCCGGCCTGCCGGTTTCCCTGAACCCCTTCATAAATGTTACTTTGCTAACACTCCAACAGCACGTCAAGCATTAAAAACCATTTGTCTCCGTTCACTCCTATCAAACACGCTCACGCATGCCTGCTGGAAGTCCATGCCCCTCGCACACAAAACCTCCTTTACCCCCTCTCTCCAACCTTTCCTAGGCCGACCCCTAGCCCGCCTTCCTTCCACTACAGACTGATACACTCTTGAAGTCATTCTGTTTCGCTCCATTCTCTCTACATGTCCGAACCACCTCAACAGCCCTTCCTCAGCCCTCTGGACAACAGTTTTGGTAATCCCGCACCTCCTCCTAACTTCCAAACTACGAATTCTCTGCATTATATTCACACCACACATTGCTCTCAGACATGACATCTCCACTGCCTCCAGCCTTCTCCTCGCTGCAACATTCATCACCCATGCTTCAAAACCCATATAAGAGCGTTGGTAAAACTATACTCTCATACATTCCCCTCTTTGCCTCCAAGGACAAAGTTCTTTGTCTCCCCAGACTCCTAAGTGCACCACTCACTCTTTTCCCCTCATCAATTCTATGATTCACCTCATCTTTCATAGACCCATCCGCTGACACGTCCACTCCCAAATATCTGAATACATTCACCTCCTCCATACTCTCTCCCTCCAATCTGATATCCAATCTTTCATCACCTAATCTTTTTGTTATCCTCATAACCTTACTCTTTCCTGTATTCACCTTTAATTTTCTTCTTTTGCACACTCTACCAAATTCATCCACCAATCTCTGCAACTTCTCTTCAGAATCTCCCAAGAGCACAGTGTCATCAGCAAAGAGCAGCTGTGACAACTCCCACTTTGTGTGTGATTCTTTATCTTTTAATTCCACGCCTCTTGCCAAGACCCTCGCATTACTTCTCTTACAACCCCATCTATAAATATATTAAACAACCACGGTGACATCACACATCCTTGTCTAAGGCCTACTTTTACTGGAAATAATTTCCCTCTTCCTACATACTCTAACTTGAGCCTCACTATCCTCGTAAAAACTCTTCACTGCTTTCAGTAACCTACCTCCTACACCATACACTTGCAACATCTGGCACATTGCCCCCCTATCCACCCTGTCATACGCCTTTTCCAAATCCATAAATGCCACAAAGACCTCTTTAGCCTTATCTAAATACTGTTCACTTATATGTTTCACTGTAAACACCTGGTCCACACACCCCCTACCTTTCCTAAAGCCTCCTTGTTCATCTGCTATCCTATTCTCCGTCTTACTCTTAATTCTTGCAATAATAACTCTACCATACACTTTACCAGGTATACACAACAGACTTATCCCCCTATAATTTTTGCACTCTCTTTTGTCCCCTTTGCCTTTATACAAAGGAACTATGCATGCTCTCTGCCAATCCCTAGGTACCTTACCCTCTTCCATACATTTATTAAATAATTGCACCAACCACTCCAAAACTATATCCCCACCTGCTTTTAACATTTCTATCTTTATCCCATCAATCCCGGCTGCCTTACCCCCTTTCATTTTACCTACTACCTCACGAACTTCCCCCACACTCACAACTGGCTCTTCCTCACTCCTACAAGATGTTATTCCTCCTTGTCCTATACACTAAATCACAGCTTCCCTATCTTCATCAACATTTAACAATTCCTCAAAATATCCCTCCATCTTCCCAATACCTTTAACTCTCCATATAATAACTCTCCTCTCCTATTTTTAACTGACAAATCCATTTGTTCTCTAGGCTTTCTTAACTTGTTAATCTCACTCCAAAACTTTTTCTTATTTTCAACAAAATTTGTTGATAACATCTCACCCACTCTCTCATTTGCTCTCTTTTTACATTGCTTCACCACTCTCTTAACCTCTCTCTTTTTCTCCATATACTCTTCCCTCCTTGCATCACTTCTATATATATATATATATATATATATATATATATATATATATATATATATATATATATATATATATATATATATATATATATATATATGTATATATATATATATATATATATATATATATATATATATATATATATATATAAAGTATATTTTCCCGAGGTATATATATACATCTCTAGACAACTTAACTTTATGTTCATTCAATTGGGGTGTCTATTAATATTAAAGTGTTATAGAGTAGCCTGGATAACTGAAACAGAATGTAATCCAATCTCTTCTTACGAAACCAGAAACAGGCCAGTGGCTAGAGGGGATACCAATTAGTTGACTATTTAGCTTGCTCTAGAGACGTCTGTTTTAGAAGACAATTTTTGTAACAAATGTCTACAATACTGGTCTATAGTTTAGTGCTGCTTGTCTGTCTCCATTCTTATGAATTGGGACTACGTTTCCTGACTTCCACACCTCAGGCAGTTACCCTATTTCGATAGATTTATTGAATGTTGTTGTTAGAGGCACACAGAGTGCTCCCACTCTCAGGACTCAATGAGAGATATTATCTGGGCCCACCGTCTTTGAGGTGTCTAGTTCCCATAGCAATTTTTTCACCTCCTCTTCCTCGGTTGTGTGTAATGTGTCCAGCACTTGCTGGTGCACCTTACCACCATGGTTTGCTGGAAGCCTTTCTGTGAATACCTCCCTGAATGGTGAGCAGAGCTCCTCACATACTTCCTGGTCGTCCCCTGTGAGTTTTGCTCCTTCCTTCCTCAACCTGACTACCAGGTCCTTGACCGTTGATTTCCTCCTGATGTGGCTGTGTATCCGCTTTGGGTCACATTTGGCTTTTGATGCTCTGTAATTCTTGTAGTGACACTGGGTCTCTCTCCTTATCAATGCATATTCATTTTTGGCTCTTCGGTTAAACTCCGTTTTCCAGAGTCCTTTGCCTTCTATATTGTTTCCAAACCCTTTGCTGTGACCTCTTTACACCTCCGGGTAAAGCATGGGTTCTGGTCTTCCCGCTATTTCTATTGCCCCTTGGAACACACTTTCTTCTGCCTCCCTGCACTTTGTGGTTACGAGTCTCCATCATTTCATTAATTGTCTTCCACTCTAGCTCGTTTACCCACCTCACCTCGTGCACGAATTGCCTCATACCTATGTCACTCTCTTATTGCACTGCTTCCCTCTCCAGTGTTAATTCTATGTATTCAAACTCAGGACCACGTGATCGCTAGTGCCTAGGGGCCTTTTGTGTGTAATTATCCCTATGAACTGTTCAAGGTGAATACGAGGTTCAGCCTTGCTGGTTCATCGTCACCTTTGGTTATGTCCCAATCATGTTAGTACATTACCGCCTCCAGCATCTTGGCCTTCCACGTCTCTGCCTCCCCACCCCATGTGGCTTAAGATTTTCTCAGTTGGTCTTAATGGTGAAATCCTCCATGATGCATAACTTTCCCCTGCTCATGTAGGCTCTTCTAGCCACCTCAGCTAGTGTGTACACCATCGCTCTGTTGCTCTTATTGTATTCTTGTCTTGACCTTCTGCTGTTCGGTGATGAGTTGTTCATCAATGCTATCAACACTTATGAACTCCCAGTTTGAAGTATTCTCAATATGTAGTCATCTGCTACATCTCTGATAAGTCCTCCCATCTCCTCTAAACTTCATTGGTTTTTCATGAGCAGTGAAACTCCTTCCTCTCTGTTACCCCTGTCTGTCCTCAGGATCTAATATCTAATGAGGAATATCCCATCTGTTATCATCCCTGGGACCTTTGTCTCTGTGAGGGCTATAATGTCCAGGTATGCCTAAGTTATTCTTTTTTGCCACTACTCATTCACATTTGTTATTTTATCTGTGAAAGTAGTACAAACCTTGGTAATAATTACCAACAAGTTGGTTTAGAAAGACACGTAAGCAAATCAGAAGTGATGAAGGTCCCAGGACAGAAATGTTTTCTAATAAATATGTTATAGTGTTTGCTTACGTGTCTTTCTAAACCATCTGTGATAGTGTACCAGACATTCAGCTTACTTTGTAGGATTGCATTCTCACGGTGGGAGGGGATGGTGCAGACTGAGAGTGTAGAAGGCAAGTCTAGATATTATGGTAGGCTGCTATTGTAGTCTTAGTGCTGGGGGATTGTGGGTGTGGAGCGTGGGATGGTTCTGGTTATTGATTTTATTTGGTTCGGTGTGGTTGTGGTTCTGGGGATGCTGTGGGTGGATGTGTTTGTTGTTTTCCCCTAAGGCTGCGCTCCCCTCTGAGAGTATTTGCCCTGTCTCCCCTTCTTGCCTCTGGCACTTTGTAATTGTTACTCTTTCTCTCAGTTCCCTTTCTTTTTGTGTTCTGTAGGTATTTTTTGGGACCATTTAACCATGGTTTCCGCTGCAGGTTCTTGTTTTGTACCATTTCTATCTTGTATGGCCAATTTGACTATGCGTGCGTATGTGTGCGTTTAAGTGTTGTGTGTGTGTGTGTGTGTGTGTGTGTGTGTGTGTGTGTGTGTGTGTGTGTGTGTGTGTGTGTGTGTGTGTGTGTGTGTGTGTGTACTCACCTATTTGTACTCACCTATTTGTGGTTGCAGGGGTCGAGTCCTAGCTCCTGCCCCGCCTCTTCACGGTTGCTACTAGACCCTCTCTCTCAACGCTCCATGAGCTTTATCAAACCTCGTCTTAAAACTGTGTATGGTTCCTGCCTCCACTACGTCATTTTCTAGGCTATTCCACTGCCTTACAACTCTATGACTGAAGAAGTACTTCCTACTATCTCTCTGACTCATTTGTGTCTTCAACTTCCAATTGTGGCCTCTTGTTTCTGTGTCCCCTCCCTGGAACATCCTGTCCTTGTCCACCTTGTCTATTCCACGCAGTATTTTATATGTCGTTTATCATGTCTCCCCTGACCCTCCTGTCTTCCAGTGTCGTCAGGCCGATTTCCCTTAATCTTTCTTCATAGGACATTCCCCTTAGCTCTGGAACTAACCTTGTTGCAAACCTTTGTACTTTCTCTAGTTTCTTGACGTGCTTTATCAGTGCGGGTTCCAAACAGGTGCTGCATACTCCAGTATGGGCCTGACATACACGGTGTACAGTGTCTTGAATGATTCCTTACTAAGGTGTCGGAATGCTGTTCTCAGGTTTGCCAGGCGCCCATATGCTGCAGCAGTTATCTGATTGATGTGTGCTTCCGAGACATGCTCGGTGTTATACTCACCCAAGATCTTTCTCCTTGAGTGAGGTTTGCAGTCTTTGGCCACCTAGCCTATACTCTGTCTGTGGTCTTCTGTGCCCTTCCCCTATCTTCATGACTTTGCATTTGGCAGGATTAAATTCGAGAAGCCATTTGCTGGACCAGGTGTCCAGTCTTTCCAGGTCTCTTTGAAGTCCTGCCTGGTCCTCATCAGATTTAATTCTCCTCATTAACTTCACATCATCTGCAAACAGGGACACTTCTGAGTCTAACCCTTCCGTCATGTCGTTCACATATACCAAAAATAGCACTGGTCCTAGGACGACCCCTGTGGGACCCCGCTCGTCACAGGTGCCCACTGTATACATCATTACGTACCATGACCGTTGTTGCCCCCCTG
>NC_069403.1:29341952-29580025 GCF_026875155.1 Cherax quadricarinatus
TGAAACACGAGAGGCCTAAAGCTCTCATCTTCCTCAAGTGGTTATTTTCCTTTTTCCATCGCTCGTCCGCAGCCAAGCAGCTATTATCTTAACCTTGCTCATTTTGAAGACTGCCTTTATTTATACGGCATCTCTTAGGATGCCAACAACCAGTCACCTAACATCCTGGAACCTATTTATTACAAGACAATCAATAGCATCAGTTTTAAAGGGATTTGCAACTGTATGTAAGTCTTCAAGGAAAATTCTTGTAAAAAGAAAGCTCTAACTGCTAATCTTCCTGAAATTAAAGTGAATAAGCATTTTCTAACGTGTCTTTTTAAATTTGAACATTAACTCCTGATAAAAACAAATTTAATAAATGTAAAGAATCCATTAGTAAAAAAAAAGTTATATATGAAGTTAGACATATTCCTCGGATCTGAGTGCTGATGCTGAACTTACAACTGCGAGAGGCTCAGAGTTCTGACTGAGACAAATCTCTGGAACTGAGGCTGGTTGAAGCCAACTGAGCCGAGCACTGAGAATGCTCCAAAAACCTGTGTTGACCAGAAGGTGTGACGCACGAAGGGACTTGGGTCCATACTGTATAAGGAACAGGCAAAAAGGACTTGTATAAATCTCAGATTTCATCGATTATATACCTGACACATAGAGACAATAAAACAGAAGAGTTTACTGACAAGAATCTCAACCTGTTGCAATATGTAATTTTGTTGTAGTTATGTGATGGTTCGCTTGTACCACTGCCCAATATTTATTACACATTTTTTTGGGAGTATATAAACATACAAATAAGTCATGATTCATAATATACTTACTTAAAGAACTCTAGTCTCCCTCCTTTTTCAGCGATTGACCAGACGTTGGCAGGTCCTCCCAGCTGTTGGCAGCATATCACTGACACCACCAACACCCCAGCAAACATAAGCAAGGTTTGTACCACGTCTGCGTACACCACCGCTTTCACTCCGCCCTGTTATCATTACCATCATTATTATCAGATTTATCACAATCGTTATTAACATCACGATTATCATTATGGTGGTCCCAGACTCTCCTTCCCCTGAACACTGTGAAGCTTGCTTTTATATATTTGCTCTTGAGTGCATATTACCTGGCTGAGTATGACTTATGTACAGTGAAAACTATGAAAGTAAACATTAGAAGAGAGAAGAGGTCATCAGCAGAAAACTGATGAGTCAAGCTAAGATGGCAGCATTTATGAAAGACATTATATTTGGTTTCATGTATATTTCATATGCATTTACGTATGCAAGTGCGGACATATATACTGTACATTACTAAATAAATAGGTGAATACACTATGCCAAATATTGTGTGTTTCATGCATGTGTGTGTGTACTCCCTTATCTGTACTCACATATTTTTGGTTGCATGGGTCGATTCACAGCGCCAGGTCCCGCCTCTTCGCTGGTGGCTACTAGATCCTCTCTCTCTCTCTCTGCCCAGCTCTAAGAACTTTATCATACCTGCTCTTAAAGTTATGTAAAGGTTTTGCCTCCGCTGCATCACACTCCAGATTGTTCCACTTCCTGGCAACTCTGACTGGAAAAAAAAATTCCTAACGTCCCTGTGATTCATTTGATTTTTCAACTTCCAGCTGTGACCCCATCTTGCTCTGTCCCATCTCTAAAACCATCTGTCCTTATTCACCTTGTCAGTTTCCCTCAGTATCTTATATGTCGTTATCGTGTCTCCCTGTTTCTCCTGTCCTTCATTGTCGTCAGGTTTATTTCCCTTAGCCTCTTCCCATACGACATTTCTCTTAGCTCTGGTACTAGTTTTGTTTGCAAACCTTTGCACTTTCTTTAATTTCTTAACGAGCTTCACCAGGTAAGGGTTCCATGCTGGTGGTGCATACTTCAATATGGGCCTGACGTACACGGTGTATAATGTACACCGTGTACGTTATACCAAATATCTGCTGCAGCAGTTATTTGGTTGATGTGCACCTCGAGAGATGTGCTTGGTATTATACTCACCCAAGAACCATTTCTTTGAGTGAGGTTTGCAACCATTGTCCTCATAGCATGTATTCCATTTACCGCCTTTTTTGACTTTGCACTTGGTGGGGTTAAATTCCAGGAACGAACTGGAGAACCTGGTTTGCAGCCTGTCCAGATCCCTTTTAGTCCCACATGAACCTCGTCTAGTTGAATTATTCGCATTTGCTTCATAACGTCTACAAACAGGGACACCTCTGCATCTATCAGTTCCATCATGTCATTCATGTATACCAGAAACAGCACAGGTACTAGGACTGACCCTTGTGGCATCCCGCTCGTCACATGCGCCCACTCTGACTCTTCATCATGTACCATGACTTGTTGTTTCCTTCTTGTTTGATATTCTCTGATCTATTGCAGAGCATTCCCTTGTATTCCTGCCTGCTCATCTAACTTTTGCAGAACTTGTGCGGAGTTGTTTCGAAAGTCTTAATACAGTCTTAGAAAATTCAATCTACCCACATTTCTCTCTCTTTTCTTACTTCTGTTACCTTGTAAAACTTCTTTAGATTTGTGACATAGGATTTTCCCTCCCCAAAACCGTCCTGATTATGGAATATAAGCTCATTAATTCATTTCAAAGTGCTCCACAATTTTTCTGATAATCTTCTCAATGACTTCACATACTATGCATGTCGGTGACGCTGATCTGTAATTTAATCGTCTCCTCTGACCCCCTTTTTTAAAAACTAGAACTACATTTGCTGTCATCTACATCTCAGGTAGTTGCCCTGTAATGAAAGATGTGTTGAAGATTGTTGTTAATTGCTCACACAATGCCTCTGCTCTCTCAGGACCCATTGAGAGATGTTGCTTGGGCCCACCGTCTTTGACGTATCTAGTTCGCTTAACAGTCTCTTCACCACCTTCTTGGTTATATGTAGAGTGTCCAGAACTTGTTGGTGTACCCTACCATCACTCGTTGTTTCCTTCCTGTCAGGTGTTCGCTGATCTATTGCAGAGCCTTACCTGTTATTTTTGCCTGCTCCTTTAGCTTTTGCACTAATCTCTTGTGCGGAAATTTGTTGAAAGGCTTTTTACAGCCCAAGAAGTTGCACTCTACCCACCCCTCTATCACCTGCCTTACTTCTTTCGCCTTGTCATAAAACTCCAGTAGGCTTGTTAAACAGGATTTAGTCTCCCTGAAACTATGCTGGTTACTATTTATATGCACGTTCCTTTCTAGGTGTTCCACCAGTCTTTATCTGATATGCTTTTCCACGACTCTGCATGTTCTGCATGTCAGTTAAATTGGTATGTTGCTTAATGCTACCTTCCATTCTTCTTTCTTAATGACTACGACTACATTTCCTGTCTAATGCACCTCAGATAGTTGTCCTGTTTCAATAGATGTGTTGAAGATTCTTGTTAATCGCACACACAGTGCCTCTGCTCCCTGTCTTAGGACCCAAGGAGAAATGTCCGGTCCTGCAGCCTTCGTAGTATCTAGTTCACTTAACAGCCTCTTTACTGCCTCCTCGGTTGTGTGTATTGTGTCCAGGACTTGGTGTACCCTATCATGCAGGTTTGCTGGAGTTCATTCTGTCTCGAGTGAAAATACTTCCTTAAATATCGTGTTTAGCTTTTCATGTGATCTCTCCTCCTCCTCCTTCCTTTCTCAGCCTGATTACCTGGTTGTTGGCTGTTGTTTTCCTCCTGATGTGGCTGCAGAACAGCTTTGGGTCAGATTTGGCTTTCGATGCTATGATATTCTCGTATTGCCGTTGGGCCTCACTCCTTATCCACCCATATTCATTTCTGGCTCTTCAGCTGATCTTATTTGCTCGGTCCTTTGTATTCTATACTTTTTTCCATTCTCTAGCACACTTACTTTTGGTTCTCTACATCTTTGGGTGAAGCAAGGAACTCGTTCTGGTCTTTCCATTGATTATCTTGCCCTTGGTTATGAATTTCTCCTCTAGCCCATTGTATTTTGTGGTCATGTAATCCATCATTTCATTTACTGTTTTCCCCAACAGTTCCATTTCCCAATATACCTCATGCAGGAAGTTCCTCATACCTATGCAGTCCCCTTTTTTGTAGTTTGGTTTCTTCCATCTTACTCGTGCTGCTACTCTCTCCACGTTTAGCTCTACATTGCATTCGATGCTCAAAAGCACATGATCTATACTTCCGAGGGGCCTTGCGTATGTAATGTTGCCAATGTCTGAACAACTAAAGATGAATATGAGGTCCAGCTTTGTTGTCTCATTATCTCCTCTCTCTCTGGTTGTTCCCCAACATGTTGATGCAGTGCCACCTTCATCATATTAGCCCTCCACGTTTCTGATCTCCCATGTGGTTCCAGGTTTTCCCAGTTAATCTCCTTGTGACTTAAGTCACCTAAACCTAGTAACTTTGCCCTGCCCATGTAGGCCCTTCTGGCAACCTTAGCTAATGTCTCAACCATTGCTCTGTTGCTCTCACCATACTCTTGTCTTGGCCTCCTGCTATTCAGTGGTAGGTTGTACATAGCAGCAGTCACTACCCTGGGACCTCCAGCCTGAAGCATTCTAATATGTAGTCCCGTGCTTTCTTTCTGTCCACTCCTACCTCCTCAAAACTCCACTGTTTTTTGATTAGCAGTGCAACTTTCCAACCTTGTCTGTTCCCTCTATTTTTCCACAGGGTCTGATATTGAGTTGGAAAGACTGCATGAGCTTGGTTTCCATGATATCTGGGGATGCCTCCATGATTCTTCCATGCCATTTCTGATACATTTTAATTATTCCATGTGCACTGGTGAACAATACCTCCAGCATCTTTTCGAAAATTGTATTCTGGGAATTTGTGGGGGCCTGGGTAGTGGGAGTCCTATTAGGATATTATGAGAAACTGCTGTGTAGGTGGAGTTAGTGCTCTGAGTGAGTGTGTTTTGTGGGGGGGGGGGTTAATTTTGTTTTGTTGCGGTATTCTGTGGGTGGTTCAGTGTGTGGTTGTACTTGCTGTTTCTCCTAACGCTGGGTAGCCCAGCCTGTCTTTTGCCTTGTCTCTCTTTCTTGCCACTTGTAATTTTGTATAGTCTCAGTTTCTGTTATTCTGTTTTCGTTCTGTCTCACTCTAGATACACCTGCTGGGATTTTGATGCACCTTGTACCTTTGATTACTTATGCATGATCCCTGTTTTCACTCACAGCTTCTGTCATGACAAATAAATTTCCACTCGGCTCCTATTTTTTATACCCTCATAGTATCCCCTTTATTCTCTGATTTTTTTCAGTCTTGGTAATATCCTACTCTCCTATAAGTTTTATGATATTTCAATCTTTTTTTTCCTCTCCTGTCGTCTTTACCAGGTTTTATCTTTTAGCTCCCTGATGATCCTGAGTAAGCGTGTTGATGGGGAAGTCGAGTGTATGAGATGAAATGGTTTTTTGGAGTACCTGAAGGGGATTCATGGAAATCCGGGTTAGCTGGACTCGAGTCCTGGAAATGGTAGAGCACATTGCATGCACTTTAAATGAGGGGTAGTTTGAGATATTGGCACTTTGGGGGTCGTCTGAGCCTGTCGCATCTGAGACACCTTGCAAAGACAGTGATTATGTATGAGTAATGGTTGAAAGTGTTGAACGATAGGTGGGATCACCAATGTGGGCGGGCTAAAACAACTTGGGTTAGTATCTTCGGCTAGTCGCTGTGTTGTTATTGACCAAATGGCCACGTGTTCGTGGTTACACACAACTCAACACACACACAACACACGCACACACCAACACAACACACACACACACACAACTCTCACATCACACACACACAACACACACCACACTCACACACTCACACCACGTAGTTCTTTGGGGTTTGTTAAGTGGGTCGCAAGCGCCAGGCTCGAGAAAATCTTAGTGCTTTTAGGCGCGTGTTTTAGCTGCCTAGAAGCAACCATGTGTTATGACAAACGTCAGTGTACAACCCCCCTACAAAGTGATTAACCAAAGTCCATTAGCATAAAATAAAATAAATGTAAAGGCGAGAGGGGAAGCATGAACACTATACTCAAAATTTCAAAAGTGCAGTTCGTTGCAAAGGCCTATTGGCACCTTGTTGCCCACATTGTTACACATAACAAAGTACAAATCGAGTGGACTAAAGAGAAAAGATCAAATAGAATTATATGAGAGTGGGCTAACGACAAATGTGATGTAGCAACAGCAGTGAAAGCATAGCCAGTAAGGGGGATTTTATTATATTTATATTATTTATTTATTTATATATAATATTATATAATTAATATTTATCTATATATATATATATATATATATATTATATATTCATATATTTATACATTCATATACTTAAAAAATACTATATAAGCCAGTGGTGGTGGCAGCAGTAGGCCTGAGGGAGTTAGCTGGCTTGAGCCGACCGTAAACGGTTGGGTGTCATCACAATTAAGAACGTTTGTACTTACACAAACGTGAAGTTGGTAAAATTATAAAAAGTAGCAGTAACAAGTGATATAGTGTGGTAATGAGGACTCAAAATGGGCAAACGAGAAAAGAATTGATGATGATCGATCAGCGGCGGAAGGGCGAGGTGCAACGAGTCCATCGTACAGCGAGCATCGTACAGCGTGCATCGTACATCAGAAATCTGGTTGGACGTTTCCCCTCTGAGGTGTTTTGTACAAATCACCTGTTTGGGTTTGGCGGGTAGTTATTGTAGTGGTAGAGCCGGCCCTACAGGTCACATGGTAGCTCGCTTATTCTATACCCTGCTCTGAGGCGATTATCATTCACTCACAGTACACCTAGCAGTAGTTAGGAAGATAAATTTGTAGGGCAGAATAGGCAGGAGGATTACTTATGTCGTGGCTAATGGGACTACAGCACTGACAACAGTTTGAGAGATAATGTTTTAGGCCCACAAAGATAGTACAATCTGAGAGAAGCAAGTATTTTGGGTAGACATTGTAGTAATACGGTCAGTACATTAAAACTGGGTGAATGTATTGACTTGTAAACACGCTTAGTATTATAAGTATTAGATTACTCTCAGTGTTTTCTGCCGTCCATCCCCTTCCCACTTAAGGTATTACGGATAACACTGACCGCGTGAATCTCCGCCCGTATTTCTGGGGGACATATAAACAAATGTTTGTGCTCAACTCTACACATGCGCACACACATTCACTCTGGGCCAGGAGCTGAGTTATCGGAACCCTGTAACCAAAACTAGGTGAGTACACAACAGCTGATCCTTGTATTTGACTGCGTCCCTCAACCCCCCAACACATCACATTTCCCTCCTACCCCACATAGTCTTTCCAATCCCCACTCTTGCCTTCACTCCTCTCCTATCTTTTCCCTTCCCTCGCGTTTCTCTCTCATCATTCGATTTTCCCCTTACCTCTCTCTCGCTCTCCTCTCTCTCTCTCTCTCTCTCCGCTCTCTCTCTCTCCTCTCTCTCTCTCTCTCTCTCTTCATCTCTCTCTTCCTCTCTCCTCTTCCATCTCACTCTCTCCCCTCTCTATCTCTCTCTCTCCCTCACTCCTTAAAAACTATCTCTCACCCTCCTCTCTCTCTATTGGCTTCTATCTTCCTCTCTCCATTCTCTCTCTCATAGCCTTTTACCCTCGCCCCTCCCTCTCTTCTCTTCTCTCTCTCTGCCCTTAACCCTATCTCTCTCCCTTCAATCTCTCTATAGGCTCTCTATCTCATCATCTCCATTCTCTCTCTCATCGCCTTTTTCCCTAGCCCTCCTTTCTCCCTCTCTCTTCTTTTCTCTCCCTCTCCCTCTCCCTCTCTTTCTCCCTCTCTCTACCATTTCTCTCCCCCCCTCATCATTTCTCTCTCTCCCCCTTGGTCTTATCCCTCACCCCATACTTTCCTCTCTCTTCCTCATTTTCTACCTTTCTACTCTCCTCTCTCTCCCTCTTCTACCCTTTCCTCGCCCCCCCCCGCACCCTCTCCCTCCTCTAGCATTCTGTCTTGTGGTTATATAAAAAATAAAAAAAAAAAAAAAAATGGGTGGCCTTAGAGGTCGGAAAACCAGAGATCTGGTAGGACGAAACCAGGAGGAAAGCTGGGAGTTAGAGCTCAAAAAAGGGAGGAGTGTGCCGGGATAGCGAAGATTGTAGAGCTTGGTAAGAGTAGAAAATGGAGTAAGAAGCGGATAGCTGATGAGTGCAGGAAGTGGGAAAGTTACAGTCTTAGCAGCAGAAGATAGGATACAGTGCTAGAAGAGAAAATGCAAAAGCCCGGAACAAGAATTAATTGAGAGGTCAAATGACAATTAGATGTGCACATCAGGCAATATTCTAAGTCGGGCAGGACAAGGGGACGGTAAGCAACAACGGAGACATTGCAGTTACACGATGGGCCCTATCAGACCCACGTGCGGGACAGGGAAAGACGATGAGCACATATGATCAAACGAAAGGTCGAAGACATTGAAGGTATGCTATATGCAGCGTTTAACTGCACAAACTGCAGTAGCAAGGGACAAGCTGGTTCAGGTAAAGACAGTTCACTGAGAATAGAAGTTTCAGATATGACAGGGACTGAGGCAAGAAAACATGTCAATGGAAGGAAATAAAAATGCCTCAGAGGTGAAGATGGAGACTCTAGTGCGGAGCAGCGAAAGGGCGAGGTTCAGTTTTTGTGTACGGGCTCCAAGAAGACAAGGGGGACTATTTTGAGATTATAAAACAGTGAGGAGAAAAAAAAATAATGATTGAAGGAATATGAAAATAGGCGAGGGCGATAAGACCAAGGGTGACAATTTTTCAGAGAATGGGTGGTGTGCGAGTGGAAGGCATACGGCCTGTCAGAGAACTTTCAAGGATGAATCAGTTCGAACAGGATCTGCAAGACAAGAGAAAGCAAGAACTGTGGGACAAGATGGGTACAGAGTGTATACTCGACCGCGACAGAACACCAGAAGGGGAAAGGACTACACCTGATATGAGAGGGTACAGAGAGGCAAGGAGGTTCGAGACTGAGCAACGAAAATGAGCAGGACCCGACACAGGAGAAAGGGCAAACACACCCCACAGAATCTCCCACCATAAAGATCTCCATACGAGAAACATTCCAACGCTACAGAGAAACCTTTACTACAACCCACTTCTGTTCCCTCTGCCAGCAACCCCTCATATCACAATTCTCACCCCAACGCTGTCCCTTATGGGCATTCTGTAACCCCACCACCCTCCAACACAAACCCCAACCTACCACCCAACCCCTATGGGCCACCACAAGGCTCGCGGCTCCCCCAACCCCTCTATATTCCTTGCCATGACCACAATGATAGAAAAGTAAATGAAGGTTTGGTACACAAAACGCGGATGGAATAAAGAATAACATGAGGAGTGGAACGAATGAATCAGTAAAAATCCCCAGACAATCATTGCAGTCAAGAAACCAAAACTCGCTGAGACAATAACTGACACAGTCTTCCAACAGGATATCAGATCCTGAGGTAAGTTAGAAGGAGTAGAGGGAAGGAGGGGTTGCCAACTGCTCACTTAAAACACGACTGGGGATTTGAGGAAATGGAAGGCATGGACCATGATTGGAGAAAGAGCCTACATGTAGTACAATTCAGTCGGGAGAACATAATGTAGTCATTAGAGTGATGCTATTACCCACCACAGAATGCAGGAGGCTAGAGAGGGAAGTAAAAAGGAAAACAACAGGGTGATGGATGGCACCCACTGCCTGAGGTGGCAAGAAGAGCTCAATCGAGCAGAGCAAAGTTACTGGTAAATGGGCGATTTCAAACCTCAAAGGAGATCGATGGGGAAAACATGGAGCCACATGGGGTGGTCCCAAACCATGAGTGCCAAGTTGATGGATGTCGGTTTTGAAAATTGAAAACCTCATGCATCAAATGTCAGGGGACACATCCAGAGAGAGAGGGGAGGTTGAGCCAGCAAGGTACTGGTTCTTGTGTTCACCCTGAGCAGTTCAGACATTAGAGGAACATCACTGACAGAGGCCCCCTTGGAGCTAGCGATCACGTGGTTCTGAGTTTTGACTATATTAGTAGTGTTACTAGTGGTGAACGTTAAAACAGGAAATGAAGGGGACAGGCCAAACTATAAAAGAGGGGGACTACCAACATGTATGAGATACTTCCTGCAGGAGGTTCAGTGGGAAAGAGAAATGGTAGGAAAATCAGTAATACGAGATGATGGAATATGTGGCAAACATACGTGAAGGAGGCTGAGGAAAGTTTTGTCCAAGGGAAACAGAAATAATGGAAGACCAAAACGAGTCCTTGGTTTACCCGAAGTGTAGGGAAGGGCAAAAACTAGTGCAACAGAGAATGGAAAAAGGGTAAGGAGGCATAGGACCCAGGAAAACAAGGAGATTAGTAGAAGAGCCAGAAATCGAGTATGACAGATAAGGAGGGAGGCAGCGGACCAGTATGAAAAACGACCCATAGCATCGAAAGTCAAATTGACCCGAAAACTGCTGTATAGCCACATTAGGAGGAAGACAAACAGTCCAAGGACCAGGTGATAAGCTGAGGGAGAAAGAAGGTTGGAGAACTCACATGAAACGAATCAGAGGTTGTGAGGAGGCTTCAACACGAGATTTAAGGAAATATTTACTGTTGAGAAGGAAGGTACTCTGGGGGGACAGACCAGATGGGGAGACCCAGCCAGGATATTCACCAACAAGTGTTGGACGACATACATACAGATGAGGAGGAGGTGAAGTAAACTGTAAGGGAAATCGATTACCCTCAAAGCTATGGGAACGGACAACATTCTCCCCATGGCGTCCTTAGTGAGGAGCAGATATGTTTGCTTGTGGTGCCACTTTTCCACCAATTTCAACACGTTCCCTGGGGACTGGGCACTGCCTGAGGTATGGAAAGACGGCAAAAAGTAGTTCCCATTTGTAAAATAGGAGAGAACAGAAGAAAAGAGGCACTAAATAAGACCTGTGTCATTGATGTGTATAGTTATGCAAAATTTATGGAGAAGATTATCTGGAGGGAGTGGGTGGAGCTCTGGAAACTGAACAAGAGTATTAAATGCCAACCAGCACGGAGTCACGGAAGCAAATCCTGTGTCACAAACTTCTGGAGTTTTATGGATTAATAATACCAGAAGTTAAGGACACGAGAGAGAGGGGTGGGTTTGATTGCATCTTTCTTGGACTGCAATCAGATGGCCTTTGACACGTTCCTCTCAAGGATTAGTGCAGAAGCTAGGCATCAGGTGCATATAAAAAGGAAGGGCACTGCCAATGGATCAGAGTATACCTGACAGGGACGGCAAACAACGAGTCATGTTACGTAATGATGTATCAACAGTGGGCACCTGTGACGGAGCGGGGTCCCAAGGGGTCGGTTCCTAGGACAAGTGCTAATTTTTGGTATATGTGATCGATTGGACGGAAGGGTTATTAGACTCAAGAGTGTCCCTGTTTGCGATGATGTGAAGTTAATGAGGGTGAATTAATTCTGATGTGGACTGGCAGACTTCAAAGAGACCTGGACAGACTGGACACTGTGTCGCAAGGGCTTCTCGAATTTAATCCTGCCAAATGCAAAGTCATGAAGATAGGGGTAAGGGCCACGCAGACCACAGCAGAGTATAGGCTAGGTGGCCATAGACTGCAAAACCTCACTCAGGAGAATGATCTGGGGTGGGTATAACACCGAGCATGTCTCCAGAAGCACACATCATTAAGATAACTGCTGTGCATATGGGCGCCTGGCAAACTGAGATCAGCATTCGATACCTTAGTAAGGAATCATTCAAGACACTGTACTACCGTGTATGTCAGGCCCATACTGGAGTATGCAGCACCTGTTTGGAACCCGCACTTGATAAAGCACGTCATAGAAACTAGAGAAATGTCCAAAGGTTTGCGACAAGGTTTAGTTCCAGAGCTAAGGGGAAGTCCCTTTGAAGGAGAATGATTAAGGAAATCAGGCAGACGACTATGGAGGACAGGAGGGTCAGGGGAGACATGGATAACGACATATAAAATACTGCGTGGAATAGACAAGGGGGACAAAGACAGGATGTTCCAGGGAGGGGACACAGAATACAAGAGGCCACAATTGGAAGTTGTGAGACAAAGAATGAGTCAGAGAGATAGTAGCAAGTATTCTTCAGTCTAGAGGTTGAAAGGCAGTTGAATAGCCTAGAAAATGATGTAGTGGAGGCAGGAAACCATACCACAGTTTTTAAGACGAGTTTTGATGAAGCTCATGGAGCGGGCTGAGAGAGAGGGCCCAGTAGCAACCGGTGAAGAGGCCGGGGGCCAGGCAGCTAAGACTAGACCCTGCAACCACAAATAGGTGCGTCAAATAGGTGAGTTACAAACACACTCCCAAACACACACACACACACCACAGGATGGCTCTACAATGGATCAGGGAAATACTTGACGGGAAGCAGCAGCGAGTCATGTGTAATTGGCGAGGGTCTGAGTGGGACTGTGACCAGCGGGCTCCCACAGGGGTCAGTCTAGGTACCAGTGCTGGTTTCTTGGGTATTTGTGAACGACCAGACGGAAGGATAGGACTCTGAGGTGTCCCTGTTTGCAGATGACAGTGAAGTTTGATGAGAAGAATTCACTCGATCGAAGACCAGGCAAGAAACTAACTAGGGATCTGGCAGGCTGCAGACCTGGTCAGCAATTGGCTCCTGGAGTTCAATCCCACCAAGTGCCAAAGTCATGAAGATTGGGGAAGGGACAAAAGATGACGCAGACGGAGTACAGTCTAGGGGGACAGAAGGCTACAACCTCACTAAGGAAAAGATCTTGGGGTGAGTATAACACCACGGCACACTCCTGAAGCGACATCAACTAAATAACTGCTGCAGCTATGGGGCTACCAAACCTCAGAACAGCATTCCGAATCTAAGAAGGAATCATTCAGGACCTGTACACCGTGTACGTTTAGGCCCATATGGGAGTATGCGGCACGTTTGGAACCACACGTTGCCAAGCACGTAAAGTAACTTGAGAAAGTGCAAAGGGTTTGCAACATGACTAGTCCCAGAGATAAGAGGTATGTCCTACGAGGAGAGGTTTAAGGGAAATCACCTGACGACAATGGGAGGGACTGGAGTGATAGGGCGGGAATGATAAAGACATTCAAATTAATGAGAGAATTGACCAAGGTGGACAAAGACAGGATGTTCCAGAGATTGGACACAGTAACAAGGGGACCACAGTGTAGAAGTGAAGACACAGATGAATCACAGGGATGTTAGGAAGTATTTCTTCAGCCACAGTGTAGTCAAGTAAGTGAATAGTTTTGGAAGTGATGTAGTGGAGGCAGGATCAGTACATAAGCTTTAAGCAGAGGTCTGATCAAGCTCACGGCTCTCTGGAGAGTGACTAGTTGGTTCAGTGAAGTCGGCGGGGGGCCAGGTGCTCGGACCGATCCCCGCAACCTCAACTAGGTGTGTACAACTAGGTGAGTAAACACACACACACACACACACACAACACACCACACACACGCACACACACACACACAACACACACACACACACACATCAAACACACACACACACACACACACACACACACCTCAAATATACTATTATATATATATTATATATATTATATAATATATATATATATATTATATATATATATATATTTATTATTTATATGTCGTGCCGAATAGGCGAACTTGCGATCTTGGGCTTAAATAGCTACGGTTCTCTGCCATATTTAGGACAGTGAAAATTGTGTATACATAATTTCGCCCTAAATCATTCTGAAACCTTAACGAAATAAAAAAATATATTTCACTTGTGTTTGTTTAGTATTAAATTACTGTAAACAAATCTAAATATATTTAGTAGGTTAGGCATATAATAAATTTGTTTATTGTTATTATATGGTTAGGTAAGTTTTCTAAGTTCTTTTGGTGCAAAATTTTAAATTTTTTACTCAACATTAATGAAAAAAATATATCTTTAAACGTATAAGAGAAAAATTTTAAGAAAGGAATTAATTTTACATGAGTTCTCCTATTTGACCAGTTTTACATATTCGGCTCGACATTATATATATATATATTTTATTATATATATATATTATATTTATATTTATTTATATATAAAATTTTATATATATATATTATATATATTTAGTGTTATATATATATATATGTTTATATATATATTATTTATATATTTTTATATTATATATAGTATTATATTAATGTTATATATATATATATATATTTTTATTTACTATATTTATATATATATTTTATATATATATAATATATTTAATATATATATATATATATATATATAATTGGTATTTATATATATATTTTATATTTTATATTTATTCTAGTATTCTATATATATATATAATTTATATATATATATATATAATATGTATTTTCTATTATATATGCTCAATATATATATATATATATATATTATTATACTTTATATATATATATATATATAATATCTAATTTGTGTCGTGCAGAATCTGTATAAATGGTCAATTAGCAAAGGAACTCATTTAAAATTTATTCCTTTATTCGAAATTTTCGTTTTACGTTGTAATGATATTTTTTTCATTAATGTTAATGTAAAACAAATTTTAATTTTGCTCCAAAAGAATCTTAGAAAACTTACCTAACCTTATTATAAGGGAGAGCAATTTTTTTTTGCCTAACCCAACTAAATATATCTTTAGATTTGTTTACAAATAATTTAATACTAAAACAACCACATTGAAATATATTTTTTCGTTAGGTTTGATGATTTCTGGTGAAATTATTGCATAACACAAATTTTCGCTTGTCCTATATGGCAAGATGAGCGTTGCTTTTAAGCCAAGATCGCAAAGTTCTGCCTATTCGGCACGACATATATTTAGATATATATATATTTATTTTATTATTTATATCTTATTTTATTTATATATATTTATATTATTTATATATTTATGTATATATATATATATATATTATATTTTTATATGTTATATTATATATATATATATATATAATATATATAATATATTTATATATTTTTATATATAATATTATATATAGATATATATATATAATTATATATGATGCTAAAAAAAACCATCAAATGTAAAAACTTAGCGAAATTCCAAGCTTTTAGTTGGTCTTATCACATTATTCAATGTACTAGCTCATAGTTCCTTGATAAATGTGAGAAGTCACGGAAAAACCGATTGGGATTTGCAATTTTTCTCGTGGCTGTTGTGCTTATTATATCTCCTGTTTACTCTATTGCCTTATATTGAAATCAACCTCTTTACATGTTTTACCACTGAACCCATACGTTGTATGGGTTCAGTGGACAAAGGCGTCATGTGCTTTCGCCCACCACGAGGCAGCGCCATATGCTGCATGGGTTCGTGTCCTTGGCCCCTGTTGCATGTGTTGTGATGTTCAATACCACTCGTTCGGTGGTCACATATATTTTTATATATTTATATATTTATTCGTTATATATATTTATTATATTTTTGATATATTTTATATTTTATATATATATTATCTTATATTTTTATTATAGTTATATATTTATTTTTCATATATATATATATATATATATATATACTTTAATTAGTATATTTATTATTTATATATATATATATTTATATATGTATACAAAACAACAACTCTGAAAGAATAGAGAAATTCCAAGCGCTTCGTGGACTTAATCACATTATCAAGGAACTATGAAAGTAAGCATCAAGGAATGTATATTTAGGGGGTCTGGCCTACCCCCCCACCCCACTCACTATCAGATCCCCACTACGGTTAAACACCTGAACCACGCGCTGGCCCAACTGGACAGGGTCCTTTGACCACCTCCAAAACATAACTATTCTACCCAAGAAAATTTTAAAAATTATTTACTTTGTCCAGTGTATTATAAATTATTCCCATATTCTATTAATTATAATTGGATTATTTAATATAAAAAAAGGAAATATTTATATTTTGTCAAAACTGCTTTTTTATGAAACAGATTTCAATTATATTTCATGTAGACCATGGACTTGCAAGTCCATGGTCGAAAGGTAGTAGGTTGGTAGACAGAAACCACCCAGTGAAGTTACTACCGGTCCTGCAAGATGACTGTGAACAGAAACCTGTAACTGTTTTGCATGATGGTAGGATTGCTGGTTATCTTTCTCTGTCTCATAAGCACGCTAGATAAAGTCGGGATATCTTGCCTACTCCATACTCTACACTTTGGTCACACTTCACTGACACGCTCATAGCATATATATATATATACATACATTTGGTTTTTCTCCTTTTCTTAAATAGCTATTGTTCTTCTTTATTTTCTTCTATTGTTCCATGGGGAATGAAGTGGAAAAGAGAAATCTTTCTCCGTAAGCCTTTGGGGGGGTTTGGGGGGAAGGGACGATTGGGGGAATGATGATGTAATGAAGTAGTAAGGGAGAAAAAGTTAGCATATGAGAAGTTTTTACAAGTAGAAGTGATGCAAGGAGGGAAGAGTATATGGAGAAAAAGAGAGAGGCTAAGAGAATGGTGAAGCAATGTAAAAAGAGAGCAAATGAGAGAGTGGGTGAGATGTTATCAACAAATTTTGTTGAAAATAAGAAAAAGTTTTGCAGTGAGATTAACAAGTTAAGGAAGCCTAGAGAACAAATGGATTTGTCAGTTAAAAATAGGAGAGGAGAGTTATTAAATGGAGAGTTAAAGGTATTGAGAAGATGGAGGGAATATTTTGAGGAATTGTTAAATGCTGATGAAGATAGGGAAGCTGTGATTTCGTATATAGGGCAAGGAGAAATAACATCTTGTAGGAGTGAGGAAGACCAAGTTGTGAGTGTGGGGGAAGTTCGTGAGGCAGTGGGTAAAATAAAAGGGGGGTAAGGCAGCCGGGATTGATGGGATAAAGATAGAAATGTTAAAAGCAGGTGGGGATATAGTTTTGGAGTGGTTGGTGCAATTATTTAATAAATGTATGGAAGAGGGTAAGGCACCTAGGGATTGGCAGAGAGCATGCATAGTTCCTTTGTATAAAGGCAAAGGGGACAAAAGAGAGTGCAAAATTATAGGGGATAAGTCTGTTGAGTATACCTGGTAAAGTGTATGGTAGAGTTATTATTGAAAGAATTAAGAGTAAGACGGAGAATAGGATAGCAGATGAACAAGGAGGCTTTAGGAAAGGTAGGGGGTGTGTGGACCAGGTGTTTACAGTGAAACATATAAGTGAACAGTATTTAGATAAGGCTAAAGAGGTCTTTGTGATATTTATGGATTTGGAAAAGGCGTATGACAGGGTGGATAGGGGGGCAATGTGGAGGATGTTGCAGGTGTATGGTGTAGGAGGTAGGTTACTGAAAGCAGTGAAGAGTTTTTACGAGGATAGTGAGGCTCAAGTTAGAGTATGTAGGAAAGACGGAAATTATTTCCCAGTAAAAGTAGGCCTTAAACAAGGATGTGTGATGTCACCGTGGTTGTTTAATATATTTATAGATGGGGTTGTAAGAGAAGTAAATGCGAGGGTCTTGGCAAGAGGCGTGGAGTTAAAAGATAAAGAATCACACATAAATTGGGAGTTGTCACAGTTGCTCTTTGCTGATGACATTGTGCTCTTGAGAGATTCTGAAGAGAAGTTGCAGAGATTGGTGGATGAATTTGATAGGGTGTGCAAAAGAAGAAAATTAAAAGTGAATACAGAAAGAGTAAGGTTATGAGGATAACAAAAAGATTAGGTGAAAGAAAGATTGGATATCAGATTGGAGGGAGAGAGTATGGAGGAGGTGAATGTATTCAGATATTTGGGAGTGGACGTGTCAGCGGATGGGTCTTTGAAAGATGAGGTGAATCATAGAACTGATAAGGGGAAAAGGGTGAGTGGTGCACTTAGAATCTGTGGAGACAAAGAACTTTGTCCTTGGGGGAGGCAAAGAGGGGAATGTATGAGAGTATAGTTTTACCAACGCTCTTATATGGGTGTGAAGCATGGGTGATGAATGTTGCAGCGAGGAGAAGGCTGGAGGCAGTGGAGATGTTATGTTTGAGGGCAATGTGTGGTGTGAATATAATGCAGAGAATTCGTAGTTTGGAAGTTAGGAGGAGGTGCGGGATTACCAAAACTGTTGTCCAGAGGGCTGAGGAAGAGTTGTTGAGGTGGTTTGGACATGTAGAGAGAATGGAGCGAAACAGAGTGACTTCAAGAGTGTATCAGTCTGTAGTGGAAGGAAGGCGGGGTAGGAGTCGGCCTAAGAAAGGTTGGAGGGAGGGGGTAAAGGAGGTTTTGTGTGCGAGGGGCTTGGACTTCCAGCAGGCATGCGTGAGTGTGTTTGATATGAGTGAATGGAGACAAATGGGTTTTAATACTTGACGTGCTGTTGGAGTGTGAGCAAAGTAACATTTATGAAGGGATTCAGGGAAACCGGCAGGCCGGACTTGAGTCCTGGAGATGGGAAGTACAGTGCCTGCACTCTGAAGGAGGGATGTTAATGTTGCAGTTTAAAAACTGTAGTGTAAAGCACCCTTCTGGCAAGACAGTGATGGAGTGAATGATGGTGAAAGTTTTTCTTTTTCGGGCCACCCTGCCTTGGTGGGAATCGGCCAGTGTGATAATAAATATATATATATATATATATATGTCGTGCCGAATAGGCAGAACTTGCGATCTTGGCTTAAATAGCAATGCTCATCTTGCCATATAGAACAAGCAAAAATTTGTGTATTCAATAATTTCGCGAAAACCATTCTGAACCTAACGAAAAAAATATATTTCACTGTGTTTGTTTAGTATTAAATTATTTTAAACAAATCTAAAATATATTTAGTTGGGTTAGGCTAAAATAAACTGTTCTTGTTATAATAAGGTTAGGTAAGTTTTCTAAGTTCCATTTGGTGCAAAATTAATTTTTTTTCATTAACATTAATCAAAAAAGTATATCTTTAAATTTATAAGAGAAAATTTTAGAAAGGACTTAATTTTAAATGAATTCTTGCTAATTGACCAGTTTTACATATTCGTCACGACATATATACATATTTTATTTTTATTTTATTATCACACTGGCCGATTCCCACCAAGGCAGGGTGGCCCGAAAAAGAAAAACTTTCACCATCATTCACTCCATCACTGTCTTGCCAGAAGGGTGCTTTACACTACAGTTTTTAAACTGCAACATTAACACCCCTTCTTCAGAGTGCAGGCACTGTACTTCCCATCTCCAGGACTCAAGTCCGGCCTGCCGGTTTCCCTGAACCCCTTCATAGATGTTACTTTGCTCACACTCCAACAGCACGTCAAGTATTAAAAACCATTTGTCTCCATTCACTCTTATCAAACACGCTCACGCATGCCTGCTGGAAGTCCAAGCCCCTCGCACACAAAACCTCCTTTGCCCCCTCTCTCCAACCTTTCCTAGGCCGACCCCTACCCCGCCTTCCTTCCACTACAGACTGATACACTCTTGAAGTCATTCTGTTTCGCTCCATTCTCTCTACATGTCCGAACCACCTCAACAACCCTTCCTCAGCCCTCTGGACAACAGTTTTGGTAATCCCGCACCTCCGACTAACTTCCAAACTACGAATTCTCTGCATTATATTCACACCACACATTGCTCTCATACATGACATCTCCACTGCCTCCAGCCTTCTCCTCGCTGCAACATTCATCACCCATGCTTCACACCCATATAAGAGCGTTGGTAAAACTATACTCTCATACATTCCCCTCTTTGCCTCCAAGGACAAAGTTCTTTGTCTCCACAGACTCCTAAGTGCACCACTCACTCTTTTCCCTCATCAATTCTATGATTCACCTCATCTTTCATAGACCCATCCGCTGACACGTCCACTCCCAAATATCTGAATACATTCACCTTCTCCATACTCTCTCCCTCCAATCTGATATCCAATCTTTCATCACCTAATCTTTTTGTTATCCTCATAACCTTACTCTTTCCTGTATTCACCTTTAATTTTCTTCTTTTGCACACCCTACCAAATTCATCCACCAATCTCTGCAACTTCTCTTCAGAATCTCCCAAGAGCACAGTGTCATCAGCAAAGAGCAGCTGTGACAACTCCCACTTTGTGTGTTATTCTTTATCTTTTAACTCCACGCCTCTTGCCAAGACCCTCGCATTTACTTCTCTTACAACCCCATCTATAAATATATTAAACAACCACGGTGACATCACAAATCCTTGTCTAAGGCCTACTTTTACTGGGAAATAATTTCCCTCTTTCCTACATACTCTAACTTGAGCCTCACTATCCTCGTAAAAACTCTTCACTGCTTTCAGTAACCTACCTCCTACACCATACACTTGCAACATCTGCCACATTGCCCCCCTATCCACCCTATCATACGCCTTTTTCAAATCCATAAATGCCACAAAGACCTCTTTAGCCTTATCTAAATACTGTTCACTTATATGTTTCACTGTAAACACCTGGTCCACACACCCCCTACCTTTCCTAAAGCCTCCTTGTTCATCTCCTATCCTATTCTCCGTCTTACTCTTAATTCTTTCAATAATAACTCTACCGTACACTTTACCAGGTATACTCAGCAGACTTATCCCCCTATAATTTTTGCACTCTCTTTTATCCCCTTTGCCTTTATACAAAGGAACTATGCATGTTCTCTGCCAATCCCTAGGTACCTTACCCTCTTCCATACATTTATTAAATAATTGCACCAACCACTCCAAAACTATATCCCCACCTGCTTTTAACATTTCTATCTTTATCCCATCAATCCCGGCTGCCTTACCCCCTTTCATTTTACCTACTGCCTCACGAACTACCCCCACACTCACAACTGGCTCTTCCTCACTCCTACAAGATGTTATTCCTCCTTGTCCTATACACGAAATCACAGCTTGCCTATCTTCATATATATATATATATATATATATATATATATATATATATATATATATATATATATATATATATATATATATATATATATATATATATATATTATATATATATAAAGTATATTTTCCCGAGGTATATATATACATCTCTAGACAACTTAACTTTATGTTCATTCAATTGGGATGTCTATTAATATTAAAGTGTTATAGAGTAGCCTGGATAACTGAAACAGAATGTAATCCAATCTCTTGTTACGAAACCAGAAACAGGCCATTGGCTAGAGGGGAGACCAATTAGTTGACTATTTAGCTTGCTTTAGAGACGTCTGTTTTAGAAGACAATTTTTGTAACAAATGTCTACAATACTGGTCTATAGTTTAGTGCTGCTTGTCTGTCTCCATTCTTATGAATTGGGACTACGTTTCCTTACTTCCACACCTCAGGTAGTTACCCTATTTCGATAGATTTATTGAATGTTGTTGTTAGAGGCACACAGAGTGCTCCCACTCTCAGGACTCAATGAGAGATATTATCTGGGCCCACCGTCTTTGAGGTGTCTAGTTCCCATAGCATTTTTTTCACCTCCTCTTCCTCGGTTGTGTGTAATGTGTCCAGCACTTGCTGGTGCACCTTACCACCATGGTTTGCTGGAAGCCTTTCTGTGAATACCTCCCTGAATGGTGAGCAGAGCTCCTCACATACTTCCTGGTCGTCCCCTGTGAGTTTTGCTCCTTCCTTCCTCAACCTGACTACCTGGTCCTTGACCGTTGATTTCCTCCTGATGTGGCTGTGTATCCGCTTTGGGTCAGATTTGGCTTTTGATGCTCTGTAATTCTTGTAGTGACACTGGGTCTCTCTCCTTATCAATGCATATTCATTTTTGGCTCTTCGGTTAAACTCTGTTTTCCAGAGTCCTTTGCCTTCTATATTTTTTTCCAAACCCTTTGCTGTGACCTCTTCACACCTCCGGGTAAAGCATGGGGTCTGGTCTTCCCGCTATTTCTATTGCCCCTTGGAACACACTTTCTTCTGCCTCCCTGCACTTTGTGGTTACGAGTCTCCATCATTTCATTAATTGTCTTCCCCTCTAGCTCGTTTACCCACCTCACCTCGTGCACGAATTGCCTCATACCTATGTCACTCTCTTATTGCACTGCTTCACTCTCCAGTGTTAATTCTATGTATTCAAACTCAGGACCACGTGATCGCTAGTGCCTAGGGGCCTTTTGTGTGTGTTCAAGGTGAATACGAGGTTCAGCCTTGCTGGTTCATCGTCACCTATGGTTATGTCCCAATCATGTTAGTACATTACCGCCTCCAGCATCTTGGCCTTCCACGTCTCTGCCTCCCCACCCCATGTGGGTTAAGATTTTCTCAGTTGGTCTTAATGGTGAAATCCTCCATGATGCATAACTTTCCCCTGCTCATGTAGGCTCTTCTAGCCACCTCAGCTAGTGTGTACACCATCGCTCTGTTGCTCTTATTGTATTCTTGTCTTGACCTTCTGCTGTTCGGTGATGAGTTGTTCATCAATACTATCAACACTTATGAACTCCCAGTTTGAAGTATTCTCAATATGTAGTCATCTGCTACATCTCTGATAAGTCCTCCCATCTCCTCTAAACTTCATTGGGTTTCATGAGCAGTGAAACTCCTTCCTCTCTGTTACCCCTGTCTGTCCTCAGGATCTAATATCTAATGAGGAATATCCCATCTGTTATCATCCCTGGGACCTTTGTCTCTGTGAGGGCTATAATGTCCAGGTATGCCTAAGTTATTCTTTTTTGCCACTACTCATTCATATTTGTTATTTTATCTGTGAAAGTAGTATAAACCTTGGTAATAATTACCAACAAGTTGGTTTAGAAAGACACGTAAGCAAATCAGAAGTGATGAAGGTCCCAGGACAGAAATGTTTTCTAATAAATATGTTATAGTGTTTGCTTACGTGTCTTTCTAAACCATCTGTGACAGTGTACCAGACCTTCAGCTTACTTTGTAGGATTGCATTCTCACGGTGGGAGGGGATGGTGCAGACTGAGAGTGTAGAAGGCAAGTCTAGATATTATGGTAGGCTGCTATTGTAGTCTTAGTGCTGGGGGATTGTGGGTGTGGAGCGTGGGATGGTTCTGGTTATTGATTTTATTTGGTTCGGTGTGGTTGTGATTCTGGGGATGCTGTGGGTGGATGTGTTTGTTGTTTTCCCCTAAGGCTGCGCTCCCCTCTCTGAGAGTATTTGCCCTGTCTCCCCTTCTTGCCTCTGGCACTTTGTAATTGTTACTCTTTCTCTCAGTTCCCTTTCTTTTTGTGTTCTGTAGGTATTTTTTGGGACCATTTAACCATGGTTTCCGCTGCAGGTTCTTGTTTTGTACCATTTCTATCTTGTATGCCAATTTGACTATGCGTGCGTATGTGTGCGTTATAAGTGTGTGTGTGTGTGTGTGTGTGTGTGTGTGTGTGTGTGTGTGTGTGTGTGTGTGTGTGTGTGTGTGTGTGTGTTTGTGTGCGTGTTTGTGTGCGTGTGTGTGTGTGAGTGTGTGTGTGTGTGTGTGTGTATGTGTGTGTGTGTGTGTTTGTATGCGTGTTTGTGTGCGTGTGTGTGTGTGAGTGTGTGTACTCACCTAATTGTACTCACCTAATTGTGGTTGCAGGGGTCGAGACTCATCTCCTGGCCCCGCCTCTTCACTGATCGCTACTGGGTCCTCTCTCTCTCTGCTTCCTGAGCTTTGTCATACCACTTCTTAAAACTATGTATGGTTCCTGCCTCCACTACTTCACTTGCTAGGCTATTCCACTTGCTGACAACTCTATGACTGAAGAAATACTTCCTAACGTCCCTGTGACTCGTCTGAGTCTTCAGCTTCCAGTTGTGACCCCTTGTCCCTGTGTCCCCTCTCTGGAACATCCTTTCTCTGTCCACCTTGTCTATTCCCCGTAGTACCTTGTATGTCGTTATCATGTCTCCCCTGACCCTTCTGTCCTCCAGTGTCGTCAGTCCGATTTCCCTTAACCTTTCCTCGTACGACATTCCCTTGAGCTCTAGGACTAGCCTTGTTGCAAACCTTCGTACTTTCTCTAACTTCTTGACGTGCTTGACCAGGTGTGGGTTCCAGACTGGTGCTGCATACTCCAGTATGGGCCTAACATACACAGTGTACAGTGTCTTGAACGATTCCTTATTAAGGTATCGGAACCCTATCCTCAGGTTTGCCAGGCGCCCGTATGCTGCAGCGGTTATTTGGTTGATGTGTGCCTCCGGTGATGTGCTCGGTGTTATGGTCACCCCAAGGTCTTTCTCCCTGAGTGAGGTCTGTAGTCTTTGTCCACCTAGCCTATACTCTGTCTGCGATCTTCTTTGCCCCTCCCCAATCTTCATGACTTTGCATTTGGCTGGATTGAATTCAAGAAGCCAGTTACTGGACCACATGTCCAGCCTGACCAGGTCTCTTTGCAGTCCTGCCTCATCCTCGTCCGATTTAATTCTTCTCATCAACTTCACGTCATCTGCGAACAGGGACACTCCAGAGTCTATTCCTTCCATCATGTCGTTCACATATATCAAAAATAGCACTGGTCCTAGAACTGACCCCTGTGGGACCCCGCTCGTAACAGGCGCCCACTGTGATACCTCTTCACGTACCATGACTCGTTGCTGCCTCCCTGTCAGGTATTCCCTTATCCATTGCAGTGCCCTCCCTTTTACATGCGCCTGATCCTCCAGCTTTTCCACTAATCTCTTGTGGGGAACTGTGTCAAAGGCCTTCCTGCAATCTAGGAAAACGCAATCTACCCACCCCTCTCTCTCGTGTCTTACTTCTGTTACCTTGCCATAAAACTCCAGGAGGTTTGTGATACAAGATTTGCCTTCCATGAACCCATGCTGGTTTTCATTTATAATGTTCCTTTCCAGGTGTTCGACCACTCTCTTCCTGATAATCTTCTCCATGACTTTGCACACAATACATGTCAGAGACACAGGTCTGTAGTTTAGTGCCTCTTTTCTGTTTCCTTTCTTAAATATGGGGACTACATTAGCTGTCTTCCATTTCTCAGGTAGTTGCCCAGTTTCAAGGGATGTGTTGAAGATTGTGGTTAGAGGCACGCACAGCATCTCTGCTCCTTCTCTAAGGACCCATGGGGAGATGTTGTCCGGTCCCATCGCCTTTGAGGTGTCAAGCTCACTTAAGAGCTTCTTCACCTCCTCCTCAGTTGTTCGTATGTCATCCATCACTTGTTGGTATATTCCCTCTTGATGTTCCATTCTGTGCTGTCTTCCCACAGCCCTTCCTGTCTCTACTGTAAAAACTTCCTTAAATCTCCTGTTCAGCTCCTCACATACCTCCTGATCATTTCTTGTGAGTTCTCCACCTTCTGTCCTTAATCTGATCACCTGGTCTTTGACTGTTGTCTTCCTCCTGATGTGGCTATACAACAGTTTCGGGTCAGCCTTGATTCTCGATGCTATGTCATTTTCATACTGTCGCTGGGCCTCCCTCCTTACCTGTGCGTACTCATTCCTGGCTCTGCGACTGATCTCCCTATTTTCGTGTGTTTTCTGTCTTCTGTACTTTTTCCATTCTCTACTGCACTTTCTTTTTGCCTCCTTACACCGTCGGGTAAACGAGGGGCTCTTTCTGGTCTTCCCGTTATTACTGTTGCCCTTGGGAATAAACCTTTCCACTGCCTCCTTGCATTTTGCTGTTATATATTCCGTCATTTCATTTACTGGCTTTCCTGCCAGTTCTCTGTCCCACTGGACCTCCCGCAGCAGGTGTGTGTGTGTGTGTGGTGTGTGTGTGTGTGTGTGTGTGTGTGTGTGTGTGCGTGTGTGTGTGTGTGTGTGTGTGTGTCTGTGTGTGTGTGTGTCTGTGTGTGTGTGTGTGTGTGTGTGTGTGTGTGTGTGTACTCACCTATTTGTACTCACCTATTTGTGGTTGCAGGGGTCGAGTCTTAGCTCCTGGCCCTGCCTTTTCACCGGTTGCTACTGGGCCCTCTCTCTCCCCGCTTCATGAGCTTTATCAAACCTCGTCTTAAAACTGTGTATGGTTCCTGCCTCCACTACGTCATTTTCTAGGCTATTCCACTGCCTTACAACTCTATGACTGAAGAAATACTTCCTACTATCTCTCTGACTCATTTGTGTCTTCAACTTCCAATTGTGACCTCTTGTTTCTGTGTCCCCTCCCTGGAACATCCTGTCTTTGTCCACCTTGTCTATTCCACGCAGTATTTTATATGTCGTTATCATGTCTCCCCTGACTCTCCTGTCCTCCAGTGTCGTCAGGCCGATTTCTCTTAATCTTTCTTCTTAGGACATTCCCCTTAGCTCTGGAACTAACCTTGTCGCAAACCTTTGTACTTTCTCTAGTTTCTTGACGTGCTTTATCAAGTGCGGGTTCCAAACAGGTGCTGCATACTCCAGTATGGGCCTGATATACACGGTGTACAGTGTCTTGAACGATTCCTTACTAAGGTATCGGAATGCAGTTCTCAGGTTTGCCAGGCGCCCATATGCTGCAGCAGTTATCTGATTGATCTTTCTCCTTGAGTGAGGTTTGCAGTCTTTGGCCACCTAGTCTATACTCTGTCTGTGGTCTTCTGTCCCCTTCCCCTATCTTCATGACTTTGCATTTGGCAGGATTAAATTCGAGAAGCCATTTGCTGGACCAGGTGTCCAGTCTGTCCAGGTCTCTTTGAAGTATTGCCTTGTCCTCATCAGATTTAATTCTCCTCATTAACTTCACATCGTCTGCAAACAGTGACACTTCTGAGTCTAACCCTTCCATCATGTCGTTCACATATACCAAAAATAGCACTGGTCCTAGGACCGACCCCTGTGGGACCCCGCTCGTCACAGGTGCCCACTGTGATACATCATTACGTACCATGATTCGTTGTTGCCTCCATGTCAGGTATTCTCTGATCCACTGCAGTGCCCTTCCTGTTATATGCGCCTGATGCTCTAGCTTCTGCACTAATCTCTTGTGAGGAACTGTGTCAAAGGCCTTCTTGCAGTCCAAGAAGATGCAATCAACCCACCCCTCTCTCTTGTGTCTTCTGTTATTTTATCATAAAACTCCAGAAGGTTTGTGACACAGGATTTGCCTTCCATGAATCCGTGCTGGTTGGCATTTATACTCTTGTTCCGTTCCAGGTGCTCCACCACTCTCCTCCTGATAATCTTCTCCATAACTTTGCATACTATACTCGTCAATGACACAGGTCTATAGTTTAGTGCCTCTTTTCTGTCTCCTTTTTTAAAAATTGGAACTACATTTGCCGTCTTCCATACCTCAGGTAGTTGCCCAGTTTCCAGGGACGTGTTGAAGATTTTGGTAAGTGGCACGCACAACATATCTGCTCCCTCTCTAAGGACCCACGAGGAGATGTTGTCCGGTCCCATTGCGTTTGAGGTATCGATGTCCCTTAGCAGTTTCTTCACCTCCTCCTCATCTGTATGTATGTCGTCCAACACTTGTTGGTGTATTCCTTGCTTGTGTCCCCATCTGGTCTGTCCCCCCAGAGTCCTTCCTGTCTCTACTGTAAATACTTCCTTAAATCTCGTGTTGAGCTCCTCGCATACCTCTTGATCGTTACTTGTGAGTTCTCCACCTTCTTTCCTCAGCCTTATCACCTGGTCCTTGACTGTTGTCTTCCTCCTAATGTGGCTATACAGCAGTTTCGGGTCAGATTTGACCCGTGTGTGTGGGTGTGTGGGGTGTGTGTGTGTGTGTGTGTGTGTATGTGTGTGTGAACTCACCTAATTCACCTAATTGTGGTTGCAGGTCTCGAGACTCAGCTCCTGGCCCCGCCTCTTCACTGATCGCTACTAGGTCCTCTCTCTCTCTGGTTCTTGAACTTCGTCATACCTCGTCTTAAAGCTGTATATGGTTCCTGTCTCCACTACATCACTTGCTAGGCTATCCTACTTCTTGACTACTCTATGACTGAAGAAATACTTCCTAACATCCCTTTGACTCGTCTTCAACTTCCAATTATGATCTATTGTTTATGTGTACCCTCTCTGGAACAACCTGTCTCTGTCCACTTTATCTACTCCACGCAGCATTTTGTATGTCGTTATCATGTCTCCCCAGACCCTCCTGTCTTCCCATGTCGTCAGTACGATTTCCCTCAACCTTTCTTCGTAGGACATACCTTTGAGCTCCAGAACTAGCCTTGTTGTAAACCTTTGCACTTTCTCTAATTTCTTGATGTGCTTGACCAGGTGTGGGTTCCAAACAGGTGCTGCATACTCCAGCATAGACCTGATGTACACAATGTACAGTGACTTGAACGATTCCTTACTAAGGTATCGGAACGCTATTCTCATGTTTGCCAGGCGCCCATATGCTGCATCAGTTATCTGGTTGAAGTGTGCCTCCGGAGTCAGGGTTGGTGTTATGGTCACCCCAAGATCTTTCTCCTTGAGTGAGGTTTGCAGTCTTTGGCCACCTAGCCAATACTCTGTCTACGGTCTTCTTTGCCCTTCTCCGATCTTCATGACTTAGCATTTGGCAGGGTTGAATTCAAGAAACACGTTGCTGGACCACGTGTCAAGCCTGTCCAGGTCTCTTTGAAATCCTGCCTGATCCCCATCTGATTTAATTCTCCTCATTAGCTTCACATCATCTGCGAACAGGGGCACCTCTGAGTCTATCCCTTCCATCATGTCATTCACATGAACCAAAAATAGCACTGGTCCTAGGACCGACCCCTGTGGGACCCCGCTCGTCACAGGTGCCCATTGTGATTACTCATCCCATACCATGACTCGTTGTTGCCTCCCTGTCAGGTATTCTCTGATCCATTGCAGTGACCTTCCTGTTATATGCTCCTGATCCTCTAGTTTCTGCACTAGTTTCTTGTGAGGAACTGTGTCGAAAACCTTCTTGCAGTCCACGGAAATGCAAACAACTCACCCCTCTCTCTCGTGTCTTACTTCTGTAACTTTGTCATAAAATTCCAGAAAGATTGTGACACAGGATTTGCCTTCCACGAATCTGTGCTGATTGTCGTTTATAATCTTGCTCCGTTCCAGGTGCTCCACCACTCTCCTCCTGATAATTTAGTGCCCCTTTTCTGTCTCCTTTTTTAAAAATGGGAATTACATTTGCGGTCTTCCATACCTCAGGTAGTTGCCCAGTTTCAAGGGATGTGTTGAAGATTGTGGTTAGTGGCATACACAGTATATCTGCTCTCTCCCTGAGGACCCACTGGGAGATGTTGTCCGGTTCCATTGCCTTTGAGGGATCAAGGTCACTTAGAAGCTTCTTCACCTCCTCCTCAGTTGTGTGCATATCATCCAGCACTTGTTGGTCTATTCCCTGTTGGTGTCCCCCTCTGTCCTGTCTTCTCAGTCCTTCCTGTTTCCAATGTGAATACTTCCTTAAATCTCGTGTTGAGCTCCTCGCATACCTCTTGATCATTTCTTATAAGTTCCCCACCTTCTTTCCTCAGCCTGATCACCTGGTCTTTGACTGTTGTCTTTCTCCTAATGTGGCTAAACAACATTTTCGGATCGATGCTATGTCATTTTCGTACTGTCGCTGGGCCTCCCTCCTTATCTGTGCATATTTGTTTCTTGCTCTTCGATTGATCTGGTTTTCCTTGGTCCTTTGCCTTCTATACTTCTTCCATTCTCTAATGCATTTAGTTTTTGCCTCCCTGCACCTTCGGGTAAACCAAGGACTCGCTTTGGTCTTCCCATTGTTTCTGTTGCCTTGGGAACAAACCTTTCCTCTGCCTCCTTGCATTTTGTTGTTATATATTCCATCATTTCGTTTACTGACTTTTCTACCATTTCTCTGTCCCACTGCACCTCCCGCAGGAAGTTCCTAATACCTGTGTAGTCCCCCCTTTTATAGTTTGACTTTTCCCCTTTGACTCCTGTTACCCTCTCCACTTGTAACTCTACTATGTAATCAAAACTCAGGACTACTTGGTCACTAGCTCCGAGGGGCCTCTCATACGTGATGTCATCAATGTCTGAGCTACTTAAGATAAACACGAGGTCCAGTCTTGCTGGCTTGTCCTCCCCTCTCTCTCTCTGGTAGTGTCCCTGATATGTTGATGCATGAGGTTTACCAGTACCGCATCTATCATCTTGGCTCTCCATGTTTCGGGGCCCCCATGAGGTTCTAGGTTTTCCCAATCGATCACCCTGTGGTTGAAATCACCCATGTGTGTGTGTGTGTGTGTGTGTGTGTGTGTGTGTGTGTGTGTGTGTGTGTGTGTGTGTGTGTGTGTGTGTGTGTACTCACCTAATTGTGGTTGCAGGGGTCGAGACTCTGCTTCTGGCCCTGCCTCTTCACTGACCGCTACTGGGTCCTCCCTCTTCCTGCTCCATGAGCTTTATCATACCTCGTCTTAAAACTATGTATAGTTCCTGCCTCCACTACATCACTTGCCAGACTATTCCACTTCCTAACAACTCTGTGGCTGAAGATATACTTCCTAACATCCCCTTTACTCATTTGAGTCTTCACCTTCCAATAGTGACCCCTTGTTTCTGTGTCCCATCTCTGGAACATCCTGTCTCTGTCCACCTTTTCTATTCCATGCAGTATTTTGTATGTCGTTATCATGTCTCCCGTGACCCTCCTGTCCTCCAGTGTCATCAGACCGATTTCCCTTAACCTTTCTTCATAGGACATTCCCCTTAGCTCTGGAACTAGCCTTGTTGCAAATCTTTGCACTTTCTCTAATTTCTTGACATGTTTGACCAGGTGTGGGTTCCAAATTGGTGCTGCGTACTCCAGTATGGGCCTGACGTACACAATGTATAAAGTCTTGAACGTTTCCTTACTGAGGTATCAGAACATTATTCTCAGGTTTGCCTAGCGCCCATATGCCACAGCAGTTATCTGGTTAATGTGTGCTTTAGGAGGGTACAGTGAGCGGGTTTTGGGTTAGGTTGCTTGACTGCTTTGGGATTGCCATGGTTGTGTCCCTTCTGTGGGTGTTACTGGAGGGGGTTGTGTTTGTTCTTCCACCTGGGCCTGATTTCTCCTGCTCCCCACCCTCCTTGCCTCCCATTCATCCTTGCGACGTTGCACCCTCTCTTTCAGTATCATCCTTTCTTCTTGTGTTCTGTCTCGGTCCAGGTACACACTCTGGAACTCCTGATTGTCCCTTAAGCGTGCTTTCTCCTGCAGGATCCGGTTTTTAGCTGACTCTGTCTTGAAAATCACTTTGACTGGACGCTTTTTTCCTCTTGCAAACCACCCAATTCTCCGAAAATTTGTCAGCCTAGTCATGTCGTCCTCTCCTATTGCTTTCATGATGCTTTCAATCGTTTTTTCTCCTCCTGTTTCTTTGCCTCGTAAGTTTCCCCGTCTACTTCTTGGAGCCCATAGACAAAAACGTGTTTGTTTTGGGGAGGGAGAGGGGGTGTTTGTTGGGGGAAGAAGGGGAGAAGGGAGGGGAAAAGGATAGTGAGCTGGAGGGGGGCACAGCAGCAGAGGAAAGAGAGATGGGGGAAGACTAAGCGGGACCGAGGGAAGAGCAGTGGTAGGAGGGGAGTAGAAGGAGTGCATGTGTGTGTGTGTGTGTACTCACCTAATGGTACTCACCTAATTGTGGTTGCAGGGGTCGAGACTCTTCACTGATCGCTGTTAGGTCCTCTCTCTCCCTGCTCTATGAACTTTATCCACTACATCACTTGCTAGACTATTCCACTTCCTGATAGCTCTATGACTGAAGAAATACATCCTAACATTCCTTTGACTTATCTGAGTCTCCTCTCTGGAACACCTTCTGTGTGCGCACGCGCGCGCGTGCGCGTGTGTGTGTGTGTTTGTACTCACTTATTTGTGGTTGCAGGGGTCGAGATTCAACTCCTGGCCCTGCAGACTCAGCTCCTGTGTGTGTGTGTGTGTGTACTCACCTAGTTGTACTCACCTAGTTGAGGTTGCAGGGGTCGAGACACAGCTCTTGGCCCTGCCTCTTCGCCGACCGCTACTAGGTCCTCTCTCCCCTTGCTCCATGAGCTTTATCATACCTCGTCTTAAAACTATGTATAGTTCCTGCCTCCACTACATCACTTGCCAGACTATTCCACTTCCTAACTACTCTACGACTGAAGAAATACTTCCTAACATCCCTTTGACTCATCTGAGTCTTCAGCTTCCAATTGTGACCCCTTGTTTCTGTGCCCCATCTCACATACCTCCTGGTCGTTTCTTGTGAGCTCCCCACCTTCTTTCCTCAGCCTGATTACCTGGTGCTTGACTATTGTCTTCCTCCTGATGTGGCTGTAGAGTAGTTTCGGGTCAAACTTGACTTTCGATGCTATGTCATTTTCATACTGCTTCTGCGCCTCCCTTCTTATCTGTGCATACTTGTTTCTGGCTCGTCGACTAATCTCTTTATTCTCCTGAGTCCTTTGCCTTCTGTACTTTTTCCATTCTCTAGAGCACTTAGTTTTTGCCTCCCTGCACCTTCGGGTAAACCAAGGGCTCGTTCTGTCCTTCCCATTATTTCTGTTACCCTTGGGAACAAACCTTTCCTCTGCCTCCTTGCATTTTGTTGTTACAAAGTCCATCATTTCGTTTACTGATTTTCCTACCAACTCCTGTTCCCACTGAACCTCCTGCAGGAAGGTCCTCATTCCTGTGTAGTCCCCCTTTTATAGTTTAGCTTTTTCCTTTCTACTCCTGTTACCCTCTCCACTTTTAGCTCCACGATGTATTCAAAGTTCATAACTACGTGGTCACTAGCTCCAAAGGGCCTTTCATATGTGATATGCTCTATGTCTGAGCGACTCAGGGCGAACACGAGGTCCAGTCTTGCTGGTTCATCCTCCCCTCTCTCTCTGGTAGTATCCCTAACATGTTGGTGCATGAGATTTGCTAGCACCACATCCATCATCTTGGCTCTCCATGTTTCGGGACCCTCATGTGGCTCCAGATTTTCCCAATCAATCTCCCTGTGACTGAAGTCACCCATTACCAGTAACTTCTCTCTACTTGAGTGGGCCCTTCTTGCCACCTCAGCTAGAGTGTCCACCATTGCTCTATTTCATTCATCATATTCCTCTCTTGGCCTCCTGCAGTTCTGTGGTGGGTTATACATAACTGCAATGACTACCTTGTGCTCCCCTGACTGAACTGTACCTACTATGTAATCCCTTTCTCCAGTCTCGTCCATACCTTCCATTTCTTGATAACCCCACTGGTTTTTTATTAGTAGTGCAACCCCTTCTCCCTCCCTGCTCCTTTTATCCTTCCTCAGGATCTGATATCCGGGTGGGAAGATTGCATCTGTTATTATCCCAGTGAGTTTCGTTTCTGTAACCGCTACGATGTCTGGGGACAACTCCTTGATTCTTTCGTGCAACTCCTCACGTTTATTCGTTATTCCATCCGCGTTCGTGTACCAAACCTTCAACTTCTTTTCAATAACTGTGGACTGGGGAGAGAGGTGGATTAGGGGGAGCAGGGGCCTATAGGGGGTTGGTGTGGGGGTGGGGTCTGTGGTGTGGGGTGTAGGGGCAGAGGGCCTATAGGGGTTTCAGTGGTGGTGGGGGTAGTGGTGAGTGGGATGGGGGAAGAGGACCTAATGGGTGTTACAATGGGGGTGGGGATAGTGGTGAGGGGGATTGGGATAGAGAGTACAGTGTGTGAGTTGCTGTGGGTTACTGTGAGGGTGGGGTTTGTGGTGAGGGGGATGGGGGAGAGGGTACATTGTGTGGGTTACTGTGGGTTTCTGTGGGGGTGGGGTTTGAGCTGACGGGGATGTACGGGTTACTGAGGGTTACTGTGGTGGTGGGGTTTATGCAGAGGGGGATGTGTGGGTTACTGTGGGTTTCTGTGGGGGTGGGGTTTGTGCTGAGGGGGATGGGGCAGAGGGTGCAGTGAGTGGGTTTTGGGTTAGGTCGTTTGGTTGCTTTGGGATTGCCATGGTTGTGTTCCTTCTGTGGGTGGTACTGGAGGGGGTTGTGTTTGTTCTTCCACGTGGCCTGATTTCTCCTGCTCTCCACCTTCCTTGCCTCCATTCCTCCTTGCGACGTTGCACCCTCTCTTTCAGTGTCATCCTTTCTTCTTGTGTTCTGTCTAGGTCAAGGTACACACTCCAGAACTCCTGATTGTCCCTTAAGCGTGCTTTCTCCTGCAGGATCCGGTTTCGAGCTAACTCTGCCTTGAAAATCACTTTGACTGGACGCTTTTTTTCCATCTCAAACCACCCAATTATCTGAAAATTTGTCAGCTGAGTCATGTCGTCCTCTCCTTTTGCTTTCATGATGCTTTCAATCGTTTTTTTCTCCTCCTGTTTCCTTGCCTCGTAAATTTCCCCATCTACTTCTTGGAGCCCATTGACAAAAATGGCCCTCTCCCTTTCATCCTCCCACTGTGCTTCCCTGATTCAAATTAGTTCCTGCCATTGATGCATTGCTTCTTACTGTTTCTTCCCTATCTGGTGTCCCTCTGGTGTCCCTTGACTCAGATGAGTCAAAGAGATGATACTTTATAACATCTCTTTGACTCATCTGAGTCTTCAACCCCTAGTCACTGTGTCCCATCTCTGGAACATCCTGTCCACACAGGAATGTACATGAATGGTTCAGAGAACCGACAAGTTGATAAATTAGACACATGTGCAACACTTGGGTAACCTTAATGAGGAAACTTCCACATTGGACAAATGCTACACCACCTACGACTGCTGCACCTCTCCTGCCTACGGTATATAAGCTACTTCTTAGCACAAATGCTGTATTCTTTTCAAGATTGATGGACTGACCACATCGACTCAAGGCTGAGGTACTGATTACCTCAAACTCCTCCTGTTCTTCACCATTCTCCTTTGTTTGGACTGATGAAGCCACTGTCTGGCGAAACGTTTCCTCATTAATGATACCCAAATGTTGCACATGTGTCTAATTTATCATCTTGTCAACCTTGTCAATTCCTCGGTGTTTTTTATATGTCGTTATCATGTCTCCCCTAACCCTCCTGTCCTCCAGTGTATTCAGGCCGATTTTCTTTCACCTTTCTTCGTAGGACATTTCCCTTAGCTCTGGAACTAACCTTGTTGCAAACCTTTGCACTTTCTTTAATTTCTTGACGTGCTTGACCAGGTGTTGGTTCCAAACTGATGCTGCATACTCCAGTATGGGGCTGACGTACACGGTGTACAGAGTCTTAAACGATTACTGACTGAGGTATCGGAACGGTATTCTCAGGTTTCCAAGGCGCCCATATGCTGCAGCAGTTATCTGGTTAATGTGCGCTTTAGGAGATGTGCTCGGTATTATACTCAGCCCAAGTTCTTTTTCCTTGAGTGAGGTTTGCAGTCTTTGGCCACCTAGCCTATACTCTGTCTGGGGTCGTCTTTGCCCTTCCCCGATCTTCATGACTTTGCATTTGGCAGGGTTAAATTCGAGGAGCCAGTTGCTGGACCACGCGTCCAGCCTGTCCAGGTCTCTTTGAAGTCCTGCCTGATCCTTATCTGATTTAGTTCTCATTAACTTCATATCATCTGTGAACAAGGACACTTCTGAGTCTAGCCCTTCCATCAAGTCATTCACATGGTCCTAGGGCTGACCCTTTGGAACCCCGCTCGTCACAGGCGCCCACTGTGATTCCTCATCCCGTACCATGACTTGTTGTTGCCCCCCTGTCAGGTATTCTCTGGTCCATTGCAGTGCCCTTCCTGTTATATGTACGTGATGTCTCTTGTGAGAAACTGTGTCGAAGGCCTTCTTGCAGTCCAAGAAAATGCAATCTACCCGCCCTCTTTCGTGTCTTACATCCGTTACCTTGTCATAAAACTCCAGTAGGTTTGTGACACAGGATTTGTGAAGGACCCACAAGGGAGGTTCCTTAATGCTGGCGAGGGGCTCTTGATCTAGGGATCTGTGCTCCGGTTCCCTGAATTGACCCTGAATACCTTCCATCAGTCCACATGCGCTGTATAATCCTACGGGTTTAGTGCTTCCCCATTATAATAATAATTTTATGTGAAGGACAACACAACTTTATTTAAAGACTAAGACAGCTTACTACTTGTGAAGAGAGTTGCAGTTCTCCTTGAAGACTAACACAGCTTACCTTGTGAGCTGTCTTATATACGTTGTGTAATGACTAACAAGCTTTACTTTAAGTGAAGTCTGTGTCAGCTTACTATAGTGATGTAGAAGGAGCAGATGAGTCCCATTAAGAGGATGGAGGCCCAGATGGGGAGGCTGGTGACTGAGGAGATAGCCAGTGACGGTGCATACAGACATATACCCATGTACACGAATGACGCCAGTAACTGGATTGCTGTTGCCAACTTCCGTAGTGTTCTTGACTTGAACCGCAACTCTATGTACTGTAAGAAAGTTCTTTTAAGTATTTAGTGACATCAAGTTCCCATGGGGATCATAGTCCCCTTGGGAAGCTAACTTTAAATCATTATTTACTTACAAAAATATTAGGAAAATACAGGTCTATAAATCAACATTTTTCCCCAAGGAAGCGTGAAACCCGAGATAAGAATGTACTTTTAAAAAGTATAATTATAATTCATATTTTTAAGACGTAGTTGGCCAGCTAGAGAGACACCTGTGCTAACATGACTCATAATACTACATTGTATTTGTTTTTATTTAAATTGATGTTTACTAAGAGTCATGTTTGACTGCATTACTGGATCAGTGTTTAGTTTCACATTGACAAAGAAGGGCTCTTGATCCAGGTTCAGCGCTTCTCTATTTGGTACTGATAACAATGCCTCCAGCGACATCATCCCTACCATCACCAACATACCCCCCATCCCACACATGCCTCCCATCCCACACATACCTCCCATCACCCACACACCTCCCATCACCCACATACTTACCATCCCACACATACCTCCCATCACTCACACACCTCCCATCACCCACATACTTACCATCCCACACATACCTCCCATCACCCACACTCATAACCGCTTCACCCAAAACCTCCCCCCACACAACCTCCCCACGCTCCTCACAAACATCATCTTCCAGCGCTCAGATCTTCAGCGTCCAAACTTAAAAATCACAGTACTGGTGGGACTCGAACCATGGCAAGAGAGTTCTGAAAATGTAAGGCTAGTGCGTTATCCGCTGGTCCAGGCTGGCATAATAAAATTTATTCAACTAACAAACGGACAATACACAACGGGCAACACACAGTCGACAACACACACTGGACAATACACAGTGGATAGCACAAACTGGACAACATGCAGTGGAAAAAACAGCGGAAAATGCACTGTGGACAACACGCAGTGGACAACACGCAGTGGACAACACACAGTGGACAACACTCATTCGACAATATACAGTGGATAACACACAGTGGACAACACAAAGTGGACAACACACAGTGTACAACACACAGTGAGCAACACACAGTAGAAGATACACAGTGGACGACACACAGTGGACAACACACGGTGGACAACACACAGTGGACGACACACAGTGGACAACACACAGTGGACAACACACAGTGGACAACACACAATGGACAATACACAGTGGATAACACACAGTAGACAACACAAAATGGACTACACACAGTGGACAACACACAGTGAACAACACACAGTGGAAGATACACAGTGGACGACACACAGTGGACAGCACACAGTGGACGACACACAGTGGACAGCACACAGTGGACGACACATAGTGGACAAAACACAGTGGACGACACAGTGGACAACACACAGTGGACGAGATAGTGGACGACACACTGTGGACGACAAATAGTGGACAACACACAGTGAACAACACACAGTGGAGCACACCCAGTAGATGACACATAATTAAAGGCATACAGTGGATGACACACATTGGATGACACACAGTGGAAAACACACAGTGGCCAACACAGGAGCTAAGACTCGACCCCTGCAACCACAAATAGGTGAGTACAGTGGAAGACACAGAGTGGACAACACACAGTGGACAACACAAAGTGAGCAACACGAAATGGATGACTTACAGTAGATGACGCATAGTTGACGACACACAGTGGACAACACACAGTAGACGACACAGAGTGGAAGACATACAGTCGATAACACACAGTGGACAGCACAAAGTGGATGGCACTCAGTGGATAACACTCAGTGGATGACAAACAGAGGTCAACACACAGAGTGCATCACACAGTGGATGATACTCAGTGGATGACAAACAGTGCATGACACACAGTGGACTACACACAGGGTACAAAACAGGGTGGATGACACACAGTGGACGACACTCAGTGGATGACACACAGTGGACGACCCACACAGTGGACAGCACACAGTTGACAGCGCACGATGGGCAATACACAGTGGAAAAAAACACAGTGGCCAACACACAGTGGACGACATAGTGGACAACACACAGTGGACAACACTCAGTGGATGACACTCAGTGGGCGATACACAGTGAACAACACACAGTGGACAACACTCAGTGGATGACACCCAGTGGAAAACGCACAGTGGCCAACACACAGTAGACGACACAGAGTGAACGACACACATTGGATGACACACAGTGGAAAACACAATGGACAACACTTAATGGACGACACACAGTCGAAAACACTCAGTGGACAACACAAAGTGGAGGACACACAGTGTTCATCACACAGTGGACGACAAATAGTGGATGATACTCAGTGGAAAACACACGGTGGACGACACACAGTGGACGACAGTTAGTGGAAACTACACAGTGGACAACACACAATGGATGACACAGCGTGGACAACACACTGTGGAAAACACGCAGTGTACAGCACACAGTAGATAACAAAAAAAGGCACAATACCGGGACTGGAACGATACACAAATAACCCGCCTATAGAAGAGAGGAGCTTACGACGACGTTTCGGTCCGACTTGGACCATTCACAAAGTCACACCGGATAACACGCAGTCGACGACAAACAGTGGACAACACACAGTGAAAAGCACACAGTGAACGACACACAGTGGATGACAGAGCGGACAACACACAGTGTACAACACACAGTGGATGACACTCAGTGGATGACACACAGAGAACAACATACAGTGGATGACACACAGTAGAAAAACAGTGCACAACACTTAATGGACGACACACAGTCGAAAACACTCATTGGACAACACAAAGTGGACGACACACAGTGTACATCACACAGTGGACGACGCACAGCGGATGACATTCAGTTGAAAACACAGGGAGGACGACACACAGTGGACGACAGTTAGTGGAAACTACAAAGTGGACAACACAAAATGGACGACACAGCGTGGACAACACACAGTGGACAACACGCAGTGTACAGCACACAATAGATAACACAGTGGACAACACGCAGTCGATGAAAAACAGTGGACAACACAGTGAAAAACACACAGTGAACAACACGCAGTGGACGACACACAGTGAACAACACGCAGTGGACGACACACAGTGAACAACACACAGCGGACAATGCACAGTGGACAACACACAGAGGACAACACACAGTGGAAAAGACTCCCTTGGCGACACACAGTGGAAAACACACAGTGGGCAACATACAGTCGACAACACACAATGGACGACACACAGTGGACAACACACAGTGGGCAACACACAGTGAGCAACACATAGTGGACAACACACAGTGGACAACACGCACTGGAGAACACTCAATGTTCAACACACAAAATACAACACACATTGGACGACACACAGTACACGACACACATTCGACAAAACACAGAGGACGACACTCAGTAAATGATACTCAGTGGACAACACACACTGGAAGATACTCAGTGAACAACACACAGTGGACGACACACAGTGGAAAACACACTGTATACAACACGCATTGTACAGTACACAGTAGACAACACACAGTGGACAACACGCAGAGAACAGCACACAGTAGACGACACACATTGGACGACACACATTGGACAACACACAGCGGACGACACTCAGTAAACGATACTCAGTGGACAACACACAATGGAAGATACTCAGTGGACAACACACAGTGAAAAACAGACAGTGAACAACACGCAGTGGACGAAACACAGTGAACAACTTACAGTGAACAACACACAGTGGACAATACACAGTGGACAACAAACAGTGGACAACACATAGTGGACAACACACAGTGGAAAACACTCATTGGATGACTCACTGTGGAAAACACAGTGGAAAACACACTGTGGACAACTCACAGAAGAAAATACACACTGGACGACACGGTGCAAAACACACAGTGGACAACACGCAGTGGACAACACGCAGTGGAGAACACACAGTGGACGCCAAACAGTGGACAACACACAGTGGACGCCACACAGAGGACAACACACAGTGGACAACACACTCTGGACAACAAACAGTATACAACACACTGTGGACAACAAACAGTACACAACACACAAGTGGTCAACACACAGTGGACAACACACAGTGGACAACACACAGTGGGCAGCACAGAGTGGCCAGCACACAGTGGACAACACGCAATGTACAGCACACAGAAGACAACCCACAGTGGACAACACGGACTGTACAGCACACAGTAGACGACACACAATGGACAACACTCACTGGGCGACACACAATGGACAACACACATTGGAGGACACACAGTGGGCAGCACAGAGTTGACAACACACAGTGGACAACACACATTTGAGAAGACTCAATGCTCAACACAGAATACAACACACAGTGGACGACACACACAGGGCGACACACAGTGTACGACACACAGTGGACGACACACATTGGACAACACACAGAGGACGACACACAGTAAACGATACTCATTGGACAACACACAGTGGAAGATACTCAGTGGACAACACACAGTATGCAACACGCATTGTACAGCACACAGTAGACAGCACACAGTGAACAACACGCAGCAAACAGTAGACGACACACATTGGGGGACACCCATTGGGCGACACAGAGTGAACGACACACAGTAGACGACACTCAGTAAACGATACTCAGTGGACAACACACAGTGGAAGATACACAGTGAACAACACACAGTGGAAGACACACTGTGAAAAACAGACAGTGAACAACACGCAGTGAACGACACACAGTGAAAAACTTACAGTGAACAACACACAGTGGAGAATACACAGTGGACAACAAACAGTAGACAACACAGACCGACACACAGTGGACAACACACACTGGACAACACACAGCGGACGACACTCAGTAAACGATTCTAGTGGACAACACACAGTGGAAGATAGTCAGTGGACAACACACAGTGGAAGACACACAGTGAAAAACAGACAGTGAACAACATGCAGTGAACGACACACAGTGGACAATACACAGTGGACAATACACAGTGGACAACACACAGTGGACAACACACAGTGGACAACACACAGTGGAAAACACTAAGTGGATGACTCACTGTAGAAAACACAGTGGAAAACACACTGTGGACAACTCACAGAGGACAATACACACTGGACGACACACAGTGCAAAACACACAGTGGACAACACACAGTGTGCAACACATAATGAACAACACACAGTGGATGACACACAGTAGGAAACACAGTGGACAACACTTAATGGACGACACATAGTCGAAAGCACTCATTGGACAACACAAAGTGGACGACACACAGTGTACATCACAGGAGCAGGAAGGAAAACCAAGGGACAGGAGGATGAAGCTGTAAAGGAAGATTGGGAAGCAGAGCTCAAAAAAAGGGAACATGAATGGGAAAATAAACTAGAAGAACTTAGCATGAGACTGGAAGAGAGGATAGATATGGAAAGCAAGAAGTTGGAGATGCAAGTCATAGCAGCAGAGGCTAGGATACAGAGATTAGAAGAGGAACTGAAAAATCTGAAACAGCCTAAAGAACTAAAGAACATTTTGGGAATGACATCAGAGACTGCTATCTCAGTCACAAATAAGGGGACTGTTAGGAAAGAAGTAGCAAAACTGCATGTAGAAGCTCTAGGAGAGGGGACTGTAGTAAATTAAAGAGCTAAGCTATATATGGAGGCCCTAACAGACCACAGCAGAGCCCAGGGAAAACCGAGAAGGGAAAATGACAGGCCACTGAGCCCAAGTACAATAGATAGTGGAACTGAAGAAAGGAAAGCTGCAATGGAGGAAATTAAATTGAATGAGTGGATACACAAGGATACGCAGTGGGAGAATGAAAGGGAGAGGTCAGTCTTTGCGTATGGGCTCCAGGAAGTTGAATGGGAAACATATGAAGCAAGAAAACAAGGAGAAAAAAAGCAATTGAAAGCATCATAAAAGCAATAGAAGATGACATGACCCAGCTGGAAAATTCTCGGAGAATAGGGGGGTTTGCAAGAAGAAGAACCCGGCCAATGAAAGTGACTTTCAAGGCAGAATCGACTCGGAACAGGATCCTGCAGGAGAAAGCAAGATTAAGGGACATGCCGGCATACAGAAAGGTGTATATCGACCGTGACAGATCACAAGAAGAAAGGCAGAAACTGAGAGAGATGGTACAAAGGCGAAAAGAGGAAAGAGAGGGGATGGAGGAGACAGACAGGAGATCCCAGACCCAGGAAGAAGATCAAATACAGCCTCCCTCACAACTTCCTACAGGTCAACCCCAGTGCAACCAAACACTCTAAACCAAAACACCCATGCTATATCCAATGCCCCCACCCACTGCATTACAAACTCCACCCCAACAGCAACCACCCATAATTCCTTATCAGGTCTCCCACTTCCCCAACCCCAATATACCCCCAGACCACAGTCTTAGAAAAGAAGTTGAAGGTGTGGTATACAAATGCAGATGGAATAACAAATAAGAGAGGAGTGACATGAAAGAACCAAGGAGACATCCCCAGACATAATAACACTCACAGAAACAAAACTCACCAGAATAATAACAGATACAGTCTTTCCACCAGGATATCAAATCCTCAGGAAAGGCAGAGAGAGGAGAGGGGGGAGGAGGAGTTGCACTGCTCATTAAAATGGAAGGAATGGATGGCATGGGCGAAAGGGACTACTTAGTAGGAACAATCCAGTCTGAGGGACATAAGATGATTATTGCAGTAATGTACAACCCACCACAGAACTGCAGGAGGCCAAGAGAAGAATATGATGAGAGCAACAGAGCAATGATCGACACACTAGCCGAGGTGGCCAAGAGAGCACACATAGGGTTAGCAAAGTTAGTAATTATAGGTGATTTCAATCACAAGGATACTGACTGGGAAAACCTTTTAGCCCCATGGGGGTCCCGAAACATGGAGAGCCAAGTTGACGGATGTGGTGCTGGAAAACCTCATGCATCAACATGTTAGAGACACTACCAGAGAGAGAGGAGAGGATGAACCAGTAAGACTAGACTTTGTATTCACCTTGAGTAGTCCAGACATCGAGGACATTATGTACGAAATGCCCCTAGGAGCTAGTGATCATGTGGTTCTGTGCTTTGACTACATAGTTGAGCTTCAAGTGGAGAGAGTAGTAGGAATAGGATGGAAAAAACCAAACTACAAAAGGGGGAACTACTCAGGCATGAGAAACTTTCTGCAAGAAATTCAGTTGGAGAGGGAACTGACCAGTACAAAAAATGATGGACTATGTGGCAACAAAATACAAGGAGGCAGAGGAGAGGTTTGTTCCCAAGGGAAACAGAAATAATGTGAAGAACAGAACGAGTCCTTGGTTCACCCAAAGGTGTAGGGAGGCAAAAACTATGTGTACTAGAGAATGGAAAAGGTACATAAGACAGAACTCAGGAAAATAAAGAGATTAGTTGAAGAGCCAGAAACGAATATGCACAGATAAGAAAGGAGGCTCAGCGACAATACGAAAATGACATAGCATCGAAAGTCAAGTCTGACCCGAAGCTGTTGTATAGCCACATCAGGAGGAAAACAACAGTCAAGGACCAGGTAATCAGATTGAGGAAGGGTGATGGGGAGCTCACAAGAAACGACCGAGAGGTATGTGAGAAGCTCAACACGAGATTTAAAGAAGTATTTACAGTGGAAACCAGTAGGACTATAGGAAATCAGAAGAGGGGGGTGCACCAACAAGTGCTGGATGAGGTACACATAACCAAGGAGGAGGTGAAGAAGCTGCTATGTGAACTTGACACCTCAAAGGCGGTGGGACCAGACAACATCTCTCCGTGGGTCCTTAGAGAGGGAGCAGAGATACTGTGTGTGCCATTAACAAAGATCTTCAACACATCCATTGAAACTGGGCAACTCCCTGAGGTATGGAAGATGGCAAATGTAGTCCCAACTTTTAAAAAGGGAGACAGACATGAGGCACTAAACTACAGACCTGTATCACTAACGTGTACAGTATGCAAAGTCATGGAGAAGATCATCAGGAGGAGAGTGGTGGAGCACCTGGAAAGAAACAAGTGTATAATTGACAACCAGCACTGTTTCAGGGAAGGAAAATCTTGTGTCACAAACCTACTGGTGTTTTATGACAAGGTGACCAAGTAAGACATGAAAGAGAGGGGTGGATCGACTGCATTTTTTTTGGACTGCAAGAAGGTCTTCGACACATTTCCTCACAAGAGGTTACTGCTGAAGCTAGAGGATCAGGCACACATAACAGGAAGGGCACTGCAATGGATCAGAGAATACCTGACAGGGAGGCAACAACGAGTCAAGGTACGTGACGAGGTGTCAGAGTGGGCGCCTGTGGCAAGCGGGGTTCCACAGGGGTCAGTCCTAGGACCTGTGCCATTTTTGGTATATGTGAATGACATAACGGAAGGGATAAACTCAGAAGTGTCCTCGTTTGCCGATGATGTGAAGTTAATGAGAAGAATCAAATCAGACGAGGATCAGGCAGGACTACAAAGAGACCTGGACAGGCTACAAGCCTGGTCCAGCAACTGGCTCCTTGAGTTTAACCCTGCCAAATGCAAAGTCATGAAGACTTGGGAAGGGCAAAGAAGACCGCAGACACAATATTGTCTAGATGGCCAAATACTGCAAACCTCACTCAAGGAAAAAGATCTGGGGGTAAGTATAACACCGAGCATATCTACTGGGACGCACATCAACCAGATAACTGCTGGAGCATACGGGCGTCTGGCCTACGGATAGCGTTCCGATACCTCGGTAAGGAATCGTTCACGACTCTGTATACCATTTACGTCAGGCCCATACTGGAGTATGCAGAACCAGTTTGGAATCCACACCTGGTCAAGCACGTCAAGAAATTAGAGAAAGTGCGAAGGTTTGCAAGAAGACTAGTCCCAGAGCTAAAGGGATTGTCCTACGAAGAAAGGTTGAGGGAAATCGGCCTGACGACACTGGAGGACAGGAGGGTCAGGGTAGACATGATAACGACATATAAAATACTTGCGGAATAGACAAGGTGGACAAAGACGGGATGTTCCAGAGAGGGGACACAGAAACAAGAGGTCACAATTGGAAGTTGAAGACTCAGATGAATCAAAGGGATGTTAGGAAAAATTTCTTCAGTCATAGAGTAGTCAGGCCGTGGAATAGCCTAGAAAGTGACGTAGTGGAGGCGGGAACCATACATAGTTTTAAGGCGAGGTACGATAAAGCTCATGGAGCAGGGAGAGAGAGGTCCTAGTAGCAATCAGTGAAAAGGAGAGGCCAGGAGCTATGAATCGACCCATGCAACCACAAATTAGGGAGTACAGTGGACGACACACAGCGGATGACATTCAGTGGAAAACACAGGGAGGACGACACACAGTGGACGACAGTTAATGGAAACTACATAGTGGACAACACACAGTGGACAACACGCAGTGTACAACACACAGTAGATAACACACAGTGGACAACACGCAGTGGACGAAAAACAGTGGACAACACAGTGAAAAACACACAGTGAACAACACGCAGTGGACGCCACACAGTGGACAACACACAGTCGACAACACAGTGGACGACACACAGTGGACAACACACAGTATACAACATACAAGTGGACGACGCACAGTGGACAACACACAGTGGACAACATACAGTGGGCAGCACAGAGTGGACAATACACAGTGGACAACACACATTGGAGAACACTCAATGTTCAACACACAAAATACAACACACAGTGGACGACACACAGTGGACGACAGTTAGTGGAAACTACACAGTGGACGACACACAATGGAAGACGCACAGTGGACAACACACAGTGGACAACACACATTTTAGAACACACAATGCTCAACACACAGAATACAACACACAGTGGAAGATACTCAGTGGACAACACACAGTGGAAGATACTCAGTGGACAACACACGGTGGACAACACACAGTGGACCACACTCAGTGGATGACTCACTGTGGAAAACACAGTGGAAAACACACTGTGGACAACTCATAGACGACAATACATACTGGACGACTTATAGTGGAAAACACACAGTGGACAAAACGCACTGGACAACACGCAGTGGAGAACACAGTGGAGGCCAAACAGTGGACAACACACTGTAGACAACACACTCTATACAACACACAAGTGGACGACACACAGTGGATAACTCACTTTGAAGAACACACAATGTTCAACACAGAATACTAAACACAGTGGACGACAAACAGTGGACGACACATATTGGGCGACACAATAGACGACATACAGTGGACGACACACATTGGACAACACACAGTGAGAAACTTACAGTGAACAGCACACAGTGGACAATACACAGTGGACAACAAACAGTGGGCAACACACTGTGGACAACTCACAGTGGACAATACACACTGGATCACACACACTGAAAAACACATTGGACAACACGTAGTGGACAACACGCAGTGGACAACACACAGTGGACAACACGCAGTGGACAACGCGCAGTGGACAACACGCAGTGTACAGTACGCAGTAGAATACACACAGTCTACAACACGCAGTCGATGACAAACAGAGGAAAACTCACAGTAAAAAAACAGACAGTGAACAACAAGCAGTGGACAACACACAGTGGACAACTCACAGTGGACAATACACACTGGACGACACACGCTGGAAAACACACAGTGGACGCCACACAGTGGACAACACACATTGGACAACACACTGTGGACAACACACAGCGGACAATACACACTGGACGACACACGCTGGAAAACACACAGTGGACGCCACACAGTGGACAACACACATTGGACAACTCACAGTGGACAATACACACTGGACGACACACGCTGGAAAACACACAGTGGACGCCACACAGTGGACAACACACATTGGACAACACACTGTGGACAACACACAGAGGACAACATATAGTATACAACATTCTGCGGATAACACAGTGGACAAGACACAGTTGACAACACAGTAGACAACACATAGTGGACAACTCACAGTGGACAATACACAGTGGAAAACACACAATGGACAACACAAGTGGATGACACACAGTGGACAGCATACAGCGGACGTCGCACAGTAGACGACACGGTGTGGATAACACACATTGGACAACACAAAGTTGAAAACACACAGTGAAAAACACAAAGTGGACAACAAACACCAGACAACACACAGTAAACAGCTAACAGTGCACAATACACAGTGAAAACACAAGTGAACAACATATATTTTACAGCATAGAGGACGAAACACAGTGATATACAGTGATGATACACAGTACAAAACACACAGTTGACAACATATAGTGGACGACACATAGTGGACGACACATAGTGGACGACACACTGTGGACAACACACTGTGGATGACACACAATGGAAAACACAGTGGACAACAAAAAGTGGACGACACACAGTGTACATCACACAGTGGACGACACATAGTGGATGATACTCAGTGGAAAACACACGGCAGACGACACACAGTGGACGACAGTTAGTGGAAACTACACAGTGGACAACACACAGTGGAAAACACGCACTGTACAGTACACAGTAGATAACAAACAGTGGACAACACGCTGTCGACGACAAACAGTGTCGTCAGCGAGCGCGCGAGTCACGCCTTCCGTGCTCCGGGAATATAAGTGTTTTTGAGGGCTACCCAAGTGTTCTGCAAGGGTTGCTAAGTGTGTCAGGGTAGTGAGCAATCCTAGAAGTGATTTTTAATCTGCCTGAGCCACATAAGTGTGGGGAGAGCCACAATTTTGTAAGTGATCTAGAAAATAAAAACGTTGTGGCGCAGAGTGGGCAGGCTAGAGTGGGTGGTAAGGCGACGTTGTCAAGTGTCACCCAAGAAAGATAATAAAGTGAAACAATCGTGTGACCAGTGAGAGAAATACAGTGAATAGGGTACATTATTAACAAGAAGAAATTGAGGTGGATCTATGCCAGGACGTCACATCGAGCTGGATCTACGCCAGAACGTCACATCGAGCTGGACAATTACAGGCTGCTATAGCTGCACTACAAGTACTGTATCCACCTATGAGTGGTTGTTTGGGTGTGGGGTTCCAGGTTCCAATTAACCGCCAAGCTGAATGTGAATGGTCTAACTCTCATAGCACGATAAATAGGCACGCAAGTATTCAATAAGGAATAGCAATTGGTAATCCATTGAACAAGGCGATTAACTTACTATAAGCTAGGTGGCGGGTCAGGCATAGGCAACATTGTAAGTAGGTGAGCGTAAGTCCCTGGAGGGTGGGAGTCAGGTCACAAGAGGTTGTGGACACAAGCGACCACTGAGAATCCACATTACACTCCAAGCACAAGCCACCTACTTTTCAGACACATAATAAACCCACACATAATTCGACACATAATTACACACACACACACACACACACACACACACACACCACCCAACCCCCCTAACCATCCCTCCCTCACACACACACACACACACACACACACACACACACACAAGGCCAGACACTCATAGAAGCTTTAGACCCTAGTAGCACTTTCCGCTTTTTATAACCCAGAATTACTGGTATGTATTAACAGTATCTCCCCCTCATACACACATACACACACACACACACACACACCTGTACTAGGACAAAATGGTAACTAACTAGGCGAATACACACACACACACACACACACACACACACACACACACACACCGTGGGTCCGTGGACATCGACGCGTGGGTCCGTGGGGTGAAGACGTGGGTAACAAGGCTCCGAGATCCTTAGCATTGAAAGACGCGTAATATCAGTTAGCAGTAATCAGTGGTAGTGGAACGTCAGTGAACAATACTACGAGTGATAATTAAGGTTATTAGTTAAAGAAAGTGAGAGGAAAGCTGAAATCATAATATTTCAAAGCGCAAACCGTTGGGGGTCTTAGGCGCTGTTGCCACATTGGTAGCGGTAGGCCTGATGAAGTGACGTCACGACAAGTTGTGTGCCATTATACATATGAAGTGAAGTGTATATAATGCACCTTCTACTTTTCACACAATAAACACACCCTCATATAGTCCAACACACACACACACACACACACACTTTACCCGGGGCCAGGAGCTAGGACTCGACCCCTGCAGCCTCAACTAGGTGAGTACACTTTACCCCCGTACCTTCCGTCCACCTCTCTTTCACTCCCTTCCCTGATCCCACCCTCTTTCACCTCCTTCTCCCCCCTCCTCTCCCTCTTTCTCCTTCTCTCTCTCCGATTCTCTCTCCCCCTCTGCTTCTCCCTCCTCTTCTCTCCTCATATTCCCCCTCTTTTTCCCTCCCCACCTCTCTCCCATTTCCCCAGTCTCCAGCTTCTCCTATCCCCTCCTCTGCCCCCAACACACTCAAGCAATCACACCGCAAAACGACCACACAGAAATACATAGTTTTTCCTTCTCTGGCATCTGAACAAAAAAAATGGATTGCCAGAGAGCAGGACGGAAAACCAGGGGACTGGAGGATGAGTCTGTAAAGGTAGATTGGGCAGCAGAGCTCATGTAAAGGGAACATGAGGGTGGGAAGGAAGCTAGAAGAGCTTAGCATGAAAATGGAGGAGAGGATAGCTGCAGAGAGCAGAAAATGGGAGATGCAAGACACAGCAGCAGAGCCTAAGATACAAAGATTAGAAAAGGAACTGAAAAATATGAAACAGCCTAAAAAAACTAAAAAGCAATGTGGACATGGCATCAGAAACTGCTACCTCAGTCACAAATAAGGGGACTGTAGGGAATGAAAGAGTGAAAATGCATGCAGAGGCCCTATCAGACCATCGTGGAGACCAAGAAGAAGAGAGGATTACATCAGGAACAATCGAGGGGAGTGTAGAAAATGTAAGAGCTAAGCTGTATAAGCCTTAAAAGACCACAGCATGCACAGGGATAGCTGAGAAGGGAAAACAACAGACCACTGGGCCCAGGGACAACAGACAGTGAAGAGAGTGAAGAAAGGAAAGCTGCAATGGAGGCAACTAAATCAGGGGATACATAGGGATATGTAGTGGGAGAATGAAAGGGAGACATCAGTTTTTGTTTATGGCTCCAGGAAGCTGAAGGGGAAACTAATGAAGCAAGAAGACAAGGGAAGAAGAAAGCTATTGAAAGCATCATGAAAGCAATAGGAGAAGATAACATGACCCAGCTGGCAAATTTTCTGAGAATAGGGGGGTTTGCATGAGGAAGAATCCCACCAGTCAAAGTGATTTTCAAGGCAGAATCGGCTCGAAACAGGATCCTGCAGGAGAAAGCAAGACTAAGGGACATGTCAGCATACTGGAGGGTGTATCTCGACCGTGACAGAACACGATAAGAAAGGCAGAAACTTATAGAGAGGGTACAAAGACAGAAGGAGGAATGGGGGTGAAGATGGAAATGGACAGGAGAACCCAGACTCAGGAGGAAGCTCAAATACAATCTCCCTCACAGACACGTACAGAAGCCCCCCAAATAGGACAACCCCAATGCAACCAAACATTCTAACCCAAAACACACATGCCATACCCAGTGCCCCCACCCACCTCATTACAAAGTCCACTTTCACAGCAACCACTCACAGTTCCTTATAAGGTCTCCTGCTTTCTCAACCCCAATGTACCCCCCAGACCACAGTTTTAGAAAAGAAGTTGAAGGTTTGGTATACAAATGCAGATGGAATAACAAATAAATGTGAGGAGTGGCATGAAAGAATCAAGGAGATATCCCCAGACATAATAGAGCTCACAGATATGAAACTCACCAGGATGATAACAGATACAATCTTTCCACCCAGATATCAAATTCTCAGGAAAGAAGGGGAGGAGAAGTTGCACTGCTCATTAAAAACTGGTGGGGATTTGAGGAAATAGAAGGAATGGATGGAATGAGCGAAAGGGACGACATAGTGGGAATAATCCAATGTGAGGGTCATAAGGTGGTAATTGCTGTAATATACAGCCCACCACACAACTGCAGGAAGCCAAGAGAAGAATATGATGATAGCAACAGAGCAATGGTAGACACACTAGCTAAGGTGACCAGAAGAGCTCACATGGGGAGAGCAAAGTTACTAGTTATGGGTGATTTAAATAACAAGGAGATAGACTGGGAAAACCCGGAGCCCCATGGGGTTCCCGAATCATAGAAAACCAAGATGATGGATGTGGTACTGAAAAACCTCATGCATCAACATGTTAGAGACACTACCAGGGAGAAAGGAGAGGATGAACCAGCAAGACTGGACCTAGTATTCACCTTGAGTAGTCTGGACATCGAGGATATCATGTACGAAAGGCCCCTTGGAGCTAGTGATCATGTGGTTCTGTGCTTTGATTACATAGTTGAGCTACAAGTGGAGAGGGGAGCGGGAATAGGATGGGATAAACAAAACTACAAAAGGGGGAACTACACAGGTATGAGGAACTTCCTACAAGACGTTCAGTGGGAGAGAGAATTGGTAGGAAAACTAGTAAAAGAAATGGACTAAGTGACAACAGAATGCAAGGAGACAGAGGAGATGTTTGTTCCCAAGGAAAACAGAAGTAACGGGAAGGCCAGAACAAGTCCTGGTAGGGAGGCAAAAACTAAGTGCATTAGATAATGGAAAAAAGTACAGAAGACATAGGACCCAGGAAAATAGAGAGATTAGCCGAAGAGATGGAAACGAATGTGCACAGATAAGAAGGGAGGCTCAGCGACAATACGAAAATGACATAGCATGAAAAGTCAAGTCTGACCCGAAGCAGTTATATAGCCACATCAGGAAGAAAACAACAGTCTAGGACCAGGTAATCAGGCTGAGGAAGAAAGGTAGGGAGTTCTCAAGAAACAACCAAGAGGTATGTGTGGAGCAACATGAGATTTAGAAGTATTTACAGTGGAGACAGGAAGGACTCCAAGAAATCAGAATACATAGGTACACCAACAAGTGCTGGATGAAATACACATAACTGAGGGGGAGGTGAAGAAGCTGCTATGTGAACTTGATACCTCAAAGGCGGTGGGACCAGAATACATCTCTTCATGGGTCCTTAGAGAGGGAGCAGAGATGCTGTGTGTGTCACTAACAAAAATCTTCAACACATCCATCGAAACTGGGCAACTACCTGAGGTATGGAAGATAGCAAATGTAGTCACATGTAGGCATTAAACTACAGACCTGTGTCACTGACGTGTATAGTATGCAGAGTCATGGAGAAGATCATCAGGAAGAGAGTGGTGGAGCACCTAGAAAGACACAAGCTTACAAGCGACAACCAGCAGTTTCAGGGAAGGAAAACCCTGTGTCACCGACCTACTTGATTTATATCACAAGGTAACAGAAGTAAGACACGAGAGAGAGGGGTGGATAGACTGCATTTTCTTGGACTACAAGAAGACCTTAGACACAGTTCCTCACAAGAGGTTAATGCAAAAACTAGAGGATCAGGCACACATAACAAAAAGACACTGCAATGGATCAGAGAATATCTAACATGGAGGAAACAACGAGTCATGTTATGTGACGAGGTGTTAGAATGGGCGCCTGTGATGAGTGGGGATCCACAGGGGTCAGTCCTAGGACCTGTGCTGTTTTCGGTATATATGAATGACATAACGGAAGGGAAAGTCTCAGAAGTGTCCTTGTTTGCAGATGATGTGACGCTAATGAGAAGAATTACATCAGTCGAGGATCAGGCAGGAATACAAAGAGACCTGGACAGGCTACAAGCCTGGTCCTTGAATTTAACACTGCCAAATGCAAAGTCATGAAGACTGGGGAAGGGCAAAGAAGACCGCAGTCAGAGTATAGTCTAGGTGGCCAAAGACTGCAAACCTCACTTTAGGAAAAAGATCTTGGGGTGAGTATAATACCAAGCACATCACCTGAGGTGCACATCAATCAGATAACTGCTGCAGCATAAAGGCGTCTGGCAAACCTAAGAATAGCGTTCCGTTCTGATATCTCACTAAGGAATCGTTCAAGACTCTGTACACCATATACGTCAGGCCAATATTGGAGTATGCAGCACCAGTTTGGAATCCACGCCTGGTCAAGCATGTCAAGAAATTAGAGAAAGTGAAAAGGTTTGCAACACGACTAGACCCAGAGCTAAGGAGATTGGCCTATGAAGAAAGGTTAAGGGAAATCGGCCTGACGACACTGGAGGACAGGAGGGTCAGGGGAGACATGGTAACGACATATAAAATACTGCGAGGAATTGAAAAAGTGGACAAAGACAGGGTGTTCCAGTGATGGGACACAGAAACAAGGGGTCAGAATTGGAAGTTGAAGACTAAGATGACTCAAAGGGATATTAGGAAGTATTTCTTCAGTCATAGAGTTGTTAGGCAGTGGAATAGCCTAGAAAAGTGATGTAGTGGAGGCAGGAACCATACATAGTTTTAAGACGAGGTTTGATGAAGTTCATGGAGTAGGGAGAGAGAGAACTTCGTAGCAAACAGCGAAGAGGCTGGGCTAGGAGCTATGACTCGACCCCTGCAACCACAAAAAGGTGAGCATAAATAGGTGAGAACAGTAGATGACGCACAGTGGACGACACACAGTGGCTGACACACAGTGAACGACACACAGTGGATGACGCAGTGGATGATGCATAGTGGATGAAACACAGTGGACGACACACAGTGGATGACACACAGTGGATCATACACAGTGGATCATACACAGTGGATGACACACAGTGGACAACACACAGAGGATGACACAGTTGTCAGTAGTGTTACTGAATTCCTATGTATTATACTTGTGTAGTATATCATACTTAGTACCAGCTATATTATAGACAGGACACCTGCTCAGCTAGGCCTCTGGCTAGCTGTGATGTCACCAAGCCATGCCCATGTGAGCACCATACAAGAGGCACCCGCTCTCACTTGGACCTCAGGCATAGACAGAACAGGTAGGCTGGGCTATCCTCCCTTCAAGACTATTTACAATATAAGTTACCAACCGACCCATTGTGTATTACTTCAACCGACATATCTCCAAAGTACCCCACGCAATAAATGGTGGCAGCATGGGCCCGCAATTCTGACGATTACGGTGATAAACGGAGATAAACTCTGCCAAGATGACGGACATTTAGTGTGATCACGTGTTAGGCCTACAGAGAGACGACACTACCTACAGCCAAGCCGCATTCTTCGGCCTCTCTACACTGCTTCCTGGTCAGTTTTGTGTATCTTACTCTGCTTATTTGCATAACTTTCGAGAAGTTGATCCGGGTTTGCGAATTCAGCCAAGCAGTAAGCTAGTCTGTGGGGAGAGTGCCTAAGCCATGCAGCCTGCCGAAGTCCTAGCCAGCCTAGCCTGACAAGCCAGCTTCCCACCCTGCTGTGCTCATTGTCTCAAGACTTCAAGATGTCCTAACCTCTGTGAAGGGCTTAAGCCAGCAAGCTAACCCAGCTGAGTGCAAAAAAGTCAGTCAAGGAAGCCACGTTAAGTTCGAGCCCCCATCATCGCTTTGTGCTTCCAGTTCATAGCTGTTCTGAGTGCTAATACCATCCCTGTGGTATTTTGTGGATTTTTTAAGCCAGCCCAGCTTAGAACAGTCATATAGAGTGACACCAGTAAACGTGCGGACGCAATAGAAGCTGCCCAAGCCAGCCAGCTGCACTGTTGGACGACGTGACCCAGCGCACCATTACCAGTCAGCCAACATTTCCACAAAGCATTTGTGTCCCACTTTTCTGCCCTTATTAGGGGACTACCAGCTTTAATTTTACTGCTCACATAGCAGGTACAGATCCAAAGTATGTTTCTTCATATTTGAGCGCCAACGAACAAGCCTGCTGTGTGTAGTCCACCGTGAAAGTGCAGATTTTTCCAGAATTTCAGCGAGTGTGTGTCAGTCGAGGCTGCCCTCATCTTCTCTCCACCACCAGTTTCGAGACACTATTTGTTATACAGAGACATTTGCGAGTGTTTGAGACATTTTTCTTTGTCTGTAGTGCTTCTTCTTGTGTTATTCAGAGACTTGTGCTTTAATTGCAGACTCAGTGTTAATTTAGATTCTGTTTGCAATATTTTTTTCTGGTGTTATCTTGCTTATTTTCGTGTCCCATTTCGTATACCTGAAGTAAGTAATATTTTCTTGTGTACAAACTTATTCTTTAGTGTGTGCAGTATATATGTATGTTTTTTTATGTTATTTCTCTACACTGCAGTAAGTATTATACAACCGTGTCAACATTTGTGCAGTATTGTACTCATTGCCTGATCATTTCCTCCGTGTGAAGAGCTTAGTTATTTTTTTCTATTTGTGTTTCTTAAGTGTTGTGTTCTGCACCCTATTTCAGTATTGTGTATTATTCATTATCTCCAGTACTTACATCATTATTAATTTTTTTCCAAGCATTTTCTTTGTTTTCCTGCTATTATTTTTGTATTGTTTCAGTAACTACACTTTTCCCATTATACTACATCCCCAATTTATCTCTTTGTGTACCATTTTTCTATGCCAAGCAGTGCCTCATTCACTTGATTTTTTGCAGAATCTTGTACCATTATTTTGTATGTAGCAAGAGCATTATTTTTGTCACTGCAAGATATTGTTGCAAGAACAATTATCCAATAAGTGAAGTGACTTGTTGTGTTTGTGTTCCTGCAGCCAGGAAGTGTTGAAAATTCCAGTTCTGTATATTGTGTCTTTTTTTTTCTTCATATTTTCTTCATATTAACGTAACTTTTACTTTTTTTTTAAAGTAAAGTATTATCATTTTTCTGTTTGAGTACATTGTTTGCCTAATTTGTAAGTAAGAGTTAAAGTGTTCATTTATCCTACATTTTTCCAGCGCAGTTTTTTTTTTTTTTTAGCGATTTACTGAATATTCTGCAAATACTTTCTTGTACAATTTAGCTGTTGTGTAGTGATTCGGTTTGTTTTCGTTCATAAATCTTTATAGTGTTATTTTGTGCTATAATTTCTGCTTAGAAATTGTCATTTTCAATAGTGCTACGGTATAATTCAGTGTAATATTCTCAGTGATTACAGTATTTCAATTTAATTGAGTTCTCAGTGAATAATATTTTAATTGTTGTGTGACGTTTTTAGGGAACAGTTTTCCCAGTCCATTTTATTTGCATAAGATTTATTGATTCTGTTTTATTATTTTTGAATTGAATTATCATTTTATTATTAAATTTCTTTATTGGATTGAAAGTAAAGACAACTTACCTTGCTATTAATTCAAATTAAAGTAAGATTTCTTGATTATCAAAGTGTTGCATTATCTTGCCAAGTAAATTTCAGTGAGTTTTCCTTGCTCTGTCAGTGTGTTATATGATATTTAATTACTTATGCAGAGTTAGTTAAGCATCTTTAATCCCAGTTAAGCTACATTGTGTCGTATATCTTCTGTTATTATACTTTGCTTTTTTGTCCTCGTGTAAGTTCTCTGAAATTAATTAATGCCTCAGTCACCTTTGGGTATGTACTTAATTCTGCCAGTCAAAGTAAATATGAATCAGTGCATACTCGTAATAGACCCTTACCGATTGAAAGACAATATCTAGCTTTTAAACAATATGTTTGTTCTCACAGCTTGTCCGAGATTTGTCACAGTGCTGTGGAATGTGAAGTTCAGATTAAGTTCTTATAGATTTGTGAATTGCTTATTAGTATAACCAAGCGGTCAGGCACTAGTAAAACTAATGTCCAGTGTGCAATAAATTCTGCTTACAATGCTTTTATAGGTGACACTCCACATTATGCATTGTACGGTGTACATAAGTGTTTACCATACGAGTTGTTTTATTCTGAGCCGAAATTAAATTACAATCCTGACGATTTCATAGCAACTCATACCAGCTTAGCTCAAAGTGTTTTTCAGAAGAATCTGAGAAACACTTTGTAAATCAACAGCAGAATTTACAAGAGTCACTAATACTCTTGTAAAGCTGACCAAAATTAAAGTAGGTTCGAGAGTGATGCTGACTAATAAAGCATCCACATTGCCTAAGCTCGATCAAAAGTTTGTCCTTATCGAGTAGTCGAACATATCAACGGTAATAAGTATAAAGTTAGAGAAATAAGTACTGGTCAATACAATGACAATCCGTCTGACCCTGTACCCTCTACTTCTAGCAATCAGCCAGAGGAACAACTTGAATGTCGTTACTTCTTACGTACCTGACAAGTATTGAAAAATCCTCAAGTATCATTTGTAATTACCCATTTAGACCCTCATCAACCACGGCATGTGTTAGCCATTGCAAAAGAATTCGATCCACCCAGAGATGATAACCATCCTGCATATGTAAATCTTACCCTAAATGTACATAGCCTGTATAATTAGATGATTAAGTTAAAAGAAATTGTCAACTGTGTGTTTTGTTATCAGCTGATCAGTATCCAGAATTTTTTTGTGTGTTCACGTTCCTTCAAATTCTAAGATTTAACAGTAATGACTTGTGTGTGCCAAGTCTGCCTTTTCTGTTAAACACTTTCTTCTTTGTAAATGCATTCTTCCTCAGAATCCGTGGAGTACATGAGTACAGATCGATCAATCATTTCTATCTCTTATTATACTGTGATTTACTACCATAATTTGTAATGCATTACATTAACATCCATTACAGTTCATTATGTTAATATCCCTTCAATCAATTACATCCTATTACCATTTCTGCAATTAGTTCTAAGTTATATGTGTGTTTGCTATTGTATAGAATCAGCCCAGAGCCATCTGCCTGCTCAGTCAGTAGAGTTGTGTTGTATGCCGAGATGCCATACATAACATGACCTAGCTGTCAGTAGTGTTACTGAATTCCTATGTATTATACTTGTGTAGTATATCATAGTTAGTACCAGCTATATTATAGACAGGACCCCTGCTCAGTTAGGCCTCTGGCTAGCTATGACATCATCAAGCCATGCCTATGTGAGCATCATACCAGAGGCAATTTCTCTCACTTGGACTTCAGGCATAGACAGAATAGGTAGACTGGGTTATCCTCCCATCAAGACTCAAGACTATTTACAATGTAAATTACCAAACGACCCATTGTGTATTACTTCAACCGACAAATCTCCAAAGTACCCCACGCAATACAGTGGACAACACACAATGGATGACACGTAGTGGATGACACACAGTGGACGACACACAGTGGATGACACACAGTGGAAAACACACAGTGGATGACATGGTGGACAACACACAAAGGATGGCACACAGTGGACAACATACAAAGCATGACACACAGTGGACAACACACAGTGGACAACACGCAGAGGATGACACACAGTGGACAACACACAGTGGATGACACGGTGGACAACACACAAAGGATGACACACAGTGGACAACAGACAGTGGACAACACACAGAGGATGACACACAGTGGACAACACAGAGTGGATGACACACAGTGGACGACACACAGTGGAACCATACATAGCTTTAAGACAAGGAATGATAAAGCTCATGGAGCAGGGAGAGAGAGGACCTAGCAGCATTCAGTGAAGAGATGGGGGCAGGAGCTGAGTATTCTATTCAAGATTGATGGACTGACCACATCGACTCAGTGGTGACGTGTACTTAGCTCAGTGGTGAAGTGTACTTAGCTCTGTGAAGACCTGTTTGTGTGCTCTCTGTGAATCTGAACCAGGATGCCCTCTCTTGAGCAACTTCACCAGCAGCTGAAAGAAGAGCTTAGGGTTGCTAAGCTGGAGATACGGCGATTAACGGAGGAGAACAAGAGGATTCGTAGTAATCCTCCTGTTGCGAGTCCCCAGGTTAAGAGGGGAACTTGATCAGTGGCCGGGCAGCATGGAACCAAGCTGAGGATCAAGAAGACTGTTGGAGAGACAGAAACAACGAGAAACCAGAAGACTACTGTGGAAACTTCCAACACATTTTCGGTGCTACCTGACGAATGTGGGTGTTCTACTGGGAATGTCACAATGAGCACCAAGGAAGCATTGTCAGACGTGAGTGAGACATCCCTAGAAACCCCAACGAAGACCATTGAGAATGTCTTGACAAATTCCACAACTGGGAACGTCACGACGAACGACACCAAGGAAGGTAAGAATATTGTTGTTGTTGGGGATAGCCAGGTTAGATACATGGATAGGGCGTTCTGCTTGAAGGGCAGGAGTATGAGACAGAGAGTTTGCTTTCCTGGGGCTGGGATGGAGGATATTGTTAGCCATCTGGATGACACCATGAGAGGTAATGGGAGCAATCCTATTATCTGTCTCAGTGCTGGAGGCAATGATGCTGGCAGACGTAGGAGTGAGGACCTGATTAGCAGGTATAGGTTAGCAATAGAGATAATTAGGAGGATGGGTGGGAACCCTGTAATATGTGGTATTTTGCCAAAGAGAGGAGTTGGAAACGAATGGTTGTCGATGGCAATTGGTGTCAAATGCTGGCTGGACAAATACTGTAAGGAAAATGCAATAACATTCATTGACTACTGGGACCTCTTCTATGGCAGAAATGACATATATGCCAGGGATGGGGTTCACTTATCTAGGTCTGGGGTGGGGGCGCTGGCAACTGCAGTGGAGGGAGCTGTTAGGACTTTAAACTAGGAATAGTTAGTGGTATGGGTTTTGGCAGGAAAACAGTGAAGTCCCAGTGTAGTAAAATGAGTACTAGGAGAACTAGTAATAGGCAAAATGAAGTGGATATTGGAAAGCCAGTGGCACTAGGTGACAAAGACAGTAATAGGTTTAGTGGAAAAACAGAAATGAGCAGGAAGAGTGAAGAAAAAGGAGGGTCTTTAAATGTACAATAGGCTAATTCCCGTAGTGCTAGGAATGAGATGGATGAGTTGAGATTAGTTGCTAGTGCAGATAACATTGATGTATTTGCCATAACTGAGACTTGGTTTAATTCAAAAAGTCGGGACATGCCTGCGGAATGTCACATTCAGGGTTTTAAATTGTTCCAAGAAGACAGAAGTATCGGGAAGAGGGGGTGGGGTGGCATTGTATGTCCGAGATCGCTTGAACTATTGCATAAAAATGGATATTAAGTCTGAAGTAACATATACAGAGTCTGTTTGGGTAGAATTTTCAGAGGGATGTGAAAAACTTATTTTAGGTGTAATATACCGTCCCCCAAACTTAGATAGGGACCAAGGGAGACTACTATGGGAGAAAATTGTTAATGCCATAACACGATAACATAGTAATTCGACGAGACTTTAACTTTAGTCATATTGATTGGAATTTCTTGAGTGGGAATTTAAAATCAAACGACTTCTTAGAAGTAGGTCAGGATTGTTTTTTGAGGCAGTTTGTGACAGATCCTTCAAGGGGAAATAACCTGCTTGACTTGGTTATGACAAACAAGGAAACCCTTGTTATTAATTAGAAATTACAGATCAACTCGGAACAAGCGATCGCAAATCAGTTACCTTTAGCATTGAATGGAAGTATGATAGTAGGGATAATTCAGTAATGGTCCCTGATTTTTGCATAGCAGATTACAATGGGTTTTGAGAACACTTATCATCTGTGGACTGGAGTAACGAACAGAGCTATCAGCATGACAGCTTCCTTAACACAACACATGCTGCCCACAGGACATTTATTCCATATAAGGAAATTAGATCAAATAGAAATGACCCCAGATGAATGAATAATAGGCTCAAATATCTTTTAGGACAGAAGGAAGGAATTTATAGGAGTATCAAAAGAGGTGAGGATCATCTTATGAATCAGTATATTGACATTAAGAGGGACATTAAAAAGGGGATAAGAAAAGCTAAATGGGACTATGAAATTAAAGTTGCTAGGGATTCAAAAACTAACCCAAAAAGTTTTTTCCAGGTTTATAGAACAAAAGTTAGAGAGAAGATAGGTCCCCTTAAAAATAACTCTGGGCATGTCACTGACAAGGAGAATGAAATGTGCTCTATTCTTAATAATTATTTTCTCTCGGTTTTCACTCAGGAAGATGTCAGCATAGTTGCTGAATCCCCTTACATGTGTTGTATAGATTAACTGAGCATTATAATACCATCCATGTGCTTCATATAGAAGATCCCTAGGCCTGTGACTGTATGACATCACGAGATGCAGCATGAGTAAGTGAGGGGCGCTGCCTCGCTCTCACTCCACAGATAGACATACAGCAGGCAGTAACACGGCAGGCTGGGCCCATCCCTTTCTTACCACAGTCTGACAATACATATCGTTACCATCCAACAAGTGAGTTTACCTTATCCATCATATATCCTTCCAAACCCCCACGACAAATTGGTGCCAGCAGAGGGCCTGTAATTCTAACAATTACAGCGATTTCTGGAGATAAATTTCTACTGAGCCTGTCGCCATCTTGTGACACTAGGCCTGCCGAGAAGGGTAACGCTCGACCTACCTCAAGCCAGCTACCCCGACTCAAGCGTCTACCAGCCTCCACATTATTCACTGGTCAGTCTCTTTGTATTAGTATTTACCTTCTTATTTGCATCACTGCCGAGGGTTGACCCGAGTTTGCAAAGTAAGCCAAGCTACTAAGCCAGTCTGTGGTGGGGGAGTCAGAACAACCCAGTCCAGCCCAAGCCTTATACACCATCCAGACTTGCTTGCTAAGCCAATTTTTCACCCCTGCTGTGCTCATCGTTAGAAGTTATCAAGCCATTCTGTGTGAAGGGTTAAGCTAAGCCAGCCAGCAACTATCCCAGGTGTCTTAACCCAGTACTCAAGCAAGCCACGTGGGTACAGTCTTCTTCATCGCTTTGTGCTTCAAGTTCTAGCCATTCTGTGTGTTTTATCATCCCTGTGGTGTTGTGGTATTTCGTGGGTTTGGTTTAAGCACGCCCGGCTAAGAATATTTTCGCGCCTAGTGACGGTGTGCCCAGTGACGCTTACACCATTCATCCCATAGGCCCAGTCACCATGTGGTGTCCCACCGCTGCCTCACTGCCTCACCTCACTCACTACCACTGTTTTGTACCCTTATTATGGGTTCTAGCACCATATTTTAAGGACAACATAGGGGGTCAAGAGTCAGAGTGTTTTTTGTCAGTGGCGCCATCGTTAAAAGCCTCCTGTGTGGGTCCATCGTCGATTTAAGCGCAAAATTCCATGATCACGTGTGGAGGAAGTAGCAAGGACCGCAGGCAGCCACGAGACAACATAAACATCCTCCATCACCTTCACCACCATCTACCTCATTCAACACCAAGTCATTACAGTGTTAATGAATAATATTTTTCATATAGACATTTGCGAGTGTTGAGACATTTCTTTTTGTGTTTTCAGTGATTTCTTAGTGACATTCAGTGACTCGATTAGACTCAGTGTTTATTATATACTGATTGCAATTTTTTTTTTCTCTTCTTAATTCGGTGTTATTTTATGCCTGTAGTGTTGTGCTTTTTTTTATATACTTGAAGTAAGTACCTTAGTGTTTTTCCTTGTTGTGTGCAACATATGAGCAGTATAGAACTTGTGTTTACACTTCAGAATTACCTTGTGTTCACAGTATTGCAGTGAAGTAATTCAGCAATTTATTACCTTGTATTCTGCATCACAACTCAGTGTTGTCTGTTACATTTTTCTCCCAGCATTTGTGTATTACTGTTTTGTTTTCATTCATTTGCCATTTTATTTTATTTTTCTCTGTGTGTTGAACATGCTTGTGTTAATTCTTTGCATTTAGCCAGTGTCTAATTTGTCTTATCTCCATAGACAATAATGCCATTATTTTTTGCAAGCAAGAGAATTATTTTCCAAATTTTTCACACCTCAAGTTTCATAGCAAGAAAATTCTAGTATTATGTTTATATTGATGTGTTGTGTTCTGCATCACTGTAAATGTTCAAACCTTTTGTTTTGTGTTTTTGCACCTATTAATTTTTATATTTCATTGAACAAATTCACTCTTAGTGCAATTTTTAAGTTCTTCTTTTAAATTAATTCATTCTTTGTTTGTTCAGTAAGTGTTGCTTAAGCTGTAATTAAGAGTTAAAGCATTCACTCAGTTCATTCCTTGATATATTTTCTTTCCTTTAAACTGTATTTTCGTGTGTGTGTAATTTTTTTTATTATTGCACATTGACTCATTTTGCAATAATTCTTGTGTAAACTTTGTGTTGTCATTAAAATTTTTCTTGCTGGAATTTTGTGTAGTGTTGTTCAGTACTTTTGATTAGCAATTGTTATTTGCAGTATTGCTACAGTTTATTTCAGTGCAGTTTCTTATGCTCTGTTCTGTGCATAATATTTTATTCTTTGTGTGCCATTTTATTTTATTTTTAGTGAATTGTTTTGCCAGTTTGATTTAATTTTGCACGAGCTTTATTGAGTCCATTTTAACATTTTTGATTGATTCATCATTTCATTGTTGTATTTCCCTATTGCATTGAGAGTAAAGACAACTCACTGTGCCATTCATTCAATGTAAAGTAAAGTTGAGCAAATTAGATTTGGGTAAAGTACAATTTCTCTTGATTTTCAAAGTGTTGTTTACTCAGTTGAGTATTTTCTTTTGTTAGTGTGAGTGTCCTTGCTTACAGTGTGACCTGTCAATTTTTATTTACTTATGCAGAATAGTTAAGCATTTTCTTCCCGTTTAAGCTTACTGTGTCATATATTCTCTTTATTTCTTGCTTTATGTCCTTGAGTAAGTTCTCTGGGAAGATGTCCCAGTCACTTTTGAATGTTCATTTAGTGCATCATGCCAGTCAAAGTCAATATGAATCAGTCCTCAGTGCCAATATTCCCTTACTGACTGGAAGACAATACCTAGCCCTTGAGCAATGTGTTTGTTCTCACAGCTTGTATCTGAGATTTGTTAAAGTGCTGCAAAATGTGAAGTTCAGATTAAGTTCCTATAGATTCATTCATTACTTATTAATGTAGCCAAGCAGACAGGCACTAGTAACTCTGTCACTCCCATCTGTGTTCCACCTACACCTTCAGATATGCAAGATAGTGTATTGCCTCAAGTGTCCGAGGACACTCAGACTGCCTTGAGTGCTCAGCCTATCCCTGCAGTGTCTGCTAGTCCAAGTAGTAGTTTCTCCACAGGGGATGCCTTGTCGGAAAACGATTACTTGAAACTAGTAATGCCATCTATTGTTGATGTCACATGCCGTCTGCAGAAAGACGTCTCTGTTGTGGCTAGTGCTCTCACTAGAATGTCTGTTGTTGTTCCTAATGTTCCAGATGGTGATAACGTCCTAGTTGACAGTGATTCCTGCAAGGTCAAAGGTTTATTTGTTGAACCTTCCTAGCACTTTGTAAGAGACAGTAAGATCCATTTATTCCTTGCTAACACTTTGGGTCACAGTGTTCGTCTCAGAGCAAATACCAATCTTGTTGACCTGGTTCACTATCCTTACCCTATTCAAGTACAGGATGACGTGCCACCTGACCAGTGGGTCGGTGCTATTTCAACAGGGGAGACCTCATCCACTCCACTGGATCAATCCATTCCACCAGTTGAGGAGAAAGACTTAGCTCCCACTGGCTTCCCAGACTAAGTCAAGCGTTTGTTGACTCCGTTAAACAAACGTCATAGAGCCATTGCCTTACCAGGTGAGAAGATGGGTATAACGAACTTATTGTCCCATTGTATTCCACTTGAACCTGGTACTAGGCCTATCTATATACCTGCATACAGAATGCCTCATTCCCAAGTTGCTGTCATAGAAGAACTGATCAATCAAATGCTCGATGATGGAGTTATTGCACCTAGCAATTCACTCTGGAATGTGCCCTTAATCCTAGTGCCTAAGAAGGATGGTACTTGGTGCCCGGTGATTGACTTTAGGAAGTTAAATGCGAAAACTATTCAAGATCGCTTCCCACTTCCTGTACTTGGTGATCTTTTACGCAACATCAGAGATAACAAAGTCTTCTCGACCCTGGACTTGTTACAAGGGTTTTGGCAAGTCCCTCTTCACGAGGACAGCCAGGAGTTAACTGCATTCTCTACTCCCACAGGTCATTATCACTTCCTTCGAATGGCTTTTGGATTACGATCCTCTCCTATCACATTCTCTTAGAGGTCTTATAGGTAAAGCACTTATGGTGTGCAGTGGACCCCCAGCTTACGATATTATTTCATTCCAGAAGTATGTTCAGGTGCCATTACTGAACAAATTTGTTCCCATAAGGAATATTGTGAATTAGATTAGTCCATTTCAGACCCCCAAACATACATGTACAAATGCACTTACATAAATACACTTACATAATTGGTTGCATTGGGAGCTGATCATAAAGCGGGGGTCCACTCTACTTAGATGACGTAATCGTCATGTCCGAAGATGTGGATACACACCTGAAAAGACTTGATATAGTACTTGGTAAGCTTGAAAAAGCCAATTTAAAGGTCAAACTGTCTAAATGTCAATTTTTCAGATCAGAAATTAAGTTTCTTGGTCACGTAGTCACTCCTAGATGGGTTACGACTGATCAAAGTAAAGTAATGGCAGTACTAAATTTTCCATCCCCCAAAACTGCTAATGCTGTAAGATCCTTTGTGGGTCTAGCAGGTTTCTATAGATCTTTCATTGCTAATTTTTTTTATGTAGCAGCTCCTCTAACTGAATTGCTTAACAAAGATGCTCCTTTCGTCTGGACCTTCCGTCAAGAAAGAGCATTCCAGACACTAAAAGAAAAGCTAACGTCCACTCCCATTTTGAAATTCCCAGATTTTTCTAAGCCCTTCTATTTGACAACTGATGCTAGTTCAATTGACATAGGTGCCGTACTAGCTCAGAAGACTGATGGCAAGTACAACACAGTTGCATTTGCTAACCGAGTCCTTACGAAGGCTGAACGTAATTATACAGTAACGGAGCAAGAAGCTTTAGCAATAGTATGGTCTTTAAAGCACTTCCGAGACATTATTTAACAGTACCCTGTTCATGTCTTGACAGACCGTGCACCACTGATACCTTTATTCCAGAACAAACAACCTACTGGAAGGTTAGCCAGATGGACCTTGACTATCAAAGAGTTCAATCCCACTTTTGAACATTTATCTGGCAAGTCAAACGTAGTCGCAGATGCTTTATCACGACACGTTAGTGTAGTAACTGCAGATCCTCCATTTACTGCCGAGGATGTAAAGAATGCGCAAAGAACAGATCCCATGTGGTCTGGTGTGATTCGATTCCTGCTCCAGGAAGATCTTATTCTGACTGTGAAGCCACCAGCACCCATTAGCGACTTTGTAATGAGCCAAGAATTACTGTATCGAACAGCCGAGTTGGGTACTCCAAGTAGGAGAGTATACCAGTTAGTAATTCCACACTCACTAGTGAATGTAGCTCTACAGCTAGTTCATGATGCACCAGGTGTTGCACACCCTGGTATGGATTGTTCTGTGAAACAAGCCAGAATGAAGTACTTTTGGTCACGTATGGCAACTGACATTTCAGAATATGTTATGAAATGTAGTGTTTGTATGCAACATAAAGAAAATGTCAATGGTCCTAATCCAATCCAGGTGTACCCAACCACTAGCAAACCGTGGGAAAGAGTTGCCCTTGATTTGTTAACCAATTTTAAATGTTCCCTCCAAGGCAACAAACATCTGTGTGTTATGGTAGACCATTTCTCTCCAGGTAAACTCCAGGTTAGTTCCTATTGCAGATAAGACCGCTGAGACAATAGCTAAAGCGTTTAAAGAACGCATTATCTGCAGGCATACCACCCCTAAGTCCTTAGTAACAGATAATGGAGGTGAATTCTGTAATGAGATTCTTGAAAATTTGTGTAATTTGTACAAGATCTCTAAATCCACCATTGTTCCTCATCATCCTGCCAGCAATGGGTTAGCTGAACGAACCAATAAGAAAGTACTTGATGTCTTGAGAGCCACTATCAACTCCAATAGTGAAACTTGGGATGAAGTTATACCAGATGTTCAATGTGCCATAAATTCTGCTTACAATGCTTCCATAGGTGATACTCCACATTATGCATTGTATGTTGCAGACAAGCATTTACCCTGTGAGTTGTTATATTCTACTCTGAAACCCAATTACAACCCTGATGATTTCACAGCAACTCGTACCAGCATAGCTCAGAGTGTTTTTAGAAGAATCCGTGAAACACTTCATAAATAAACAGCAGAATTTACTAGAGAAACTAATAGCCGTGCTAAGCCGTCAAAAGTTAAAGTACGTTCAAGAGTAATGCCGACAAATTTCAACAAAACATCCGCAATGCCCAAGCTCGATCAAAAGTTTGTTGGCCCTTATCGAGTTGTTGAACATATCACTGGCAATAAGTATAAGGTTAGAGAAATTAGTACTGGTAAGTACAAAGAATCACATTTATATCATATTAAATTAGTATGCGATATTGATGATGTTGCTACCCAGACTAATGTGACAGATGCTGACAATCCTCTTGACTATGTACCCTCTACCTCAAATACTCGGTCAGTTAATCAACCTGAATGTCGCTATGATTTGCGTACTCAACAAGTAATGAGAAACCCACAAGTATCTTTTGTAGATACTCGTTCAGATCTCCCTCAGTCAAGGCATGTGTTAGCCATTGCAGAGGAATTTGATCCTCCCAGAGATGAGAACCATTCTTCATATGTAAACCTCACCCTCGCAGAATTGGGTTTAAATGTACATAGTCTGTATAATTAGATGACTGAGATGAAGGAAATTTTCAACTGTTTGTTATTAACTGATCAGTTTTTTTCAGAGTTTTTTTTTCATGTTCACGTTCCCTCCGTATTCTGATAATTTGACAGTAATGATCTGAGTGCACAAGATTGCCTTTGCTGTTAATTTCACCTTGTGTATATATATATTTATTCTTCCTCAGAATCCGTAAAGTGCATGAATACAGATTGATCGATCAATCCCATCCATATTGTACATTATGCTAACATCCATTATGATACCGTTCATTAGTTCTAAGTTACATATGAATTTGTTATTGTATAGAATCAGCCCAGAACCACCTGCCTGTTCAGCCTATAGCATAGTAGTGTATGTCGAGACGACATACGTAACATGACCGAGCTGTCAGCATAGTTGCTGAATCCCCTTACATGTGTTGTATAGATTAACTGAGCATTATAGTACCATCCATGTGCTTTATATAGAAGATCCCTAGGCCTGTGACTGTATGACGTCACGAGATGCAGCATGAGTGAGTGAGAGGTGCTGCCTAGCTCTCACTCCATGGATAGACATACAGCAGGCAGTAACACGGCAGGCTGGGCCCATCCCTTCCTTACCACAGTCTGACAATACATATCGTTACCATCCAACAAGTGAGTTTACCTTATCCATCATATATCCTTCCAAACCCCCACGACAAAGACACTGACAATATCCCAGTAATTAATTTTTATAGTGGGCTTGAAGATGATAAATTATGCAATATCACAATCACTAGCAAAATGGTTATCAAACAGATTGACCGATTAAAGCAAAATAAATCCTCGGGCCCTGATGAACTTTTTTCAAGGGTTCTTAAAGAGTGTAAAATGGAACTCTGTGAACCTTTAACTAATATTTTTAATTTACTCTTCAAACAGGTGTAGTGCCTGATATGTGGAAGATGGCTAATGTAATTCCTATTTTTAAAGCAGGGGACAAGTCGTTACCATCAAAATAATGCCCAATATGCCTAACCTCAATTGCAGACAAATTACTAGAGTCAATTATAGCTGGTAATATAAGAAGCCATCTCAATAGGCATAATTTGATTAATGATACTCAACATTGTTTCACCAGGGGCTGTTCCTGCCTAACTAATTTATTAACCTTCTTCAGCAAAGCTTTTGAGGCTGTTGATCTGGATAAAGAATTTGATATTGTTTATTTAGATTTTAGCAAGGCTTTTGATAGAGTACCTCATCAGAGACTGTTGAAGAAAGTGGCAGCTCATGCCATTGGGGGAAAAATGCTGTCATGGATCGAGTCATGGCTCACTAATAGGAAGCAGAGAGTGTGCATAAATGGGGTTAAATTTGAGTGGGATTTGTAGTAAGTGGCGTTCTGCAGGGATTAATTTTAGGCCCATTGTTGTTTATAATATATATAAACGACCTTGACGGGGGAATTACTAGTGACATAAGCAAAGTTGCTGATGACACGAAGATAGGTAGGATAATCGATTCAGACGTTGATGTGTCACAACTTCAGGAGGATTTAGACAAACTCAATTCGTTGTCAGAAAAGTGGCAGATGCAGTTCTTTGTACATAAATGTAAAGTTCTAAACCTCGGAAATGTCCATAACCCTTGCACCTACCAGCTTAATAATGTTGAACTTAGCTGTATAGAATGCGAAAAGGATTTGGGGGTTATGGTAAGCAGCAACCTTAAACCAAGACAGCAGTGCCTAAGCATGCGTAGTAAGGCAAATAGATTGCTGGGATTTATATCAAGAAGTGTAAGCAACACAAGTCCAGTGGTTATACTTCAGCTTTATACATCTTTAGTAAGGCCTCACCTAGATTATGCAGCTCAGTTCTGGTCTCCATATTACAGAATGGACATAAATTCGTTAGAAAACATTCAGCGTTTAATGACTAAATTAGTCCATAGCATTAGAAATCTTCCTCATGAAGAAAGATTGAAGACCCTTAAATTACATTCACTTGTTAGATGAAGAATGAGGGGAGACATGATCGAAGTGTATAAGTGGAAGATAGGTATTAATAAAGGGGATACTATTTCTTGGGTAGCATTGAAAATTGGGTGGGCAAATGTTTTATTAGTGGGATGGATTGTAAAGGACCTGCCAAGTATGGGCCAACAGGCCTGCTGTAGTGTTCCTCCTTTCGTATGTTCTTATGTTCTTGACTCCTGCAACCACAATTAGGTGAGTGGACAGTGGATGACACACAGTCAATGACACACAGAGGACAACTCACAGTGGACGACACACAGTGGATGACACACAGTTGACAACACAATGGATGACACAGAGTGATGATACATAGGGGATGACACACAGTGGATGACACACAGTGGACAACACACAGTGGATGACACACAGTGGACAACACACATTGGATGACACAGTTGATGACACAGTGGACGACACACAGTGGGCGACACACAGTGGACGACACACAGTAGACGACACACACGCACAGCAGCGGTAGAGTGTACTGGATACAAAGCTTTGAGAATATTAGTGTTTTTAGGGCTTGCATTAGCTCCTAGCAGCAACCAGTGGTAGTGTCAGGGTCAGTGAACAACCTTATAAGTGATAACCAAAGTTATTAGTAAAATAAAGGCGAAAGGAAGACTGAAATTATATGTGGAAATTTATTCGGTCCTAAAGTTCCACAGGGCAGATACGTTGTACAAAGATCTCAACAGGTCGCGGATGAAATGGCTGGGTTGGGTGGCCCTTACACCCACCCAAAACACACACACACACCCGGGTTGGTGAAGGTGGTTGGAAGGTACTTCTTAATTGATAGATTTACCCTTCAAAGAAGAGATAGTAGTTTATACTGTTAGTGGACTAATATTACGACTATTGAGGTAACTGTAGATAATAATAATGTAGATCTAAGACCTTAACATAAGCAATAATAGGCAGATAATGTAGGCAAACACCAGGTTATATTAGCCAGGGAGAAATGGCAGCCCAAGTTTGAATACTGGGGCACAGGTTTGAGACCGCAGTACCCTTTCTTCTAAGACCAGACACCGTCGGAGCAACAAGTGCAGTGATCAGCAGGTGGTGCCCCCACGTGTCTTCATATACTAGACCTGGGGAAATCTGGTGGAGGCACCTCAATGTACAGTAGATGTCCTCCTCCATCAGGCCCATACAGTAAGACAAGACTTCCCTTTCCTACTCGGGATTCTGCCCAGTTTCTGAGGGAAATTGCGAGTGAGTTGAGCTGTGGGCCTTTGTGCACACAGGCGGCCCATGACCAGTACATACCGGTGTCACTCTGTCAGGCTTAGAAGTTAGTGTCCATTTCTGCATAATTATACTAGGGGATACACACCCCCTTGTAAACAGGAATTTCTGAGGTGCAGGCATGTCACTAATATCTACTGAATATTGCAGGAATTAAGGCTCCTGGTTGCACATGGTTCTGAGGGGAAGTCTAGAGGGACTAAAGCTTAGGGAGGTTGGAGAATGGGATACATTCTCCAACACCAAGTAAGTTAGTCCTTTATACGTGCATGCAGGCGAGATTTCTTGCAACATCAGTCATTTATGAAAATTTTTCCAATAAGCCACTTGTGAGGCTGAGGTACCGACCTTAGGGCTCGGTGTCAACAAAGCTTGCAAGGGTAGATAACTCACACGGAGGCAAATTTCCACACTATACAACAAAATTTGAAAGTGCCAAATTGTTAGAAGCCTATCAGGCACCTGTAATTTACCAAAAGTGATGTGTAATTTACCGAAAGTTAAAAGTGAAAACACTTGAGGAGCGTGTAGTGTATTAGTATAAATTAATATAACTTATCAGGGGTGAAGGATTTCGAGAAAAGTCTTAGAAGGCCAATGAGTACGACAACAAGGAGAGGCAGCAAGCTGCAACGTGTCCACGCTTCACTGCCAGCCGCAATACATCAGGAGTGCGCCGTGAAAAATCTCAGTGCTGCAGCCACAGGTACTCACCTAAAGGAGGAAGTTGGAGGTCGGTTGTAGGTCTAGGTCCCGCCAACTGTAATGTGAGGAGGTCTTCAGAGGGAGCTAGGTATAGGTTAATACCCAGAATAGGCTAAATGCAGAAGTCAGGGTGGATGGTCAAGTGAGTCTATTAGACTAGTGCTCACTGGGAAGTGCAAGAAGTGGAGAAGGTAGCATTCTACTAGGAAACAGAGCTGTCTAGTAAATACAAGTTGGGATTACAAAAATTTGAGTCTGTGGTATCGAGTTTACTAGGCCACAATAACAGCACACACACACACAAGGGCTTGTGAGTGCACCCAATTGAGTTGGACGTACACACAAACACATACATGACCAGCAGGCACCCTGTGTAAACAGTCACTTTACAGTGACTGCTCACACACACACACCTCCAACCCACACACCAACTACCAGGCACTAACCCAAACACTCTCCCTCACATTATCCCACACTCGGTACATTCCTTCGCAATATCACACATACACTCATTCACACTAGCCCACTCTCACACTCACACCAAAACACACACACATACACAAAGAGAGGCCAGGAGCTGAGTCTCGACTCTCCCCCCTTTCCCCTGGCCTGTGTTAAGAAATGGGTTACCAGCTAAGGTGAGATCTTGAATTGTTGTCATGATCATCTCTCAACGGGCTGTAATAGATCATATTATGTAAACAATAAATTACCCCTAGGGGGTGTTATGTCAGCATATTTTATTCACAGATTGCTGACAAACTTACTTGTGTGGACTCAAAAGTCCGCACCTCACTGCCGACTATAGGTTGATTACAAACTCCTTGTGCCTCAAGAACTGCACAGTCCCACGTACTACAAGAAATTCGTAACCTACCTTGTTCTTGTAGCGTGAGCTATGGTGTTCTTCACACCTTCAACAGGTATCGGTGACTTGATAGAAGCTGAAGTGTCCTTGGATGTCCACGTCTTCCATAGTCTAGGAATACGCACACTTGTACACTATGTTCCACAAGATTTGTCTTTATTGTTCACAATCTTATCACTGAAGAAGCTGATCACACTTCTCTTAAGTGTTTATTGTGTTTTGTGAGACACTTTGTTCACACTAACGCACAGATCAGTGTTCTTTGTTGGTTATCCTGGCATCGGTGTGACTCTCAGTAGAGTCAAAAGTAATCTGAAGATACCACAGCCTCCTATGTCACTGCCCCTAGCACATAAAGGAAAAGCTGACCTAGTACTTTTGCTTCCTTGCCACTTCCTCCATGAAGCAAAGCAGAATGCTTGAATCTTGCTGTCTTAAGCATAGACAACAATGTCCACTATCTTTACCATGGTGATAAAGTGGGAGCAGAATTTTCCTTAATTGTCCTGCTAAGGTAAGAGATGGACTGTCTTTTATTAAACTACACTTTGCAACACTGGACTGCAAGGAGCGTCGAGCCATGTCGCATACTGGTACTGCATCTGGGATCAATTACTCGCTGTAGCAGTAAACATGATGCTTGCCCCTTCTCAGAGGGCTGGGCCCCTCAGGGCTGAAAGGGGCTGAAAGGGGCTGAAGGGGGCTGATACCCCCCTCCTGGAGAAAATTTCTCCACAGCCTTCTCTCTCTCCCCTCTCTCCCTCCATTCCCATTCTCTCGCTTTTCCCTCGTCCCTTGCCCTCTTCATTCTCCCTCTCTCTCTGCCTCCCCTCCCAATCTCTCTCCAAAACTCCGTCACCCTCCCACTCCCCCTCCCTCTTACACTCCTACCTTCCATTCTATCAATTTCTCTCTCTCTCTCTCTCTCTCTCTCTCTCTCTCTCTCTCTCTCTCTCTCTCTCTCTCTCTCTCTCTCTCTCTCTCTCTCTCTCTCTCTCTCTCTCACTATTTAGCTATCTGTCTCTAACTCTTACACTTCATCTTCCTTTCATCTTCCTTCTCCTTCTTCTCCTCCCCTGTCTTCTCCCTGACCCCCTTTCATCCTAACCTTTTCCTCAATTCCTTTCCTCCCTCTCTCCCTGCACCCCCTTGTCCTTCCCCCATCTCTCTCTCCCTGTGCCACTGCCTCCTCCCTCCCTTACAGGGTTATGGGAGACATGATAACGATATGTTCCAGAGATGGGACAGAGAACCAAGGGGTCACAGTTGAAAGCTGAAAAATCAGATGAGTCAAAAGAATGTTAGGAAGTATTTCTTCAGTCATAGAGTTGTCAGGAAGTGGAACAGTCTAGCAAGTGAGGTAGTGGAGGCAGGAACCATACATAGCTTTAAGACGAGATATGATAAAGCTCATAGAACAAGGAGAAGGAGGACATAGTAGCGATCAGTGAAGAGGTGGGGCCAGGAGCTGACTTTCGACCCATGCAACCACAAATAGGTGAGTACATAGTGGATGACTGACACACAGTGGACAACACTCAGTGGATGACACACAGTGGGCAATACACAGTGGATGACAAACAGTGGATAACACACAGTAGATGACACACAGTGGACAACACAAAGTAGACCACACATAGTAGACGACACACAGTGGGCAATACACAGTGGATGATGTTCAGTGGACAACACACAGTGGATGACACACAGTGGACGATGCGCAGTGGACTACACACAGTCCATGACAAACAGTACATGACAAACAGTACATGACACACAGTGGATGACACACAGTGGATGACACACACTGGATGACACACAGTGAACGATACAAAGTGGACGACACAAAGTCCACAACACATCCCCCTCAGCTCAAGCCCCATCCTCACAGAAACCCACAGTAACCCACACAATGTACCCTCTCCCCCCATCCCCCTCACCACAAACCCCACCCTCACAGTAACCCAGAGCAACTCACGCAATGTACCCTCTGCCCCCATCCTCCTCACCACAACCCCCTCCCCATTGTAAACCCCCATAGGCCCTCTTCCCCCATCCCCTTCACCACCACCCCCACCCCCACTGAAACCTTCCATAAGCCCTCTGCCCCCACACCCCACACCACAGACCCCACCCCCACACCAGCCCCTTATAGGTTTCTGCTCCCCCTAACCCACCTCTCTCCACAGACCACAGTTATTGAAAAGAAGTTGAAGGTTTGGTACACAAACGCAATAAATGTGAGGAGAGGCACGAAAGAATCAAGGAGTTGTCCCCAGACATCGTAGCGGTTACAGAAATGAAACTCACTGGGATAATAACAGATGCAATCTTCCCACCCGGATATCAGATCCTGAGGAAGGACAGAAGAAGCAGGGGGGGAGGAGGGGTTGCACTACTAATAAAAAAACAGTGGGGTTATCAAGAAATGGATGGTATGGACGAGATTGGAGAAAGGGATTACATAGTAGGTCAGGGGAACACAAGGTAGTCATTGCAGTTATGTATAACCTACCACAGAACTGCAGGAGGCCAAGAGAGGAATATGATGAACACAACAGAGCCATGGTGGACACACTACCTGAGGTGGCAAGAAGGGCCCACTCAAGTAGAGCGAAGTTACTGATCATGGGCGACTTCAATCACAAGGAGATTGATTGGGAAAACCTGGAGCCACATGGGGGTCCCAAAACCTGGAGAGCCAAGATTATGGCTGTAGTGCTGGCAAATCTCATGCACCAGCATGTTAGGGATACTACCAAAGAGAGAGGGGAGGATGAACCAGCAAGACTGGACCTCGTGTTCACCCTGAGTAGCTCAGACATTGAGCACATCACATATGAAAGGCCCCTTGGAGCAAGTGACCACGTAGTTATGAGCTTTGAATACATCGTGGAGCTAAAAGTGGAGAGGGTAACAGGAGTAGAAAGGGAAAGGCTAAACTATAAAAGGGGGGACTACACAGGAATGAGGACCTTCCTGCAGGAGGTTCAGTGGGAACAGGAGTTGGTAGGAAAATCAGTAAACGAAATGATGGACTTTGTAATAACAAAATGCAAGTAGGCAGAGGAAAGGTTAGTTCCCAAGGGTAACAGAAATAACGGGAAGGACATAACGAGCCCTTGGTTTACCCGAAGATGCAGGGAGGCAAAAACTAGGTGCTCTAGAGAATGGAAAAAGTACAGAATGCAAAGGACTCAGGAGAATAAAGAGATTAGTCGATTAGCCAGAAACGAGTATGCACAGATAAGAAGGAAGGCGCAGCGGCAGTATGAAAATGACATAGCATCGAAAGTCAAGTCTGACCCGAAACTACTCTACAGCCACATCAGGAGGAAGACAAAAGTCAAGGACCAAGTAATCAGGCTGAGGAAAGAAGGTGGGGAGCTCACAAGAAACGACCAGGAGGTATGTGAGGACCTCAACATGAGATTTCAGGAAGTATTTACAGTGGAGGCTAAAGGGACAACGGAGAGACAAAATAGTGGCGTACAGCAACAAGGGATATACCAACAAGTGTTGGATGAATTACACACAACTGAGGAGGAGGTGGAGTAGCTCCTAAGTGACCTTGATACCTCAAAGGTGGTGGGACTGGACAACATCTCTCCATGGGTCCTTAGAGACGGAGCAGGGACACTATGTGTGCCACTAACCAAAATCTTCAACACTTCCATTGAAACTGGGCAACTACCTGAAGTATGGAAGAAGGCAAATCTTTAAGAAAGGAGACAGAAATGAAGAACTAAATTATAGACCAGTGTCAGTGACATGTATAGTATGCAAAGTCTTGGAAAAGATTATGAGGAGGAGAGTGGTGAAGCACCTGGAGTGGAACAAGATTATAAACGACAGCCAGCACAGATTCATGGAAGTCAAATCCTGTGTCACAAACCTACTAGAGTTTTATGACAAAGTAACTGAAGTAAGAAATGAGAGGGAGGGGTGGGTTGATTGTATTTTCTTGGACTGCAAGAAGGCCTTCGACACAGTTACTCACAAGAGATTAGTACTGAAGCTAGAGGAACAGGCACGTATAACAGGAAGGACACTGCAATGGATCAGAGAATACCTAACAGGGAGGCAACAGCGAGCCATGGTCCGTGATGAGGTATCACAGTGGGCGCCAGTGACGAGCGGGGTCCCACAGGGGTCAGTCCTTGGACCAGTGCTATTCTTGGTATATGTGAACGGCATGACGGAAGGGATAGACTCAGAAGTGTCCCTGTTTGCAAATGACGTGAAGTTAATGAGGAGAATTAAATCAGGCGCGGACCAGACAGGTCTACAAAGAGACCTGGACAGGCTGGATGTGTGGTCCAGAAACAAGTTCCTAAAATTTAACCCCGCCCAATGCAAAGTCATGAAGATCGGAGGAGGACAAAGAAGACTGCAGACAGAGTATAGGCTAGGTGGCCAAAGGCATCAAACCTCACTCAAGGAGAAAGACCTATGAGTGAGTATAATACCGAGTACATCGCCAGAAGCACACATTAACCAGATAACTGCTGCGGCATATGGGCGCTTGCCAAACCTGAGAATAGCATTCCGGTACCTCAGTAAGGAATCGTTCATGACTTTATACTCTGTGTACGTCAGGCCCATCCTGGAGTACGCAGCACCAGTTTGGAACCCACACCTGGTCAAACACTTCAAGAAATTAGAGAAAGTGCAAAGGTTTGCAACAAGGCTGGTTCCAGAGCTAAGGAGAATGTCCTATGAAGAGAGGTTAAGGGAAATCGGGGTGACGACACTGGAGGACGGGAGGGTCGGGGGAGACATGATAACGACATACAAAATACTGCGCGAAATAGACAAGGTGTACAGAGACAGGATGTTCCAGAGATGGGATGCAGAAACAAGGGGCCACAATTGTAAGCTGCAGTCTCAGATGAGTCAATGGGATATTATGAAGCATTTCTTCAGCCACAGAGTTGTTAGGAAGCGGAATAGTCTGGCAAGCGATGTAGTGGAGGCAGGAACTGTCCATAGTTTTAAGACAAGGTATGATAAAGTTCATGGAGCAGGGAGAGGGAGGACCCAGTAGTGGTTAGTGAAGATGCGGGGCCAATAGCTCGGTCTCGACCCCTGCAACCACAATTAGGTGAGTACAATTAGGTGGGTACACACACACATCGGCACTAATCCACACAGCTTTTGAACGTCAGGGTCTACCCCACCCCCTCACTCCCCATCTTTCTCCTCCCCATCTCTACCCTCCCCGGCCATTCCCTGTCCTACCTTCCTGCTCTCTCTCCAACCTTTCTCTCCCTCTCCTTTCCCACCTCCATCACTCTCCCTGACTCCCTCCCTCCCTTTCCCCATCCTTTTCCCCCTCACCTCTCCCCCCACATGTACACCCTCCCGATGCTCTCTCTCTCTCTCTCTCTCTCTCTCTTTTTTTCTTTTTTTCTTTACACAGGGTTTGACAAGGTTAAAGATCCCTAGCTTTATTTACAAGGTATTTACAGGTTAAGGATTCCTAACTTTATTGGCAAGCTAAGAGCTGTTACCTACATCAGCTCATTTGAAAGCATTTTTATTGCTACGAGACATACAAGTAGCGAACAGGATGAAGTTGGAGTCATCTGTGGGCCAGCATTTTCATTTGATCAACTGACTTTATCTCGTTGACATCATTATGCTGTACGAATGTGTTCCATACTCGAGTCATCCTTGGTATATATGATCTCAGATGGAGTGATGTTCTGGAGAAGGGTACGGCCAGAGTGAAGTTGCTGCTTTCTGCCCATCTGGTGGCATAAAAGCTTGTTTCACGCTGTCCTCGAAGTGGATCCAAGTGTGGTACTTTGACAATATTGGCCTTGTACATAACAGTAAGGCCACCCACATCCCTCTTGTGTTGAAGGCTCTGCTGAAATGACAGATCTATCCAGGATGGGTCCAGGCGAGCGATGAGACGTCTTGCTCTGTTCTCTACTCTGTCAAGCAGTCGCGGATGAGAGGGGGGTGGGGGCAGGCAAACCAAGAAAGTGGAGCATACTCAAGGTGTGAGCGTTCTTGTGCCTCGTACAGAATCTTGCAACTCCTGCTGTCAAGCAGATGCGAGATACGGCGAAGTGCTGTAAGCTTCCTGGCTGCCTTGTTTGCTAGATTTACAACATGGTTCTTCATGGTTAATTTGGAGTCAAATTTCACCCCAAGAATATCAACTTCCTCTCCAAGTGCCAACACCTTCCCATTCACCCTTAATACTGCACCAGCATTACCATCATGGTGCCTAGAGACGATTATCATTTTTGTTCTCTCAGGTGCAAATGTTACTTGCCATCTATTTCCCCAAGCTGATATAGCTCTTAGCTGGTGATTGATGTAGCTTAGAACAGCTGGCATTTCTTCTCTTGGATAAGTGAATGTCAGTGTACAGTTGTCTGCATATGCATGTGATTCTGGGATGAGATGAAGAAGGTCGTTGAAGTAGACATTCCATAACAATGGTCCCAGCAAGCTTCTCTGTGGAACACTTGCCCCAGTAGGATGTCTTGCTGATTCCGTTCCATTGAGAACTACACTTAAAGATCTACCATGAAGGTAATCACCGAGGAGACATAGTGTATAACCTGCAATTCCAAGTTCTTGAAGTTTTGCTAAGAGGCCCTGGTGCCACACCCGGTCGAAAGCGCCAGCAATGTCCAGTGCTTCCACACAGCTGACTTTGGATTCATCCAGTGACTGGTGCCACTTAGAGGAGAGGTTTAACAACAAATCAGCAGCAGAGTAACCTTTCCAGAAGCCATATTGACGATCACAAAGTAGTGAGTGGTAGTCAAAAAAATTGTCATTTGTCTTGAGATTATTGTCTCAAGGATCTTACCAGTGATTGACAGGAGTGACACTGGTCTGTAGTTGCTAATTTCTGCTCTGCTCTTCTTTTTGTGAACAGGGACTACATTTGCCTCTTTCCATAGAGAGGGCCATTTACACTGTACTAGGCAGTGCTGAAAGATGCGAGTTAGAGGTGCTGCTAGCTGGTCTGCACATCTCAGCAATCTTGGGCTCAACTTGTCTGGGCCCACAGCGTTTTCTTGGTCAAGCTAGCCAAGGAGGGTCCCTTGCTGGATCAGGAACTTGCATTTTGGTAGCAAAGTGTTCAGCAAAGAGATCCGCCTTCTCTTGACTACTAGTAGAGGTGGTCCCATCCTGTCGATTTAGAGGAGGAATGAGTTCATCAGGCAGATAACCTTGTCTGTTCTTGACCAGGGATCACCAGGTTTTGGAGCCTACCCTACCTGATGCTAGCTTTCTTTTAGTGTCCACCTCCCATTTAGCAATGGCCCACTTTTGAACGTCACCCATATGCCTACAGGCTTGCCTGTGCAAGTTCCTGTTATAGGTGGTAGGATGTCTCTTATACCTTCGCCATGCTTTGTACTTAGCAGTAGCAGCCTCTCTACAACAAAAGCCAAACCAAGGCTGATCTGTAGGCTTCGTCACATATTGCCGGTGAGGAATGTGTTCTTGTTGTAGATTAAGGATGTGTCCAGTGAAGGCTTTCACTTGGTTGTCAACATCCCCTTGGAGAAGAGCATTCCAATCGGTGGTGGTGAGCTCAGAGCAAAGGGCTGACCAATTACCTCTTTCCCGTAGCCAGGTTTTTTAGCCTACCCTACCGGATGCTAGCTTTCTTTTAGTGTCCACCTCCCATTTAGCAATGACCCACTTTTGAACGTCACCCATTTGCCTACAGGCTTGCCTGTGCAAGTTCCTGTTAAAGGTGGTAGGATGTCTCTTATACCTTCACCATGCTTTGTACTTAGCAGTAGCAGTCTCCCTACAACGAAAGCCAAACCAAGGCTGATTTGTATGCTTCATCACATATTGCCGATGAGGAATGTGTTCTTGTTGTAGATTAAGGATGTGTCCAGTGAAGGCTTTCACTTGGTTGTCAACATCCCCTTGGAGAAGAGCATTCCGATCGGTGGTGGTGAGCTCAGAGCAAAGAGCTGGCCAATTACCTGTTTCCCATAGCCAGGTTGTGCGTGTGGACTCCTCACCTCTTTCTGTTGGGATCTTAAGTGTCGTAAAAACAGCCTTGTGGTCAGACGATCCAACGTAGCCGAGGGGTTGACAAGTGACTATGCCTTCTGCCAGATCACTCACTACTCAAGCACTGCTGGCCTTGCTACTGGCAAGTCACAGTCGCTCCTCAAGTAGTGTCCCTGCGATCCCCGTTGGAGAGGGGAACCTCTACCTCGCCGATTACCCACATCAAGATCTCAAGATGAGTTACTCCAACAGAGTCAAGATTGTAAAGCAAAAGGACACAAGTGCAACTAATGTGACATTTTATTGTGGCAACGTTTCGCTCTCCAGGAGCTTTATCAAGCCATTACAAACAATACATGGACACAGAGGGTATATAAAGGCTCAGAGTGAGGTGCAATATTAGTGAGGTACCATATCGATGTTTACTAGTGGTAGTAGTGGTAGTAGTAGTAGTAGTAGTAGTAGTAGTGACAAAAATAATACAATATGGTAGAGCAATTAATTCGTACATGAGTAAAAGGATATAAAAGCTATTACTTGGGTAGCATAAAAATAGGTTGGACAAATATAGACTGGAAAGAGGCAGGTAGTTTCAGTGTTCACTCTCTGCAATGTGCCTTGTGTAGTATAACAGGAGAGACTATGTGATGGCAGGGTTTACTGTTTTCGGGAGGATTCTTGCTAAGACTTCGGAAATGGTGAAGCTGCCGTTGTTTTGTTTAATTGTATTCGAAACAGCGATCAGTGCTGATTCGAGGCACTTGCGTCTGCGGAAATTAGTTTCTTTAATCACTAATTGGGCGTCTCTGAATTTCATGAGATAATTGGTGGAATTTCGGTGTTGTACGCAGGCGTTGTTCAAGTTATCGTTCCTACATGCGTAAATGTGTTCATTGAGGCGGGTGTCGAGGGTTCTTGCTGTTTCACCTACGTATATCTTGTCACAGCCTCCACAGGGTATAGTGTAAACTCCTGCATTGACTGGTTCGTGGTGCTTGGATTTTGTCCTGGTTAGATCCCTTATTGAAGTGCTAGAAGCGATGGCGACTCTGGTGTTAGCTTGTGAAAGTGCTTTTGAGACGTTTAGTGCAACCTGGCTGTTGGGAAGAATTATAACTTTGTTGGGAGTGGTGTTGATGCGTGGAGAATTAATGATCTGAAGAGCTCTTTTCTTGCAGTCTTTGATGAAAAAAGAAGGAAAATGTAACTCAGTGAATGTTTGGTGAATGTATGTACATTCCTCGTCAAGAAACTCAGTCAAGATACCAAGACCAAAAGAGGCACCATCATCGGGTTTTTCCTAAGAGCATACCGAATTTGTAGTCCTGAGTATCTTGACGAGGAATGTACATACATTCACCAACGCATGTAGGAACGATAACTTGAACAACGCCTGTGTACAACACCGAAATTCCACCAATCATCTCATGAAATTTAGAGACGCCCAATTAGTGATTAAAGAAACTAATTTCCGCAGACGCAAGTGCCTCGAATCAGCACTGATCGCTGTTTCGAATACAATTAAACAAAACAACGACAGCTTCACCATTTCCTGTTATACTACACAAGGCACATTACAGAGAGCGAACACTGAAACTACCTGCCTCTTTCCAGTCTATATTTGTCCAACCTATTTTTATGCTACCCAAGTAATAGCTTTTATATCCATTTACTCATGTACGAATTAATTGCTCTACCATATTGTATTATTTTTGTCACTACTACTACTACTACTACCACTAGTGAACATTGATATAGTACCTCACTAATATTGCACCTCACTCTGAGCCTTTATATACCCTCTGTGTCCATGTATTGTTTGTAATGGCTTGATAAAGCTCCTGGAGAGCGAAACGTTGCCACAATAAAATGTCACATTAGTTGCACTTGTGTCCTTTTACTTTACATATTGTCGGTAATTCTTCCAACTTTATTACAGAGTCAAGATTAAACCTACAAGTGGTTTGATCAACGATTCCACCAAGCTTGCCCTTGCTGTAACTGTCAGGGGCTTGAACATCAAGGTCAACACGATCCTTTCCCTCCAAGAATCCTTCATCATCGTCTGTGAGGACGATGTGGAGGCCGAGAAACTACTGACTGGTAATGCCCTGACTACACTACAAGAAGGTGGTTACAGAATCATGTCCTCTCCAGCCTTAAGGGCTAAGAGGACTGTCTTTCTGAAGCGCCTGGACAAGCTGATCACTTCTCAGACCATCGAAGATCTCAAACAATCTGTCGAAGACCAGAACCCTTGGGCCACCGTGGAAAACATTAACAAGATTCCCACGGCCTCTTCAATGCTCAAGATCACCTTTACTGACGTCACAATGGCTTCCCAAGCCATGGCTGAGGGACTAGCCATCTACTATTATTTTATCAACGCCTTCAACATTGAAGCTGAACGTTACCACCACGTCTCTCAATGCTGGACCTGTTTCTCTTACCTCCACTCAACAAAAGACTGCCCTACAAAAGACAAGAAATTCTGTTCCACCTGTGGTAATGAGGGTCACGACTCTAGGACATGCTCTTCCACCGCTACTCTCAAGTGTCTAAACTGCAAGAATAACCACCACACTCTCGCAGCAAAATGTCCTACCTGTCGTGATATCATCAAAAAGAACATAGAAGCAGATCAGAAGAAGTCTCCATTAAGATCACCCACGTATGCAGCTATCACAAAACTGCAGGCCGACACCACCAAACTCCTGAAATCATCCCAGCTCTCCACCACCAGTATCTCCACTCCAGCATGTGACTCAACAAAAATACAGTACTGCTTACTGTATGCTCACATGCACAACATGGCAGCACCAGGCTCCTTCAACACTACCATCAACGAACTCTTCAGACTAAATAACATGCCGGCATTCACATTCCCAGACTCTCCACCTTCTGCTGACATAATCAAGCTCACCCAAGCACCAGAAAACATTACAACTCCAATAACCATAACACAAGATACAACGCAAGATACATCAACAACAACAAAAAACTCCACCGCAGCCACCGACCAATCAGCAGCCTCACCTGATCTACCTGAGACCGCCGCCACCTCCGTCGACCCACACCTCGAATCTCCATCTCAGTCACCAATTGCAAAAAAAGCTAAATTACATCCACCTGTGAGTCGTCCACAAGAAACTACACACCCACTAGAAACAACGAGAGAAGACCTGAACATCAAAAATACAGCACCTATCACCCTGTACACATGCAGTCCAGAATTCCTCACCGTGCATGCAGGCCAAGCTATATACAGCATAAGAGATGGCCGCATCAAGTACACTGTTGCACCAGGAACCGACCCACATACCACCAACGCCATACTAGAAGACCTAGGCAATGACAAAATGCGCATGCTAAAACCTGTCATGCTCTCAAAATCAGCATATAGAAGAATTATAAACGGATCAATCACTCCGTGGCATGATCGCACGTAAGTCACGTGATCACTAGCTGCCGTCTCCTGCCTGCCTCTCGCCTCTCGCCAGTCTCCACCAATCACAAGCCAGTCAACACCTCGCGCTGATGAGATGTACACAGCCGTGCTCCCGATCAAGCTTGCCCTTGTATCCTGACTCTCAAGCTCCTTCCTGCGAATTCCTTCTCGTTGAGCTCTGCTGCTGGGTCAAGCCCTGGCTCTTTCTCTAAGACTAAGGACACTCCTCTCAAGATCTACTCTTCGTCTGTCCAGTCTTCCCCGCTCACCCCTTCATGGGGTCTTACCTAGAATCATTCATTCATTCACTCACTACTGGGTCAAGGGAGGAGCAAGAGATGTGAGTAGGGAAATCAACAAAGTTTCTCATGTCAAATACTGCAAGAAGTTCATCAAAGTCCCTCTGTATAAGGTGTTCGCTGAGGTCAACAACAATTATGATATTTTGACAGTTGTGTTGTAGCAGAAGGGAGTCAATATTTTCCATTAGGAAGTTGATGGGGTCTGCATGTTGCTGCTTCGTCTCTCTCTCTCTCTCTCTCTCTCTCTCTCTCTCTCTCTCTCTCTCTCCTCTCTCTCTCTCTCTCTCTCTCTCTCTCTCTCTCTCTCTCCATCTTTCTTTTCTCTATCTCCTTTTCCTTCTACCTCTCCCTTCTCTCTCCCTCATTCCCCTCTCCCTTTTCTCTTCCTCCCCCTTCTCCCATTTCCCCAGTTCCCTCTCTTTTCCTTCCTCCCTTCCACCCCTTTTCCCTCTAGTCCTCTTCCCATTCTTTCTCCACCCCTCTATCACTCTCCCTGCCCCATGTGCGTCTTGTTTACTGCTACGGTGAGTAATTGATCACAGATGCTGTACGAGTATGCGACGTGGTCAAGTGACCACCGCTCCTTGCACTGTTGCAGAGTGTATTTTAATAAGAGACAGTGCATCTCTTACTTTAGCAGGACAATTAAGGAAAATCCTGCTCCCTCTTTATTACCATAGTAAAGATAGTGGACATTGTTGAGAATTTGGCCTTACCTGCTATGTTTATTATATATCTATATAATGAACACTTAGCTGATAAATGACAGCAAATCGTCTACACAGCCGCCCCTGCAGACGAGGTCTAGAAGCTGTCGAAACCATCACAACAGTGGGCTGTCAAGAGATACAATTTGTAAGTATAAATTACCCCTAGGGGGTGTTATGTCAGCATATTTCATTCGATGATGGCTGACGAATACTTACTTGTTTGGACTCAAAAGTCCACACCTTACTGCCGATTATAGGTTGATTACAACTCCTTGTGACTCAAGAATTGCGCAATCCCTCGATCTACAAGAAATTCGTAACATACCTTGCTCTTTGTAACGTGAGCTATGGTGTTCTCAACACCTTCGACAGATATCGGTGACTTGATAGAAGCTGAAGTGTCCTTGGATGTCCACGTCTTCCATTGTCTAGGAAACGCACACTGGTACACTATGTTCAACAAGATTTGTCTTTATTGTTCACAATGTATCACAAGAGAAGCTGATCACACTTCTCTAAGTGTTTGTGTTAGAGACACTTTGTTCACACTAACGCACAGATCAGTGTCCTTTGCTGGTTATCCTGGCGTCAGTGTCTCGTAGTAGAGTCAAAGTTAGTCTGCCAGACACTACCGTGCTCCATGCCGTCACTGCCCCCAGCACAAAAAAAAACGCTGACCTAGTACCTTGCATCCTTGTCACCTCCTCGATGAAGCAAAGCAGAATGTTTGTTTCTTGCTGTCTTAATCATAGACAACAATGTACACTAGTTTTACTATGGTAATAAAGTGGGAGCAGGATTTTCCTTAATTGTCCTGCTAAGTAAGAGATGTACTGTCTCTTATAAAAATACACGTTGCAACACCCCTGCAAGGAGCAGAGGTCACTTGATTACGTGGCATAGCATCTGTGATCAATTACTCACTCTAGCAGTAAACAAGACGCTCGCCCCTTCTGAGTGGCCCCTCAGGGCTGAGAGGGCTGAAGGGGGCTGAAGGGGGCTGATACCCCCCTCCTGGAGAAAATTTCTCCACAGACATTGTTGTCCATGCTTAAGACAGCAAGAATCAAACATTCTGCTTTCTTCATCGAGGAAGTGGCAAGGAAGCAAAAGTACTAGGTCAGCTTTTTCTTTGTGCTAGGGGAGTGACGGCATGGGGTGCTGTGGCGTCTTCAGATTACTTTTGACTCTACTGAGAGTGACACTGACGCCAGGATAACCAACAAAGAACAACGATCTGTGCGTTAGTGTGAACGAAGTGTCTCACAAAACACAATAAACACTTGAGAGAAGTGTGATCAACTTCTCTTGTGATACGATTGTGAACAATAAAGACAAATCTTGTGGAACATAGTGTACCAGTGTGCGTTTCCTAGACAATGGAAGACGTGGACATCCAAGGACACTTCAGCTTCTATCAAGTCACCGATACCTGTCGAAGGTGTGAAGAACACCATAGCTCAGGTTACAAGAGCAAGGTATGTTACGAATTTCTTGTAGTACGGGGGACTGCGCAGTACTTGAGTCGCAAGGAGTTTGTAATCAACCTATAGTCGGCAGTAAGGTGTGGACTTTTGAGTCCAAACAAGTATCTGTGATCAATTACTCACTGTAGCAGTAAACAAGATATTTGCCCCTTCTGAGAGGGCTGGGCCCCTCAGGGCTGAAAGGGGCTCAAGGGGCTGAAGGGGGCTGATACCCCCCTCCTGGAGAAAATTTCTCCACACCCCACTTCCCACCTCTCTCCCCATTACAAACCCCACTCCCCACACACAACTACAGCACACAACCCATAACCTCTCCCTGGCCTACTCTCCCCTCTTCCCATCCCTCTTCCACTTACAACTCCCCTACATGCACACCCTCCCTATACTCTCTATCTCTCTCTCTCTTTCCTCTACCTCTCCCTTTTCTCTTCCTCTCCCTCCCTCCCCCTGTTCCCCCATTCCCCTCTCTTTTCCCTTCCTCCTTTCCACCACTTATCCCTCTAGCCCCCTTCCCACCTTTCTCCACCCCTCCATCACTCTCCCTGCCCCACTCCACACCTCTTCCCCCTCACAAACCCTCCACTTCCCCCCCCCCACACACACAACTACAGCACACAACCCATTTAAAAACAGGAAGAAAAGATGGCTCAAAGGAGAACTTGAAGGCCCAAGGGATTAGAGGAGAATGGTTCTTATAAGGAGGAATGGATGGAAGAGCAATGCAAGTGGATGGAACAAGAGTGGGGAAGCAAATCAGGCTAGCTTTCTGCAAAAATGGAGAAATGGATGGAGGCAGAGCTTTCTATGAAATTAGAAAAGAGGTTGGAGGAGGAGAGGAGGAAATACGAGTCACAAGTCGAAGCTGCAGCAGCCAGAATAAGGGCCCTAGAATATTAGGTAAATAGGCTGAAGCGAGTTGCAGAGGTATTGACCAGAGGAGACACAGCATCTGAAGCTGGTGCACCTCTACTGAATGAGGGGCCCAACGGGACAGAAGAAGACATAATTTACGCTAAGGCCCTATCAGCCCACCATGCAGGGCTGAGGAATGAGGAGGAAATAAGCAACTGGGAGCAGGGATGGTGGCAGAGGAAGGAGGTGAAGGTGGAGAGGGCAATAGGTCTTGTGCAAAGGCACGACCATATCACCAAGAGCTATGGGAAAAAATAAGGGAGAAAATGGCCATGTACAAACAGGAACCAGAGACAGAGAGAAAGGCAATGGGAAGAGATGAGGGTGAAGTCAGTGTTTCTTCATGGGCTTCATGAGAGCGAGGGAAGGACACACAATGAAAGATGGCAGGAAGGAAGACAGGAGACTGAAAATATCATCAAAGAAATAGGTGAAGAGGACCTGTCTGAGATTGTAAATTTTCAGAGAATAAAGGGGTACTTGAAAGGGAAAATAAATGGCCGGTCAAGATGATTTTCAGGACAGAAACAGTGTGAAACAGGATCCTGCAAGAGAAACCATGGTTGAAGGAATCATAAGCATACAAGAAAGTGTTCCTAGACCGAGACAGAAGAAAAACAGAACAACAGCAGCTGAGGGAGAGGACACAAAAGTGAAAGGAGTTAGGAAGAGAGACTAGGACAGAATCAGCAAAGAGCAACCAGAGCAGGGCAGAACAACAAGAGCAAGCACACACAGAACCACCCCCAGAACCCCACAACCAAACACGCTATCCCAACACAGACCACAATCCACACTTATAACCCTGACCCCACACTACGCTATAGAATCCCACAGCACACTGCCAGGTCCCCCACCCTCACAAACCTCCCCAAAACACAGTGTTGAAGAGGAAACCGAAGGTATGGTACACCTCCTCACATGGCAGACATTGGTCTCGGACACAACTCGAGATAGGGAGCCAAGGCCGCATCATCTCTTGGAAAAGGTCCGGGTAGGGCGATTATAGAACAACAACAACAATGCTTCCTGTACGGCACGTTCTCCACAGCAACACTTGCAGCACACATCACCATTGTATTCACTCTCCCCACCTCCCACCCCCCAGTCTTATGGTGAACAATACAGCCAACACTGAAAATATTTCAAAATTATATGTGTTCTGCTCAATGTAAAGGATGAGGAATGGTGCTTTGATGTAGGTGAATAGATCTTGTTCAGAGGAATAAGAGCGACCCATACTTTCCTAGTATCAAATATGATTACTTCTCATTCTCCATACATTGTATTACCGCTACTAGTTTAGTACTATTCCGTACTACTACTACTATTACTACTACTAATACTACTACTACTACTACTACTACTACTACTACTACTACTACCATCACCACCACTATTACTACTACCACCACTACTACTACTACTACTACTACTAACAACAATAATAATAATAATAATAATAATAATAATAATAATAATAATAATAATAATAATAATAATAATAATAATAATAATAATAATACAGTTTCTGTTATGTCCAAGAGTCTGGGCAGCTAGAGATAAAGGTTAGAATTTAACTATAACTCGGTGTCATGTTGATCTTAGAACTGATGATTATACTTACCTCTAATATAGTGACAAATATGTCATAAACTTATACCACACTGACCTGCAAGAGTATTGTTTGAAACTCCAACAGAATCTTACTTACATCAAACATTGAAGAGTGCCTGTGTGATCTTCATTAAAACCCCACTTACAACAACCGATGCTACTCTGACCAGTAAGAGTGCCGCTGTCAACTCTAGCAAAGCCACACTTACACACTGACCTCAAACATGGAGACAAGTTGAAGAGGAAAGAGGACAGGCAGTATCACATTTCTGAATATCAAGACGCCGAAGATACTGCCAATCAGGCTCATTGTCAGTTGTGTACCATAGAAATAAACCTCTGTAGCGTTACCTGCAAGGAACCAGTAGACAAGTGACATACACCAGTAGACAAGTGCACATACAACAGTAGACAAGTGACATACACTAGTAGACAAGGGCACATACGTCATTTGACACAAATATACAAACTTATGTATATTATTTATCAAATGAAGGTTGAAACTGCAGTTGACGAACACAATAATATAAAGGATATTTTAATCCCGAAATAGACATTAAAAAACATTCAGTGTATTTATGTTAAAAGATAAGCGCCACTTGGAGTATTTATACTGACATTCCTCTCAGTGAATATACCCTGAGAGATTCACCTTTTAGTTTATATTCACTATCATATTCACTTCTCAGAGTATATGCACAGGGATATACACACAAAACATTACGTATAACCAGGAATGCATTTATACTGAGGTATAAATATATTTGAACTAAAAGATGGTTTGAACTAAAAGAGGTTAAGTATGATTTTCTTGTCAAGTTAACAAGTATAAATTATCACACTTATTATTTTATATATGCTGAGAGATACATACCTTATGAAGTATGCAATGAGGTAAGTTTTCTAAGGTTCTTTGGGTAAAAAATTATTAATTTTTACATTAACATAAACGAAGAAATGTCTTTAAACTCATAAGAGAAATTTTTAGAAAGGACTTAATTTTAAATGAGTTCTGCCTAATTGACCAGTTTACCTAATCGGCAAGACATATATCTATATATATATATATATATATATATATATATATATATATATATATATATATATATATATATATATATATATATATATATATATATATATATATATATATATAGGTAGTAGGTTGGTAGACAGCAACCACCCAGGGAAGTACTACCGTCCTGCCAGATGACTGTGAAACAAAAACCTGTAACTGTTTTGCATGATGGTAGGATTGCTGGTTTCTTTTTCTGTCTCATAAACACGCTAAGATAACAGGGATATCTTGCTACTCCTACTTACACTTTGGTCACACTTCACAGACACGCACATGCTATATAATATATACATACATCTAGGTTTTTCTCCTTTTTCTAAATAGCTCTTGTTCTTTTTTATTTCTTCTATTGTCCATGGGGAAGTGGAAAAGAATCTTTCCTCCGTAAGCCATGCGTGTCGTATGAGGCGACTAAAATGCCGGGAGCAATGGGCTAGTAACCCCTTCTCCTGTATACAATTACTAAAAAAGAGAAGAAGAAAAACTTTATAAAACTGGGTTGCTTAAATGTGCGTGGATGTAGTGCGGATGACAAGAAACAGATGATTGCTGATGTTATGAATGAAAAGAAGTTGGATGTCCTGGCCCTAAGCGAAACAAAGCTGAAGGGGGTAGGAGAGTTTCAGTGGGGGGAAATAAATGGGATTAAATCTGGAGTATCTGAGAGAGTTAGAGCAAAGGAAGGGGTAGCAGTAATGTTAAATGATCAGTTATGGAAGGAGAAAAGAGAATATGAATGTGTAAATTCAAGAATTATGTGGATTAAAGTAAAGGTTGGATGCGAGAAGTGGGTCATAATAAGCGTGTATGCACCTGGAGAAGAGAGGAATGCGAGGAGAGAGAGAGATTTTGGGAGATGTTAAGTGAATGTATAGGAGCCTTTGAACCAAGTGAGAGAGTAATTGTGGTAGGGGACTTGAATGCTAAAGTAGGAGAAACTTTTAGAGAGGGTGTGGTAGGTAAGTTTGGGGTGCCAGGTGTAAATGATAATGGGAGCCCTTTGATTGAACTTTGTATAGAAAGGGGTTTAGTTATAGGTAATACATATTTTAAGAAAAAGAGGATAAATAAGTATACACGATATGATGTAGGGCGAAATGACAGTAGTTTGTTGGATTATGTATTGGTAGATAAAAGACTGTTGAGTAGACTTCAGGATTGTACATGTTTATAGAGGGGCCACAGATATATCAGATCACTTTCTAGTTGTAGCTACACTGAGAGTAAAAGGTAGATGGGATACAAGGAGAATAGAAGCATCAGGGAAGAGAGAGGTGAAGGTTTATAAACTAAAAGAGGAGGCAGTTAGGGTAAGATATAAACAGCTATTGGAGGATAGATGGGCTAATGAGAGCATAGGCAATGGGGTCGAAGAGGTATGGGGTAGGTTTAAAAATGTAGTGTTAGAGTGTTCAGCAGAAGTTTGTGGTTACAAGAAAGTGGGTGCAGGAGGGAAGAGGAGCGATTGGTGGGAATGATGATGTAAGAGAGTAGTAAGGGAGAAAAAGTTAGCATATGAGAAGTTTTTACAAAGTAGAAGTGATGCAAGGAGGGAAGAGTATATGGAGAAAAAGAGAGAAGTTAAGAGATGGTGAAGCAATGTAAAAAGAGAGCAAATGAGAGAGTGGGTGAGATGTTATCAACAAATTTTGTTGAAAATAAGAAAAAGTTTTGGAGTGAGATTAACAAGTTAAGAAACCCTAGAGAACAAATGGATTTGTCAGTTAAAAATAGGAGAGGAGAGTTATTAAATGGAGAGTTAGAGGTATTGGGAAGATGGAAGGAATATTTTGAGGAATTGTTAAATGTTGATGAAGATAGGGAAGCTGTGATTTCGTGTATAGGGCAAGGAGGAATAACATCTTGTAGGAGTGAGGAAGAGCCAGTTGTGAGTGTGGGGGAAGTTCGTGAGGCAGTAGGTAAAATGAAAGGGGTAAGGCAGCCGGATTGATGTGTTTAAAGATAGAAATGTTAAAAGCAGGTGGGGATATAGTTTGGAGTGGTTGGTGCAATTATTTAATAAATGTTGGAAGAGGGTAAGGTACCTGGGATTGGCAGAGAGCATGCATAGTTCCTTTGTATAAAGGCAAAGGGGATAAAGAGAGTGCAAAAATTATAGGGGGATAAGTCTGTTGAGTGTACCTGGTAAAGTGTATGGTAGAGTTATAATTGAAAGAATTAAGAGTAAGACGGAGAATAGGATAGCAGATGAACAAGGAGGCTTTAGGAAAGGTAGGGGGTGTGTGGACCAGGTGTTTACAGTGAAACATATAAGTGAACAGTATTTAGATAAGGCTAAAGAGGTCTTTGTGGTATTTATGGATTTGGAAAAGGCGTATGACAGGGTGGATAGGGGGGCAATGTGGCAGATGTTGCAAGTGTATGGTGTAGGAGGTAGGTTACTGAAAGCAGTGAAGAGTTTTTACGAGGATAGTGAGGCTCAAGTTAGAGTATGTAGGAAAGAGGGAAATTTTTTCCCAGTAAAAGTAGGCCCTTAGACAAGGATGTGTGATGTCACCTTGGTTGTTTAATATATTTATAGATGGGGTTGTAAGAGAAGTAAATGCGAGGGTCTTGGCAAGAGGCGTGGAGTTAAAAGATAAAGAATCACACACAAAGTGGGAGTTGTCACAGCTGCTCTTTGCTGATGACACTGTGCTCTTGGGAGATTCTGAAGAGAAGTTGCAGAGATTGGTGGATGAATTTGGTAGGGTGTGCAAAAGAAGAAAATTAAAGGTGAATACAGGAAAGAGTAAGGTTATGAGGATAACAAAAGATTAGGTGATGAAAGATTGAATATCAGATTGGAGGGAGAGAGTATGGAGGAGGTGAACGTATTCCGATATTTGGGAGTGGACGTGTCAGCGGATGGGTCTATGAAAGATGAGGTGAATCATAGAATTGATGAGGGAAAAAGAGTGAGTGGTGCACTTAGGAGTCTGTGGAGACAAAGAACTTGTCCTTGGAGGCAAGAGGGGAATGTATGAGAGTATAGTTTTACCAACGCTCTTATATGGGTGTGAAGCGTGGGTGATGAATGTTGCAGCGAGGAGAAGGCTGGAGGCAGTGGAGATGTCATGTCTGAGGGCAATGTGTGGTGTGAATATAATGCAGAGAATTCGTAGTTTGGAAGTTAGGAGGAGGTGCGGGATTACCAAAACTGTTGTCCAGAGGGCTGAGGAAGGGTTGTTGAGGTGGTTCGGACATGTAGAGAGAATGGAGCGAAACAGAATGACTTCAAGAGTGTATCAGTCTGTAGTGGAAGGAAGGCGGGGTAGGGGTCGGCCTAGGAAGGGTTGGAGGGAGGGGGTAAAGGAGGTTTTGTGTGCGAGGGGCTTGGACTTCCAGCAGGCATGCGTGAGCGTGTTTGATAGGAGTGAATGGAGACATATGGTTTTTAATACTTGACGTGCTGTTGGAGTGTGAGCAAAGTAACATTTATGAAGGGATTCAGGGGAAACCGGCAGGCCGGACTTGAGTCTGGAGATGGGAAGTACAGTGCCTGCACTCTGAAGGAGGGGTGTTAATGTTGCAGTTTAAAAACGTAGTGTAAAGCACCCTTCTGGCAAGACAGTGATGGAGTGAATGATGGTGAAAGTTTTTCTTTTTCGGGCCACCCTGCCTTGGTGGGAATCGGCCGGTGTGATAATAAAAAAAATAAATATATATTATATATATATATATATTTATATATATATATATATATATATATATATATATATATATATATTATATATATATATATATATACCTTCTTCTTCTCTTCATTTCACCTCGTCTTTCATAGACGCATCTGCTGACAAGTTCACTCCCAAATATCTGAACACATTCACTTCCTCTAACATATCTGATATCCAATCTTCCATTACCTAAATATTTTTGTTGTCCTCCTCACCTTGCTCCTTTCTTTTGCTCACTTTTTATTTTCTTCTTGTACATACCCTACCAAACTCGTTCACCAACCTCAGCAGCTTCTCTTCTGAATCTCCCAAAAACACAGAGTCATTAGCAAAAAGCAACTGGGGTAACTCTCATTTTCTGTTAGACTCTTCATCTTTAAATCCCACACCTCTTGCTATCACCCGAACAATCATTTCTCTTACAACCCCATCTATAAAGATACTGAGCAACCATGTTGAAATCATGCATAAAGCCTACTTTTACTGAGAAATAATTTCTCTCTCTCCCTCACTATCCTCATAAAAACTCTTAACTGCTTTCAGTGACCTACGACCTATTCCATATACTTGTGAAATCTTCCACTCCCTTATTCACCTATCATATGCCTTTCCAAATCTATAAATGAAGCGAAAACCTCTTTCCTCTGATCTAAATACTGTTCAGTTATATGCCTGTCTGAAAACACTTGGTATACACATCCCCCTACCCTCCTTAAAGTCTTGTCATTCATCTGTGATCCCTGCTCTCCGTCTTACTCATTAGTCTTTCATTAATACCTCTACCATACACCTTACCAGGTTTATTCAACAGGCTTATTTCCCGATAATTTTTATACTCTTTTTTGTCCACTTTGCTTTTATACAAAGGAACTTTGTAGAGTAGGATAGCAGATAACAAGGAGGCTTTAGGAAAGGTAGGGGGTGTGTAGACCAAGTGTTTACAGTGAAACATGTAGATGAACAGTATTTAGATAAGGGTAAAGAGATTTTTGTGGCATTTATGGATTTGGGAAAGGCACAGGGTGGATAGAGGGGCTATGTGGCAGACGTTGCAGGTGTATGGTATAGGAGGTAGGTTACTGAAAGCAGTGAAGAGTTTTTACGAGGATAGTGACGCTCAGGTTAGAGTATGTAGGAGAGAGGGAGATTATTTCCCAGTAAAAGTAGGCCTTAGACAAGGCTGTGATGTCACCGTGGTTGTTCAATATATTTATAGATGGGGTTGTAAGAGAAATGTATGCTAGGGTCTAGGTAAGAGGTTTGGAGTTAAAAGATAAAGAATCAAACACAAAGTGGGAGTTGTCACAGCTGCTCTTTGCTGATGACACTGTGTTTTTGAGAGATTCTGAAGAGAAATTGCAGAGGTTGGTGGGTGAATTTGGTAGGGTATGTAAAAGAAGAAAATTAAAAGTGAATATAGGAAAGAGTATGGTTATGAGGATAACAAAAAGATTAGGTGATGAGAGATTGGATATCAGACTGGAGGAAGATAGTATGGAGGAGGTGAATGTATTCAGATATTTAGGAGTGGACGTGTCAGCAGATGGGTCTATGAAGGATGAAGTGAATCATAGAAATGATGAGAGGAAAAGGGTGAGCGGTGCACTTAGGAGTCTGTGAAGACAAAGAACTTTGTCCATGGAAGCAAAGAGGGGAATGTATGAGAGTATAGTTGTATGGTGTGAAGCATGGGTGACGAATGTTGCAACGAGGAGAAGACTGGAGGCAGTGGAGATGTCATGTCTGAGGGCAATGTGTGTGAAAATAATGCAGAGTATTCGTAGTTTGGAAATTAGGAGGTGTGGGATTACCAAAACTTTTATCCAGAGGGCCGAGGAAGGGTTGTTGAGGTGGTTCGGAGATGTAGAGAGAATTGAACAAAACAGAATGACTTCGAGAGTGTATAAATCTGTAGTAGAGAGAAGGCAGGGTAGGGGTCGGCCTAGGAAGGGTTGGAGGGAGGGGGTAAAGGAGGTTTTCTGTGCGAGGGCTTGGATTTCCAGCAAGCGTGCGTGAGCGTATTTGATAGGAGTGAATGGAGAGAAATGGTTTTAATACTTGAGGTGCTGTTGGAGTGTGAGCAATGTAACATTTATGAAGAGATTCAGGGAAACAGGCCGGCCGGACTTGAGTTCTGGAGATGGGAAATACAGTATCTACACTGTGAAGGAGGGGTGTTAATGTTGCAATTTTATAACTGTAGTGCAAAGCACCCTTGTGGCAAGACAGTCATGGAGTGAATGATGATGAAAGTTTTTCTTTTTCGGGGCATCCTGCCTTGGTGGGAATCGGCCGATGTCTTAATAAAAAAATATATGCATGCTCTCTGCCAATCACTAGGTACCGTCCCCTCTTTTATACATTCATTACATAAAAGCACCAACTGTTCCAAAAGTACATCCCAACCTGCTTTAATCCCTTCAATCCCAGTTGTTCTGCCACCTTTCATTCTACCCACAGCCTCACGAACCTCCACAACACTCATATCTGGTTCTTCCTCACTCCTAAAAGATGTTATACTTCCCTGGTTAATGCACGAAATCACAGCTTCCCTATCTTCTTCAGCATTTAAGAGTTCATCAAAATATTTCCTCCATTCATCTCTCCCTCTGATAATTCTCCTCTTTTATTTTGAACTGTTAAATTTCTAGACTTTTTCATATTATTAATCTCACTCCAAAACTTTTTCTTATTCTCTGCAAAATTTGTTGACAGCACCTCATCCACTCTATCAATTGCTCTCCTTTTACATTCTTTCACCACTCTCTTAACCTCTCTTTTTCTCTCCATATATTACTCCCTCTTTTTTCACTTCTAATTTATAAAAACTTCTCATATGCTAACCTTTTCTCTCTTATTACTCTCTGTACCTCTTCAATCCACCAATCGCTCTTCGTCTCTCCTACACCCAACCTCCTATATCTACAAACTACTGCTGAACACTAACACTATTCTTAAATACACCCAATACCTCTTAAACCTTATTGCCTATACTTTCACCAGCATATCTTTCTACCAACTGTTGCTTATATCTTTCCCTAATTGTCCCCTCCTTTAGTTTATAAACCTTCACCTTCTCCTTGTACTTCCTCTACAATCGTTTCTCCTACTTTGGTATTCATCTAATATTATATAGCTAATGTTTTCGTTAATAGCAAATGAATATATGCTTTATATTATTTATCTATTATTTTTAGGTTTAAAATGTATGTAGGATGTAACAACTCCACTACACTCTCTGGCTAACCACGCTGCAAGCTACATGATCACTAATTCGATTGCTAATACATGTAGCAAGCCCGCTGAAGTTACATGAGTTACCTACTTTTGGCATTTCTCTCTTTTTTTCTGTCTCTGCCTGCCTGTCTGTCTGTATGCCTGCCTTTCAGCCTGTCTGTCTTTCTGTCTGTCTGTCTGTCTGTCTGTCTGTCTGTCTGTCTGTCTGTCTGTCTGTCTCTCTCTCTCTCTCTCTCTCTCTTCTCTCTTCTCTCCTCTCTCTCTCTCTCTCTCTCTCTCTTGCCGAGTTCCTTGTCTAAGCAACCTCTCCTTTCTGTTCTTCTGGCAGAACTCTGTTCTCTCAAATTTCTTTATTTAGACTCTGTTTTTGGTAGTGTATGTTTCAAATTAGTGACTCCTAACCAACATCTTGTACTCTGTTGCAGCTCTTTCACATGGTATTATCTAGAGAAGGATTTTGTACTTTCTGTGGTAGTGTCTTGCATAACACTCCAGGATTCTGGTCCCATGTCTAACTCTAGACCACTTCGCTTGGATCTTCCACTGTAGTTGTCAGCTTTGGGACAAGCTAAATTTGTTCAGTAATAGAGAACTTTTTGCTTTATGGGAGGACATTACTGACTGTTCCCCGTTAAGGTCGTTGTTTGATCTCTTCCCTTTCCTGACTCTGTGTTGTTCACGTCTGCTTCGTGCATGAATGTTGTCTGCTACTGTTCTAACAAGCTGTTATACTGCCTCTCTATGGGTCGAGAATAACCAGACACACACATATACATACACGCTACTCCTGCATTTTTGACTTCACTTCAGTACAATAACATACCAGATAGTACAGTTTCTGAGAGTGTTTTGTGTACTGTATTCTAACTGAAATGCTGAAACCACCATTTAAGTTACATGTACAAACTATTCATAATAATATATATTAAATATTGAAACAATACTCCAGCATCGAGTAGGAGCCTAACTCCATTATTATTCTCCAGTGTTGTGTAGGAGCCTAACTCCATTATTATTCTCCAGTGTTGTGTAGGACCCTAACTCCATTATTATACTCCAGCGTTGTGTAGGACCCTAACTCCATTATCATACTCCAGCGTTGTATAGGAACCTAACTCCATTATCAAACTCCAGCGTTGTGTAGGAGCCTAACTCCATTATTATACTCCAGTGTTGTGTAGGAGCCTAACGTCCATTATTATACTCCAGCAGTGTGTAGGACCCTAACTCCATTATTATTACTCTGCGATTGTATAGGAACCTAACTCCATTATCAAACTCCAGCGTTGTGTAGGAGCCTAACTCCATTATTATACTCCAGTGTTGTGTAGGAGCCTAACTCCATTATTATACTCCAGCATTGTGTAGGACCCTAACTCCATTATCATACTCTGCGTTGTATAGGAACCTAACTCCATTATCAAACTCCAGCGTTGTGTAGGAGCCTAACTCCATTATTATACTCCAGTGTTGTGTAGGAGCCTAACTCCATTATTATACTCCAGCATTGTGTAGGACCCTAACTCCATTATCATACTCCAGCGTTGTATGACCATCCATTATCATACTCCAGCGTTGTATAGGAGCCTAACTCCATTATCAAACTCCAGCGTTGTGTAGGAGCCTAACCCTATTATTAAGTTGAGGTTTATTGTAAATATTATTCCATATTAACATCCTTTTGTTATTAAATATCCCAACTTTCATTTGGTTGGTTTATATTGATTCAGATGTAATGTAAAAGCGTTATGAGAAGCTGTCTTTGATACAGGTTGACTCTTTTGAGTGGTAAGCAACGACCTGTTACAAAACCGGAAACAGCTTATATGCTAGAAGGGGATCAGTAAGATGACCTTGTAGTATTCTCTTGAGGTCTCTATTTTAATAGAAGTTGTATGTGGTAATAATATATATTGAGATTCACATTCATCAGTGTATAGACCCCGGGAGATACATACCTCTGAGAGTATGTAAACTGAGAGATACACATTTCTAATTATATATATATATATAAATATATATATATATATATATTATATATATATATTATATATATTATATATTATATATATTATATATTATTATATTTTAAATATATTATGTTTATCGAGAAACATATACCTCTCAGTATACATTCACTAAGACATATATACCCCTGACTGTATACTGACTGATACCTCTTAACTCACATTCTCTAATATATATACTACTCTTAGTGAACATACACTCACAGATTAATTCCGTTAGTTTATACTCTGAAGGATACATTCCTCCCAATGTACATACAATGAGACACAACTTATAGTCAGTATGCAGTTGCTCATCGCAATCACTGAAAGAAAGAAGCCTTTCTCTGTATATTCACTAAGAGATATCCTTGAGTGCACATACTCTGATACACACATAAAACTTCTACCATACCAACCAAAACATAAAGCCACTTCTCTTTGGAGAAAATTACATACCAAGTATGGATATAGCAGATATTGCTCCCCCGAGGAGTGATAGAGCCACGGGGACGACTGGCATAGTACGACTCCCCAGGAGGTACTCCTGAGTGGTCACCACTCCACGGTTCTTGATGGAGCTGTACACACCGATGCCCACCGATATCACCAGCAAAGTAGCGAACGCAGCATAGTCCACCAGGGTGAACTTTGACCCCACAACTCCCTCGTTCACGGGAGTCTCCTTAGTCCCTTCCATCCTATGCAGAACCAAGGACGTACTGTAGGAACGTACTCCAGGGACGTACTGTAGGGACGTACTCTAGGGACGTGGCAGAGATGATAAAAACCTCTTGATATGAAAGAATCCTCTTGAGACACTAAGCATTATAAAAATCTTGCTATGCATGATTTTGTTCATTTCCTGTCTGATGAAGATGAGTTTTGAGCACAAGTGACAGTAAAATTATAAATGTTGATATGATACTAAGAGGTGAAATTTGCTATTAAAATACTAGAAAAACTGTCTCATTCTCACCCTTCCTTCAGTACACTACCACGCTCTTCTGTCTACTAGACGCTTCTCTCCACACTGCCATACTAGCAGACTTAAGGGAGCGCTCAGGTTCACGCGCGTGGAGCAAAAAACAATTCGAAAAAATATGAAAATGGAGTTATTGTTACCAAAAAATAGCTGAACTTTCTGGCTACACTCTGGTATAATTATTATCCTTGTACGATGTTTCTAAAAGGAATTACAGCCATTTATAACAGGCATGGTGACAGCGCGACGCGTCATATTGCGTAAGAAGGCTGAGCTGTAAACTAACTTCCCTTTTAAACACCCCTAAAATTAAATCCCACTTAAGGACAACAACTCCTTTAAACCCTTTTTTATAAACCAAAGGACTTCCTAAAAGTCCCTTTCCCCAAGGGACAACAAACTTAAAATGGGGGTCCGAGGGGGCAGGGAAAAAATGAACCCAAAAAAAAAAATTTTTAAAAAAAACAAAAACCCGGGGGAAAAACCCAATAAAAACAAAAACCCCCATAACCCCCCCAAAACCCTTATGCCCCTTTTTTTGGAGAAAAATTAAAACAAAAAAAACCAAATAATTCCCCCCGGGGGGAAAAAGCGAGGGGGAAAATGGCATTTTTCCTTTTTTCCCTGAAAAAGGGGTTTTTTTGGAAAAAAACCCAGGTTTAAAAAAAGGGAAATTGTACAAGATGGGCTTTTAAAAATGGGAAAAAAAATGTCCCCACCCCCCCTTTCCCAAACAACTCCCCGTTCCCGGGGGTCTTTTTAGCCCTTCCCCCTTTCCCAAACCCAAAAGATTTAAAGGAAACGCCCCGGGGACACTGTGGGCGTCAAAAACTTGGAAAAAATGAAAAATTTTTGTTAAAAAAAATTCCTAAAACCCTGCTTAAAAACCCCCCCTTCAGGATAATTTTTTTTTCCTTTTGATGAAAAGTTTTTAAAAAAAAACAAGTATTAAAAATTAAAGGGGATATATACTAAAAAGGTAAAATTTGTTTAAAAATTTTTTATTTTTGAAAACTTTTCTTTTCATGCCTTCATTTTAACTCCCAGGGGGCTCTTCTGTTTCCAGCCCCTTTTTCCTTCCAAAAGCTTTTAAAAGCTTAAAGCCCCGGCAGGCGGGACAAAAAAAACAATTCAAAAAATTTTTTGAAAAGGGTTAGTTTAAAAAAATGCTAATTTCTTCCTTCCCTGGTTTAAATTACCTTGACAAAGGTTTCTAAAAAATTTAACCCCCTTTTAACCATGGTTTCCCGCTGGGGGCAATTCTAAGAACCTACCCTTTTTCCCCCGCCCCCCCTTTGGGGAAAATTTTTCCCCCCTTTTAATATTTTTATTTAAAATACAAATTTACGGGAAATTTGGGGGGAAATTTTCTTTTAAGGTTGCAGCCACTCCCCTTTTCCTAAAAAATTTTCATTTCCTTCCTATTTAACCCTCGAAAAATTTTTTAAGAATACTTGGTAAACAGAAAGAAAAAAATTCAAAAAAGGTTCTTTTTAAGGGTTTAAAAGCCATACCTTTAAAAAAATAAGCCCCCCTTTTATTAAAAAGGCCTTTCGGGACGCCCCTTTACCCCCTTTTGGGTGGATTTTTTTTAAAAAACCCCCAAGGAAGAAAAGTGGGGCCCGGAAACCCAAAAACCCAGGGGTAACCCCCAACAAATAAAACAAAAAAAAAAAAAAGTCAAAACCACAAAACAGGTCAAAAATTACACCACTGACTCAAACATACACAAAATAACCCCCGTTACAAACAAAAAATTCACCAAACCCCTTGGGGGGGGGGCCCCCCCAAATTTTTGTCCCCAAAAAACCCCCCAAAAAAACCAGGGCCCTTAACCCCCCCCAAAACCCTTTTTAATGTTTGAAAAAAAACCAATTACCCTTGGAGCCCATTTGGGCAAAGCCCTTTAAATTCCAAAAGGCAAAAACTTTCAGGGAAAAAAGGCTTAAAAAGGCATGAATAAAAACCCCCCCCTTATTGGATTTTAAACCAATGAAGGGAAATTTCGAAGAGAAAGGCGAAAAAATACATTTTTCCAAAGGGTTTCGCAGGTTCGAGTCTCCTCAGCCAGAGTTTTGTGTTTGTGTATATTTGGGACTTTCTTGCAAAACCCTTGGGCATTTTTAATATTCTAGAAACTGATGCTCCCGGGGGAAAGACATGAAAAGCTGAAGCCTTCTCCCTAAAAAGTTTGGCCCGGGCCTTGGGGTTTAAAAATTTAGGCAAAAATGGACCCCAAAGGGTTTTGGGTTCCAGTGGGGGTAGATTGGTGAAGCCCCGCGTACCTTTTTTTCCAAAGGGTTCGTGGCTCGAGCCCCCCTTTTCACCAAGAGTTTCAGTGTTTTTTATATATATAAATTTAAAATTATAAATAAATATAATATATATATATATAAATAATAAATATCTAAATTTTTCCAATAAAAAACACTGGGGAATAGCCAAGAATCAAACCCCTTTGCCGTTTTGGCCTAAACCCTGGGTGCGAAAACTCAGGGAGGGGCCCTTAAATCCAGGGACTAAACACACACACACACCCCCCCCCCCCCTTTTTGAGAAATGGGTTATCAGCTAATTTTAAACAGGGAAAACTTAACTTAAAAAAGAAAACCCAAATCGCCTGCAAAAGCCGCCCCTGCGACGGGGGTTCTTGAAAAGGCTGTAAAAGTAAACCCCTAAACGGGCTGTAAATGAGTTAAAAATTTTGTAAGTTTATAAATTACCCCTGGGGGGGTGTTATGTCAGCATTTTCATGCACTGATTGCTGACGTTTACTACTTTTTTTGGACTAAAAAATCCGCACCTTACGGCCGACTATAGGTTGATTTACAAACTCCTTGCCTACCCCCAAGAATTTGGCCAGCCCCCCATTTTACAAAAAATTTCATAAAAACCTTGCTTTGTAGCGTGAGCTATGGGGTTCTTCACCCCTTTTCGCAGATATCGGGGGGATTGATAAAAGGGCTTGAAAGTGCCCTTTGGAGGCCCCCCACGTTTTCCTTTGTCAGGAAAAGGGCACACTGCTAAAACTATGTTCCACAAGATTTGTTTTATTGTTCACAATTTTAATTCACAAAAAAAGCTGATCACATTTCTTTTTAAGTGTTTATTGTTTTTTAGAGAATTTTTGTTCACACAAACGCACAAAACGTTTCTTTGCGGGGTTATCCTGGCATCATGTAACTCTAGTAGGTAAAAAGAAAATTGAAGACCCCCAAAACGCCCCACGTCTTACTCCCCCCACAAAAAGGGAAAAAGCTGCCCTTTTGTATTTGCTTCCTTCCCAAATTCCCCTCGATAAAGAAAAGGGCGGGAATGTTTGTTTTCTTGCTGTTTTAAAGGGCATAGACAACAATGTCCACTATCTTTCCCAAAGGGTTTTAAATAAATTTGGGAGCAGGATTTTTCCCTTAATTTGGGTCCTGCAAAGGGTTTAAGAGAAAAACTGTCTTTTATTAAACTACATTTTGGCAAACTGCAAGCAGCATGGTCGAAGCGCCCCAGGGCCCTTTTACTCATACGGGCGTCTGCGGTCAATTACTCGCTGGGGCATAAACAAGATGCTTCCCCCCTTTGAGAGGGCGGGGGCCCCTCGGGGCCCAAAAGGGGCTAAAGGGGGCTGAAGGGGGCAAAGGGGGAATGTTACCCCCCCTCCTGGGGGAAAAATTTTTTCCCCACACGGGGGGGGGGGCAGGGGGTTCCTGCGGTAAAACTATTCATCATTTAAAACATCAATTTGTTTTTCTCACTCGCCACCACTGCTCCTTGTCTTTTTTAAACAGATTTGGGTTCTGTGCGGTTTCTGGAGAATCACTAATTTTGTTTTAAAACACGTGAAATTTCCCTAACTGTACTAGTTTATTTTTTTGCCCCTTTAAATTACTAAAACCTTTGTTTAAAACATCAATGCCCGGGAATAAATTCCTTTTTATATCAGGATATATGGTCAAAAATTTTTCCGAGGGCCCTTTGGGGGCCCTCGGCCCCATCATTGCAATAATCACTATGCCCCACCAGGTCTTAAGGACAAATATTTTCGGGAAAAACCAGCTCCTTTAAATTTGTTCTCTCAATGGGGTTAAATTAGTTTCTCCCCAAAATTTTTCCTCCCAACTTTTCAACATTTTAAATTAAGGTGTTTAAATTTTACTTTCTGATTTGCCGGGTTTCGAAAAAAGAAGGATCCTCTATTTTTTTTTTTCATTCATGGGGAGGAACGGGTTCGACCTTCTGCCAGGGAAATAAATGGGGATGGATTTAACATTCTAAATTGCCCCAGACCTCGGTAACATAATTAGAGGTCGGTTGTTGACTCTTTTTCTATTTAAATCACATCGAACAAATTTTTTCTAAGTCGATTCTTTGACGATGAAGGGGTCTTCCCTTTAAAAAACGTTTTAAAAAAGCCCCATCATTTTTTCATAAAATCCGCTGTGGGCCCGGGAGATTTAGGAGGAATGTATCTCCAACAACAAAAAAAAAGCGTTGATTCAGCATCTTTTTTTATTTGGTTTGATCAAAGATCTTTTCTTATAAACCAGCACCAGCAACAAAGTTCGTTGCTTTTCTCAAAACATCAGTCGGGGGATGCCCTTTGGCTTTCAAACCTTCCCGAATTTAAATTTTTATAAAGGTTTTTTAGCAACATGGGAGGGCTTACTTCTGGGTGTACTGCTCTAGTCTAGCAAAGTGAACAAACAAAGTACCCCCTTGATGGGAACTTTGTCAACTGTTTTGGTTAAAAATTTTTGGTCCGTGTAATTAAAACCGTCACCCAAATGGGGGGTGATATGACAAAAATCCCTTTTAGGGGATATGGAGGTGGACATGGTTTCTGAATACTCGCAAGTCCCTAGTGACGAAAGTAATACAGTCCCTTATTTTTTTTTTTCCACTTTGTCGACCTTGAGGTTTTCCCGTAGGTTGTCGTATATGAAAAAGTGTGTCAGCTACCCCCAAAATCCGCAACACTTTACTGTGGGCGTTTTTAAAAACAATCAGTTTTTGTTTTGCCAATGAATTTTTGGGGTTTAAAATTTTTGGGTGTATGGGTTCTTTTGGTAGTGAAAAAAATTTTTGAAAATTTTTCCTTTGAATCTTATAAATTTTTTTTAGCGAGATAAAGTTCCCAAAGAATTTTAAACATAACAGATTTTTTGGGGGGGTTTATCTTGTGTTTTTAGAAATTTTATTTGTAAAGAAAACATCTTTTTTGTATTAGTTTTTACCCAGTATTTAATGGGTTCAAGACATTCATAATCCCGGGTTTTTTTCCCTTTTAAAGAAATTTTTGGGCAAAACTGAAATTTAAGAGTTTAACCCAAAGATAGTAATTAAAATCCATCAATAATATTTCTGTTTTTTGGGCGGATTTTTCACAACTTAATTTTGCTGTGTTCAAGCAGACGTTACTTCCCGGCATAATGGGGAGCTTTTTGCTGAGGCCAGTTTTTTTTCATTAGAGAGACCCGTTCGGTCCGTGGAGCCATAATTTATTACCCCCAAATTTCCTTGAGTGGGGGCACCCCAGTGACAACATGTCAGGTGGGGTTCCCCCTTTGGGGAGAGACGTGGAAAAGGATAATCTTTTCCCCGAAACTCTTTTATTTCGTACTCTGTTTTTTGTTTCAAAAGACCAGCTTACTCTTATTTTTCTTTAAAACTGGGAAAACTGTTCTTATCAAATCCAGATCACGGTTTTTTTTAAAAAGTGAGATGATTTAAATACTTTGTTGAGATAGCCGGAATTTTGTACCTACATAGAGTGCTGCAGTTCCAATTGTGGTACTGTTTGACCTTGGGTTCTAAACCCCGGCCTTAGAAATAATTAGTGTAAATTCCTTCACAAAACTCATGTAAGCTACAGGCATAAACCCTGGGTTTTTCCCCATTTAAAAGAACACATGTAATGTGTAATTGTTTCCCTCAAAACCCCCCTTTTTTCTGGGAAATTTTTTTAAAAAAAAAATTTGAAATTTTTTTAAACTCCCCCGGAATTTTTATTCCCCGCTTGAAACATTTTTAGAGGCAATTTCTTTACCCCATTAATTTTGAAACTTTCCCTGCATCTTTCATAAAAACCTTTTACCCCTTTTTTGGTTTAATTTGGTGGACGAGTCCTAGAGGATCAAAAAAATTTTGATACCTCGACAGTAAACTACTTTAGTGAGTGTACTGCATGATTTTGTTTTCTTTTGAGACTAAATTTTCTTCCTGTGTGTTCCCAATTTAAATCCCGGGGATTAAAATTTTTGGCCCCAAACAGGAAATTTTAGCTTTAGGGAAATCTTCCTTTTATAAGTTTTCCCTTTTAAATTTCATTGAATTTGATTCCACATCCTTAGAGGATTTTTGCTTCTTTCATCTCCTTGTTAGTTTCCTTTTTAAGGATTTCAAAACCTCCTCTTTTTTTACAGCCCCCTTTAAAAATTGTCCCATAGAAAATTTTCTTTAAGATTTTTTTTGAAGGGACTTTTAGATTTCTTCAAAAAGTTAATTTAGAGTACTTTTAGTTAAAAAAAGGAGAAAATTTTTCCCCCCAAAAAAAAACTGAATTTTAAACGATAAGTTTTTTACAGGATTTTGGGGGATCAATTTTGGGTTTTCAGGCCACAAGAAAACGAGTAAAAATCTCTATCTATTTCTTTTAGTTTCTACGTAAGGGAAAACTTTGGGAAAAATCAGCCGTTTTAGGATATGGGTTTTTTGCGAAAAATTTTTTAAGCCGCTCCAAACTTTTCGTTAGTGAGGGGCCGGGCATCAGACAAGGTTTATTAAGACTTGCTACATCCCTTTATTTGCAAAAGCGCTCAAATTTTATACAACACGTAAAATGGGTGGTTTTTTAGAATCTTTTTTTTGACCCCCATGGTGCGGAAAAATAAAAAAAACTTTGTCTTCAAAATTATCTTCGACTATTTCCCCAATGGAAAATTTTTTTGTTTCCAAACTGTTCTTGAAAGATATTATCATAGACAGTCAGTAGCTTTTGGATTCTTTTTTAGCTCATTTTATTTGTGCTTTCATTTGTCCCAAAAAACCATGGGGATAATTGCTAGGCAATTGGGTGGGTTTTTTTTCCAAGGTAAACCCAACCCCCAAACTGTCCCCTCTTTATATTTGACAGGGGGCCAAAAAAAGGTTTAAGTCGAGGGCCTTGTGGGCTTGGTTTTTTTTTGCTTTAATACCAAAACGCATCTAAATCCCAAAAAACTTATCAACTGGTTCATTCATTTTCCCACAGTAAAAGATAAATTTTTTCTTGGTACATATCAGCGGGTTTTTTTCGTAACTAGGAAAATTTTCCACTGAATCAATATCAGCTTCTTTTCCCCCCTTTTTAAAGGGGAAAGGGATACATTTTCATGTGGGCCTCCTGCCCTTTTTTTTAGCAAGTGAATATTTATTTTACTTTCTAATTTTTGGGACAAAAAAAAGGGGAATTTTAAAACCAATTTTCCCAAAGATTTAAAACCCAAATTTGGGCTAATATGTCCGTCCGTAAAGTCAGGGGGAAAGGGTAACTTGACCTTAGCTGCTTTCCGTGCGCAACTTTTTCTTTTAAACCCTGGATCTGCAAAAGACTTGGCAAATCATCTACACCACCCGCTTTTAAATGTCTTTTTCCTGTTTTCTAACCAACCGTTTTCTTGGGTGGTCATATTCCCGTTTTTTGCCCGAATTGTGGAAAAAAAAAGCTATACTAACGTACTTTGGCAAAAGGGGTTTTTTATTTTAGTTTCCCGCGCACTGTTTTTTCTTTTTGAAGGCCTTTGTGGGGCCTTGATCCCAAAAAATGGTTTGCACATTGGGGTTTTTTGTTTTTCAAAAAACCAAGGGCTATCGGTAAAGGGAAATTGCTTTAAAAAATTACCCCAACATTTTTAATGCTGTTTTCCTTTTTTGACTTCCTGATTCGTGGAAGGGGCTTCTGCGTTCAGCAAAAGTATTTGGGCATAATGTGTATGATGCATACCCTTTTTCATTTAAAAAAACTTCTTTTAGTGAGCATTTACCTTAATTTTTTTCACCTAAACACTGATGCAACTTTTTTTAGCTGATGAACACGTTGTTTTTCTTGCCCTATTGAAGTGTATTGAATACAAAACTGTGCCCAATTGGGGTTCCATCACAAAGTACAAAATTTTGGAGTTTGGTTTATGTATGACATCCGGGTTTTCTGGGCCCCGGGTTGTATTCACAGCTTGATAAATGCCTATATGGGATTTCCCATTATGTGGTTTAGTGGGTTTAGGTATACTCTTTTTATACTGGGGTTAAAGGGTTTTAAATTATCCACTAAATTTTTTTGGGATTTTTCATCTTGTCTCGTTGCTTGCATGCATGAAACTATTGTTTGTAAACCATTGCTAATTTCTTCACAAGTGAAATTGCATTTATTGAACATAATATTTAATCGTTCAATAGATTGTGATGACAATTTATCCTGTACAATACCACTGATAAACCAGTCACATTGCCTTAGGTCATATTTAGCACCAAGAATCTGAGACTATTGTCTAATGTGATTCTAAATGCTGTAAGTCTAAAAAAAACAATGTTTGGGTTGCTTCAAGCTTGATATTATGACTGCATGTCTAACTCTAGCCTTGTCAGCATCGAAGTAATTGTCTGCTAAGACACGTAAGGCTATTTGATAATTGCCTTTAACCACCGGAAATGACTTAATCAGTTCATAGGGTTCTCCCTTCACAAGACATTTAAGATAATTGAACTTAGCAATCTCATCTACGTCAGTTCGTGAATTTACTATGGATTGAAAACCACTAATGATTCTTCATGATTATAAACCCTTGGAAATAGGTAATGACAATGTATGTAAGCTTGGTAATGGGACACTTGTTGTTAAGGTGTAACAGGTGTTTGGCCCACTAGTACAGTAGGTCTCTGTGACAGAATTTTGCGGCAGATAGCCTGTATCCTGTCCACCTTAATTGTTGATTACTAAATGTACCCAAAAAACATTTTTAATTTCATCCTCAGATGGGTTTTGATTCAAGAAAATTTATTTTCATAATGTGTATAGTCTGAATTAATTATTTCCAGACGTCGTGTAAGTAATTCAATTTGACCTCAAGATCATCAAAATCTATGTTTGTATCTTGAGTTAAATCCTATACAGACTGAAATTAGATTTTTAATTGTGTAATCTTAGTTGTAAAGACTAAAAACTAAGTTTTCAACAAGCCATTTTAATGGTATACTGAAAATTCCAGCACCAAAATTTATAGAGTGTTTAAAAAACACTGTACTGCTATAAACAGCTGAGTTTTTGTTATGCTTAAGTCAGCAATAATCAGTCAGACTACTGATCTACTAAGCTTAACCTCAGGGTCAATGACCATGAAGGGTACAGAGTACATTTTGGACAGTGTTTATGGCTTGAGTTTGCTGTGTCAGAATGACCCCGATGATTAATCGTAAATAACGATATTATACACTTCATTCACTATACACTATAAATGTCATTGTATAACTGTAAACGCACGTGAATATTAACTTAACATATATAAATGTCACTGTTAAATTATATCTGACCTGTAGAAACTGAAGTGTCCTTGGATGTCCCCGTCTTTCCATAGTCTAGGAAAACCAATGGTACCTAGTTCCCCAAATTTGTCTTTATTGTTTTTTCCCCAAACTTATCACTAAGAAGCTGATACACTTTCTTAAGTGTTTATTGTGTTTTATGAGATACTTTGTTCACACTAACGCACAGATCGTTCTTTGCTGGGGTCCTGGGGTCAGTTCCCCTCTCAGTAAGTCAAAAGTATTCTGAAGGATGCCACAGCGCCCCCACAGTTACTTCCCCAGCACAATGAAAAGCGACCTAGTCTTTTGTTCCTTGCCATTTCCCCGAAAAGCAAAGCAAATGTTTGATTCTTGCTGTCAAACAAGACAACAATGTCCACTTTCTTTACCATGGTAAAAAGTGGGAGCAGGTTTTTCCCTTAAATTGCCCCTTAAAGGAAAGGGGAAAACTGTTTTATTAAAAACTACACTTTGCAACACTGCAAAGGCGTCCGAAGCGACCACTTCCCTACTCATACTGCATCTGCTATAAATTACTCGCTGTAGCAGTAAAAAAGATGCTTGCCCCTTTGAGGGGGCGGGCCCCTCGGGGCTGAAAGGGGCTAAAAGGGGGAGGGGGGCGAAGGGGGGGGATACCCTGTGGAAAAAATTTCTCCAGAGGGGGGTATCAGCCCCTTTCAGCCCCCTTCCCGGCCCCCTTGATTTTCCCCCTTTTCACCCTGGGGGGCCCCAGCCCCCCAAAAGGACAAGCGTTTGTTTTTTTTTACAGCAAGAAATTGATACAGATGCGTAGGGTAGGGGCAGGTCGCTTCGCCCCACCCCTTGCAGCCCCGGGTGCTGCGAGTGTTTTTTAATAGAGACAGTATATTTTACCTTAGCAGGAAAAATTTAAGGAAAACTTGTCCCCTTTATTACCACAGTAAAGTAGTGGACATTGTTTCATGCTTAAGACGCAAGAATCAAACATTCTGCTTTGTTTCATGGGGAAAGTGGAAAGGAAGCAAAGTCATTCATTTTTCCCTTTGTGAAAGGGTTTGCAGTGACGGCATTGGGGTGTGGCGTCTTCAGATTTTTTGACTCACTGGAGTGCCCTGACCCAGGAAAACCAACGGGGGAACACTATCGTGCATTAGTGTGAAAAGTGCTCATAAAACACAAAAACACTTAAGAAAGTGTGTCAGTTCTTTAGTTTTAAAGATTGTGAAAAATTTAAAGCAAATCTTGGGGAACATATTGTACCAGTGCGCGCTTTCCAACTTTTGGAAGACGGGGACTCCAAGGACACTTCAGTTCTATCAAATAGCCGATACCTGTCGAAGGGTTTGTGAAAAAACGCCATGCCCCCCTAAAAAGAGCAAGGTGGGTTTACAAATTTTTCTTGTAGTAGGGGGGGATGCGTAGTTCTTGAGTCGCAGGATTTTGGTAATTTAACCTTAGTCGCGAAAGGTGCGGATTTTTTGAGCCCAAACAAGAGTATTTGTCAGCAATCAGTAAATAAAATATGTGCATAACACCTCAGGGGTAATTTTAATCTTACAAATTTTAACTCATTTCCCCCCTTGAGGATGACTTTGACACTTTCAAGCCTCTCTGCGGGGGGCGGCGTGTAGGTGAGCGTCTTTCTAAGTTAAGTTTCCCTATACAAACTGTTTAAAACTTAGCTGATAATCATTTTTTCAACTATTGTAGCCTAACCGGAAAAAGGCCACCTGTGGCCCAATATTTTGTACACAGTGTACAAAAAACCACAAGCGAACCCTCAAAAAAAAGCGTAAAACTAGTGTTTTACAAAAAAAATCAGTGTAAAAGGGGGCCCCTCCAGACCCAATCACAGAGAATGGGCAGCCAAAAGAAAACGGCGTCACCCAGCATTCACCCAAAGGGAAAGGGGAGCGGGGTGACTCATCAAAAAGAAAACGGGGGTGGAAACCCCGGCATCCACTGCTCAGTCTCAAAAAATCGTGAAAAGAAAAAAAACCCAATGATGTGGGTTTGTTGAGGTTATACCTGTGTTTTTAATGTTTATAAACAAAATTAAGAGACAAGATTGTGTTAAAGTTTGTTTTTTTAAAATTCCCTTTTTTAATTACCAAAACATATAAAAAGTTAAGCTTTCAAATATAATAAAACAGTGACATTTATATATGTGAAAGTAATATTCACTGTGATTTACAGTTACCAGTGACTTTTATAGTTTTTAGGAATGAAGTGTAAAAACGTTTTTTACGAAAATCTCTTGCGGCTGACACAGCAAACTCAACCAAAACACCACCCATTGTCTTGAAACCCTTTGGTCATTGCCCCGGGGTTTTTGCTTAGTGGGGTCGTAGTGTCTGACTGATTATTCCTGATTTAAAGCTAACAAAACTGTTTTTATAGAACAGTGTTTTTTAAACATTTAAAGTTGGTGCTAGAATTTTCAATAACCTTAAAATGGCTTTTTTGAAAATCAGTTTCGTCTTTCAATAAGATTACACAATTAAAAAATCTAATTTCAGTCTGTATAGGATTAGCCAAGATACAAAATAGATTTTGAGATTTGAGGTAAAATTTGAATTATTACACAATCTGGAAAAAAATTTAATTCGATTTACCATTTGAAAAAAATTCTTGAAACGACCCATCTGAGGATAATTTTAAAAATTTTTTGGATCTTTTTAGTTATCAACATTAAGGGAAATGGAGTACGGCTATCTGCTGCAAAACTCTTCACAGAGACCTACTGTAACTGTGGTCAAAAACCTGTTAATTGTAACAACAAGTGCCCCATTCCCAAGTTCCCTACAGTGTCTTACCTATTTTCCAAGGACATAATTATGAAAAAATTCATTAGGGGTTTTTTAAATCCATAAAAATTCACGAATGACATAGATGAATTGCAAATTTCAATTTAACCTTAAATGTTTTGTAAAGGGAGAACCCTAGAATGTTTTAATCTTTTCCCGGTGGTTAAAGGTAATTATAAAATAGCCTTAGTGTTTAGCAACAATTATTTGATGCTCCCAAAGGGCCCAGAGTTAATATGCAGTTTAAACATAAAGCGAAGCCACCAAAACATTGTTTTTCAGACTTACAGGATTAGAACCCCATTAGACATGTCTAGATCTTAGGAGCTAAATATGACCTAAGGAATTGATTGGTTTATCAGTTGTATTGACAGGAAAAATTGTCCCCACAAACTATTGAACGTTAAATATTTGTTCAATAAACGCTATTTACTTGTGAAAAAATTTTAGCAATGTTTACAAAAAAATAGTTTCATGCATGAAAGAACGAAAAAGATGAAAAATCACAACCCATTGGATAAAAAAACCTTCAACTCCGTATAAAAAAGAGCATCCCTATCTCACTAAAACCACAGAATGGGAAAAATCTCATTGGGATTTACCAAGCTGTGAACACAACAGACAGTAAAAAGACTGTCACACATAAACCTCTAAAATGTTTCTTTGTGATGGAAACCCCTTGGGCACGTATTTAGTAAAACCCAATCAATGGGGGCAGAAAAACGTGTTCATTAGCTAAAAAGGTGCATCAAGTGTTTAGGTGGAACACAAGGGAGGAAAAATGCCCCCTAAAGAACGTTTTAAAAAAAGGGGTATGCACTTTACAGCTTATGCCCAATACTTTTGCTAAACGCAGAAACCCCACAGAACGGGAAAGTCAAAAGCAGCAGTTAAATGTGAGAGATAGTTTAAAGAAAAGCTTTTCCCCGATAGTCGAGTTGAGTTATCAAAATAAATTAACAAAAATATGTGCAAACATTTTTGATAAAGGGGCTCACAAAGGTCCTTCATAGAAGAACAGTGTTGCAGAAACTGAAAAACAACCTAGGCCAAAATCAGTTAGATATAGCTTTTTTTTTTCCACAATTCTGGAAAAACGACATATGACCTGAAAAATTCACTGTTTGTCTGGAATCAGGAAAAGAAGTAGAAGCTGTGGTAGAGATGTTTTGCCTAAGTCTGTGCAGCCCAGGGATTAAAGAACAGTTGCAGCAGAAAGCAGCTAAGGTCAAGTTCCCTGCCCCTGACAAACAGAGGGACCATTACCCTTTTGTTTTAATCATTGGAAGGATTAAATCACTGTTTTGTGCAAAATATATAAGTAAAACATGATGTTCCTTGCTGAAAAACGCAGGGGCCACTGATATGTGGTCCCTTCCCTCTAGAGTGGAAAGAGTGATTTTGATTCAGGGGAAAAATGACAGTTACGAGAAAAACCGTGATCATGTACCACAGAAAAAAATTATCATTACGGGAAGAAATGAAGTACCATTGTTTGTTGTGGGATTCGATGCGGTAGGTTTGATGTAAATAAGCCAACCCCACAAGAGTCTCAGACTTATAACCAATTTTGGGCAGTTTTGGGTTAGGTTCCCATGGAAATTAAAATCCCCCCAATCTGCCTAACAATTATCGTGGTTTTTGGGAAGATGAAAGCACAAAACTGACTCGGAAAAAAATTAGAGCTACTGACTGTCTAAAAAAAAAAGAACAGTTGGACAATAAATTCATTTAGGGAAAATTTTCGAAAAATGTTGAAGACAGAAGCTCATTACTTCCCTACCATGGATCAGAAAAAAATTTTTGAAACCTCCACTAGTGTTGTATATAATTTCAGCGCACGTGCAAATAAAGATGTAGCAAGCTTAATGACTGTCGATGACCCGGGCCCTCAAACTGAGAGCTTTGAGACGGGGCTTATGAAATTTCGCACAAAACCATATGCCTACACGGCGATTTTTCCAAGGCTTTCTTAAGAGTTGGATCAAGAAATAGATAGAGATTATCTCGATTCTTTTGGCCTGAAAAAACCCTGATCCTCAAAGTTCTGTGAAAAAATTTTCTTTTTAAAACAGTATTATTTGGTGTACATTTTCTCCATTTTTATAAAGCTACTCTAAAAACAATTGAAAAAAATCGAAAGTCCCTTTAAAGAAGTCTTAAAGAAAAAATTTCTAGTGGGAAAACTTCAAGGTACTGTGAATAAAGAGGAGGAATTGAAATCCTTTACAGAGAAGCTAACAGGGGATGAAAGAAGCAAAATGCTCTGAGGATGTGGAAACAAATTCAAAGCAATTAAGGGAAATTATCAAGAAGATTTCCCTGAAGCTGAAATTCCTGATTGCAACAATATGCTGGGATTAATTGGAACCACGGAAGATACTTTGAGTCTCAAAAAGATAAACAATAAATCTGCGTGCACTCACTAAACGTACTTTCTGTCAGAGGGATTCATGTTTTTTCCCAGGACTCGCTCACCCAAATTTCCAAAAAGGGTAAAATGCTTAGCAAGAGCATGGAAATCAAAATTTATGGGTAGAATTGCCCCTAGAAATGGTCAAGCATGGGATGAAATTCCGGAGTTTAAGAACTTCATAAATTAAATTTCCCCGAAAAAAAATCAAGAGGGGAAACAATACACATTACATGTGTTTGTGATGCGTCAACCAGAGTTTTGGCGCTGACCTTACTGAGTAATGCTAAAAGGAAGTCACTAATTTCTTCAAAGGCCTGGTAGACCTCGAAGGTCAAAAAAACCACAATTGGAACTGACAGCACTCTATGGAGGCCAAAATTAGCTGTTTTTTCAACAAAGTACTTGATCATCTACCATTGGAAAAAAACCTGATCTTTTATGATAATGAAGCAGTTCTCAGTGGTTAAGAAATAAAAGAATAAATTGGTCTATGACGAACAGAGTAGCAGAAAAAAAGAGTGCAGAGAGATTATCTCTTTTTCACGCCCCACCCAAGAAATCCCGCTGACATGTTGTCACGGGGTGTCCCATCAAAAAATTTTTTGGGGATAAAAATTATGGCTCCACGGACGAACGGGTCTTAAAGAAAAAAACTGGCTCGCAAAAGGGTCCAAGTGCCGAAAAAAAACAGTCTGCTTGAAACGCAGAAATAAATTGTGTAAATACTGAGACAAACAGAAAATAAAAAATTTTTGGGGGCTAAAAAACTTCTTGGGTTATCTCTTAAGAGTTCAGCTCTTGTCTTTTAAAAATTTTTAAAGGAAAAAAAAATGATTATAAGTCTTGAAGCCATTAAATATAGGGAAACTAATACAAAAAGATGTTCTCCTTTCGAATGTAAATTTCTAGAAACACAAATAAATCCCAAAAAACCCGTTATATTTAATTTTTTTAGGGCTTTATCTCGCCAGAAAAAAAAAAAAAAAAAAAAAAAAAAAAAAAAAAAAAAAAAAAAAAAAAAAAAAAAAAAACCAAAAAAAAGTTTAAAGGGGGGAAGTTCTAAACTTTCAAAACCCAAACCTATGAACCCAAGGGAACAAATTTGGAAAAAAAAAACTGAATTGGGTTTATAAAGGGAACAGTAAGTACCCACTTTCTGAAAATTTGTCATATCACTCCATTTTGGGGGGCAGGTGGAAAAATGGTAAAAAAAAAAAAGGACGTTTATAATTATTGTTTTTTTTACCCACAATAAGCATAATTAGAATAGCCACTACTTCCCCTGAAAAAATTTTCAAAAAATTTAGGGTTTTCACCCGGGAGTCCCGAATTTTTTTAAAAACATGACTTTGTTCGGTGCTGTTGTTACAAAATCTTTAAACCAGAAACAACATCTGAATCAAAGATTGTCTTTGGGAAAACCTTAAATTATCCGGGGTTTTTAGAAAAAAGGGCATTTTCGGTTTGGGATTTAGAAAAAAAACGACTTTGTTCCTAAATTGGTTGTAGAAAAACCCAAGGGTCTTTATTTACCGAAGTACAAAAGTGTTAATCCCCCATTTTTGGAAAGGGTAACCTTTTTCCCCCTAAATTATGAGGCATTTTTGAAAGGAATGGAAAACCATTTGTAAAATTGGGTTTGGGAAAAAATTTTTCACCTCAAAGAAATTTTTAGTGGGTTCCGTAAAGTTTTGGGCTTTAAATAGGAAAAAATAGGTCCATCCAAGGCCCCTTAAAAAAAAGTACCATTTCCTTTGGAAAAATTAGAAGGTGTTTAAACAAATTTTAATGAAAAAGGGGCTTAAAAAAAAGTCCTTGAAAAAAAATGTTAAAAAAATTAGGTTTTTTAAAATCAACGACAAACTTTTAGAAAAAAACACCTTAATAAAAAAAAATTAAGTTGGGGGAAAATTTGGCGAACCCCTTCCCCCCCATTGGGAGAAATTTTTTAGGAGGTGGGTATCAGCCCCCCAGCCCCTTTTTTTTTTTAGCCCTGAGGGGCCCCGCCCTTGAAAAAATTTTTTTATCTAAGCAAATGACCCCAGACAGTTAGTTGTGAGGTAAGGATAACCCGGGAAATTTTAAATAAATAAAAACGTTTTATTTTTCCAGGGAAAACAAAAATTGCTCCCAATTACCAATAAAGTGTGGACAGTTTTCAGTTAAACGCAAAATTTTTTAAATTTGTTGGATGAAAAGTCAAGGAGCAAATCTTTCGCCCTTTTTTGGGGGGATATTCTGGGGGGGTTCAGTTTACTTTTATTACTGAGGGGGCAAGCCTCCAAAAAGAAAATCTTTTTTGGGGAAAAAAGGATAAAAACCCCAAAAAACATTAAGGAAGTGTGAAGTTTTTTGTGTAAAATTTGGCAAAAAAAAAATTTTAAAAAAGGAATTTTCCTTATTAGGAAGACAATCCAAAGGAATCCGCTTTTTCCCGTAAACCATAGTAAGGTGTGGAACAATGCCCGTAAGCAAAAGGTTAAAAATTTTTGATTGGGGCTGAAGGAGTGCAAGGAACAAATATAGTCGGGTTTCCTTTTTTCCCCCGTAATTGGCCCCTGGTTGTGCATCCCCCAAGGGGTTTTTTTTTCATAAAATGACATTAGCCAGGTAAAAAACAAAAACGACCTTCGTTAGGGGGGTGAAACAAAGTGTCTTTTTATAAAAAATTTAATATTATAAATTGTATCTTAGTTTGTAATACCATTTCTCAACAAAGCCGAATCTGAACAGTTTTTCGAGGCATTTGAAAACCAGGCTCAAGCATTAAGGTAGCCTGAGGAACATTGTGCAGCACTGCTGCACACAGCGTTGTATGGTAAAGCACAAGAGTTCACTTCTCTGTTGAATAACGAGAAATTTGTCAACTATCGGGTGATAAAAACCTCAGTGCTTATCAGTGTATTCCCGCCAAGTACAGGAGGGAATTCAAACTAGGCAAATGTCAGATGGGTCAGTCTTATGTAGACTTTGTAAGACAGCAGTCGAAAGCCTTCACCAAGTGTGCAAGGCGAGTGATGTAGCCAATTTTTCTGACTTAGTCCAGTTACTTTTGATGGATAACCTGCTGGAATTTTTTGGATCAGAGGTTAAAATCTTTCTTGAAGATCATTCATTTGACCACTGCATTGGAAGCAGCCAGGTTGGCTGACACTTTTGAGACTAACCGCTCCTTGTCAGAGCCATCTTATCTTTCTCCCCAACAGCATGACATGAGTAGAGATTGTCAGAGAAGAATTCCTGAATGGAGGACGAAGTAGCAGAACGAAGGTGAACTAGGAAGCCAACCAACTAAGTCACCTGGTGAGCCATGATATCAAACTCACCGTCAACCTGGTGAGCTACATCAAACTCATGCTCATCATTGGACCTTCGACGCTATGTGATTGATAGGACCGGGAACACCTACCTTTTTAGGAAGTATAATGCTGCTGCTGCAGTTTCTGAAAAGGTCATTGAAACTGACGACGACCTTCAGGTGACCCTTCCAGCTGAAGTTTCCAGCAGTGTTGTCAGACAGTCTAAGGTTCTAACTGAAGCATCATGTCGACTGAAACAGTGGATGACAAAGTCTCCTGGTAAAAATATGTGTGCCTCGTCTCAGGCTTGTCAAGAACCAAGGAAGAATATGAAGAGGAAATTCCTGAACATTACTTTTACCCCAGAAAAGCACTATTCTATTTTAAACAATTTTGAGAGCGAGGCCAAACATCTTGGGAATGATATCAGTAGTTCCGTGAGAAGAATAATACAAGGTGAAGAGCAGAGAGGGAATTTTCAACTGCAGGGTGATGAAATGGCAGTTGTGGATGAGATACAAGGTAAACCATCTCAAGCAGGCAATGATGATGATGATGACTGCTTCATAACTGATGTAGTCGGGTCTGGGAAGTGTCTACCTAAGAAAAGTTATGCACCCTTTGATTTTACGGAAAAGGAGCGTCTGCACATTAGAATTAGATATAATGAGCTAGTTGAGAAAAATAAACTCAGACAAGCAGAGAAAAATGCAAAAAGTATCAGTAGTAATGACATTTCCTCTTCGAAGTGTTATGATACGACTTCAAGGCAAGACACTGGAAGTAAAAGTTATTCGAGAAATGAACAAGTATATACCTGGAACTTGATAAATAATTCTTCATTACCTAATAATTAAAAATCACAATTAGTTCCAACCTGGATGTTAAAAAATGTTCATGTTAATCGTTGGCACTAGAATTGACGATTACAGAATAGTTGCAAGAAGGGAAACGGCCATGTGTCAGTTGCGAGGAAGTGAAGGCTGGGCAAACTCTCACTGGAGAGAGTGATTCAGCTTGCCAATTGGTAATAACAGAAGATGATTTAACTCCTCGACTGTCGAAACCTCAAATCCAGAGGCGTCTCCTAGTGTCGAAAAATTTTGAAAAAAAAAAATTCTTATGAAATGATAGGGAATCTTTTCCCGATGGTAATGACACCAAAAGAACGAAATTTGATGGAAACTTAAGGAATTATGCTCTCGCATTTGTTAAAAAAAACTGTTGTAGTAATGACCAGCTAATAATTGCAGTAACAGAGTAGTTAAATTGCATTGCCAACTGATTTAATGAAGATTATACTGTATTATAAAAGCCCCTAAACCTGTGTCGGGTCATTCAGCTAATGTAGTGAAGGCGTATTAATACTTGTAAGGATATTCAGTAGAGGTGTATTAAGTATGGATATGTTTTTTTTTAACAGTAGCCATCTCCCATTAAAGTAACGTGACTCTTAAAGCTGAAGAAACACATTCACCATCATTATTCAGTAGCTCTCTTGCCAGAAATGTGCAGACATCATGGTTCAGATAACCCTCCTAAATGCAATATGTTTTTATGTACATAGTAATAAAATTAGATTCTTGTAAATTTTTATAAATATTCATTACTGAATGTGCCTTTATGCAGTAAACAAGAATACTGAATATTCTTGAATATCATAAAAAATATGATATTGTGTTTTTTCGTACAAAAATATTTAACTTTTTTCCCTTCAAAGAATGAAGAAGGGAACGGAGGAAGAAAGGGGGAAGGAAGAGGCAGTGCCTTAATTCAGTTAAATCGCATCTGCTAGAAAATGACAGGATAGATAATGAGAACCTTCAAAACTAGGGATGCCAAGCCCATGATGACACTCTTCAGGTCGCTTGTCCTATGTAGGCTGGAATATTGCTGCACACTAACAGCACCTTTCAAGGCAGGTGAAATTGCTGACCTAGAAAATGTACAGAGAACCTTAACGCCGCGCATAACAGAGTTAAAACACCTCAATTACTGGGAGCGCTTGAAGTTCCTGAACCTGTATTCCCTGGAACGCAGGCGGGAGAGATACATGATTATATACACCTGGAAAATCCTAGAGAGACTAGTACCAAACTTGCACACGAAAATCACTCTCTACAAAAGCAGAAGACTTGGCAGACAAAGCAACATTCCCCCAATAAAAAGCAGGAGTGTCACTAGCACGTAAAGTTACAACACAATAAGTGTCAGGGGCCCAAGACTGTTCAACTGCCTCCCAGCATACATAAGGGGGATTACCAATAGACCCATGGCTGTCTTCAAGCAGGCACTGGACAAACACCTAACGTCGGTATCTGACCAGCCGGGCTCTGGTTCGTACGTTGGATTGCGTGCAGCCAGCAGTAACAGCCTGGTTGATCAGGCCCTGATCCATCATGAGGCCTGGTCACTGACCGGGCCGCGGGGGCGTTGACACCGGAACTCTCTCCAGGTAAACTCCAGATACCTCTACCTCTCCGTTTCATAACTCTCCTCACCTATTTTGACTAACAATCCATTTGTTCCCTAGGCTTCCTCAACTTATTAATCTCACTCCAAAACTTATTCTTATTTTCAACAAAACTTGTTGATAACATCTCACCCACTGTTTCATTTGCTCTCTTTTTACATTGCGTCACCACTCTCTTAACCTCTCTTTTTCTCTCCATATACTCGTTCCTCCTTGCATCACTTCTACTTTGTAGAAGTACCCACTTTCCTGTAACCACAAACTTCTGCTGAACACTCTAACATTATATTCTTAAACTTACCCCATACACTTTCTACCCCAATGCCTATACTCTCACTAGTCCATCTGTCCTCCAACAGTTGTTTTCATCTTACTCTAACTGCCTCCTCCTTTAGTTGACAACCGTTCTCCTCTCTCTTACCTGCTTGTTCCATTTTCCCTGTACCCCATCTACCTTTCACTCTAACTGTAGCTACAACTAAAAAGTGATGTGATATATCTGTGGCCCCTTTATAAACTTTTACACCCTGAAGTCTACCCAACAGTCTTTTATCTACCAATACGTAGTCAAATAAACTTCTGTCATTACGCCCTATATCATATCTTGTATAATTATTTATCCTCTTTTTCTTAAAATATGTGTTATCTATAACCTAACCCCTTTCTATGCATAGTTCAATCAAAAGCACCCCATTATCATTTACACCTTGCACCCCAAATTTACCTACTACACCCTCTCTAAACGTTTCTCCTACTTTAGCCTTTAGGTCCCCTACCACAATTAGTCTCTCACCTGGCTCAAGATCTCCCAAAATCTCTCTCCTCTACGCTCCTCTCTTCTCCAGATGCATACACTTTTCGCATCGGACCCTAATTTTAAACCACATAATCCTTGAATTTATACAATTACATTCCCTCTTTTCTCTCCATAACAGATCCTTCAACATTATTGGTACCCCTTCCCTAGCTCTAACTCTCTCAGATACTCCTCACTTAATCTCATTTATTTCTCCCCTCTGAAACTCTTCTACTCCCTTCAGCTTTGTTTCGTTTAGTTCTAGGACATCTGACTTTTTTGCATTCATAACATTAGCAATCATTTTTTTCTTATCATCCGCACTACATCCACCCACATTCAACCTCCCACTTTCATAGTTTTTTTTTCTTGTTTCTAGTAGTTTGTATAGGAGAAGGGATTACTAGCCCCTTGTTCCCGGCATTTTAGTAGCCTCCTACGTCACACACAGCTTACGGAGGAGGAATTCTGTTCCACTTCCCCATGCACATAAACAGAAATAAACAAGAACAAGAACTAGGAAGAATATAGAAGAAAACCCAGAGGGGTTAGTATATATATGCTTGTACATGCATGTGTAGTTCCACTAAAGTGTAAGTAGAAGTAGCAAGACATATATGCAACCTTGCATGTTTATTAGACAATAAAGATACTCACGTATTCCAAACGTGTCTTGGTTATCAACTATTCAGTACTGTATATCATCAATACTACGATACTTGTCTGATACAGCAATACTGAGATATCTTGATACAGGGAAAGTCCTCTGCAATTTCTTTGTTATACAGCTTCTGAGCATAACACATTTCCACATTCACCTGTGACGTCAACTCCAGCTGCTTCCTCTCACTTCCAGTCTAGTATTTAAGGTGTAGCCTCTTGTCTGTGATTTGGTCTGGAGGGACTGACCACTGCCCTCTGAGGGTGATGAACTGATCATGTCTATATTACTTCTACTGCTTCCAATATCCGTTTGAGGAAAATTGTTGAACCGAAGTGATGCAATTAATTGTCTATTTATTAACTTGTCGGTATAGTAGACTATCGATAATATGATGCTTGGAGAAGGTACAAGAGTATCCATCGCAGACAAGCCTGTCAGTAAAGTAGGAAGTTTAAAATTGGGCCAGGTCTAGATGGAACTCTGACAAAAAGAGTAAACTAGCATCAGGAAGTGTGAGTTACAAAACCTGAGGGTCGTTGCTCTAGCACCAACGAGGATATTCACTGATTAAATTATTCCAACTCAAAATCGACTGGACAGAACTGTTTTTACTAACAATTAAGGAAAAACTTGTCTCTTTGCTGAACACTTTGCTGCCAAGATGCAATTCCCTCATCCGTTTAGGAGAAAGTCTTTGCTATCAGCAAAAACTGCGTCCAAATTCTGAGAGGTGAAACTAAGGCAAGATGAACTAATTCTCATCCATATATCTGGCTGTTGGTCCAGATAAGATGAGCCAAAGATTACTAAGTAAATGTGCAGACACACTAGCGTCACCTCTAACTTGCATCTATCAGCACTGCCTAGCAGATTGTAAATGGCCTTATCGGTGGAAGGAGGCATATCTAAAGTAAGCCTGGAGAGGGTTTCGGGGGTCGGTTTGTGACCAGGTTTGTGACCAGGCCTCATATGTAGTTTCTGTTCGTAAAACAGAAAACGTAGAGTAGAAATCGGTTACTACAAACCAGAATCACCCTTGCCAACCAGTAACAAAATTCTTGAGATAATTTCACGGCAAACATTTTTTTTTTACTATTGTTAAAGCACCGGACATTGCCCGTGCTTTCGAGCTCATAGAAGACTATGGACTTTTTGCGGAACTCCAAGTATTTGGAGCCTCTGGCTCCGTAGTTATTACATCGAAGGGTAGTTCTCAAAGAGACAAAATAAAAATTTTCTATAACGCTGCCCCGTGGTCTGGTGGCGAAAGTTCTCACTTCAGACGGTGAAGGTCCAGGTTTGATTCCTTGGAAACATTGGAGGTGTTTCCTTACACCGGTTGTCTATGTTCATCCATCTGTAAAATAGGTACCTGAGTATTAGTAGTATGTCACTGATGTCAGCTAGGACATCAGTAGTATATGGTAATATGTCACTGATGACAGCTAGAACTGTATACCTTGTACATGTACTTATAGAAAAAATGATATATTAGTATCATTATTAATAACATCTTGTAGTATTCCTGAAGGAAGAGTGCTTGGGCTCAGGTGGCCTGGTGACTAAAGCTCTCGCTTCACAAGGCGAGGCTCTGGGTTCGATTCCCAGCCTGGGTAGAAACATTGGGCGTATTTCTTTACACCTGTTGTCTATGTTCACCCATCAGTAAATGGGTACCGGGTTTTATTCGACTGGTGTGGGTCGGATCCTGGGACACTGACTTAATTTGCCGGAAATGCTCAGCATAACAAGTAGTATGTCACTGATGTCAGCTAGGACCGTATACCATGTACATGTACTTGTAGTAAATAAAGATATTATTATTATTATTATTATTTTATTATTATTATTATTATTATTATTTTTATTATTATTATGGAATGTCTGTTTCAATGAATCTTCGACTAGTACCGAAATCCCACGCCTGTGCAGAAAATTACTCTGAGGTATATTAATACCCAACCTTCAACTATATCAACCTGGGAAAAATGATGGTAGGTTTCATCTGCTGCTTAGAAAACAAAAATGATAATGATCTCTAGGTAGTGTGATGTTAATGGTTGAGCATTGATAAGAATGAATGGAAGAGTTTTATAATCCGGGGATGAGGTGGATATCCAAGGGTAAAATTTAATTTCAAATTGTCTATGAAGAATTACGTAATAAATACTACAAGACAAGCAGCCAAGTAGCTCAGAACTCTAAGGCATATCCCGTTTGACAGTATAGGCTGCAAAACTCTGTAAGAGGCACAAGTGTGCTCACACTCTGAATATGCACCATTTGCCTGATTTGCTTGCCCACATCACACCTACAACTTCTAGAGAGAATAGAAGAGCGAAGAAGACGATTTATGCATCTTTCGCCTGGACCTGGCATGGATAGAATTGTCATTATAGAAAAGCTTCTAACAGGCCCTTACTGCTATATACATGGTCAATAATGTCAAGGTATCACACAGACTCCAAGAATAACGAGAAGACAGTCTCTCCATCAGAAGACGGAAGCGAACTAGAACTACACTTCGGCTGCACCTTTCTCCAGAACATCACTTTTATGAGAATATTGATTCCTAGAATGATTTGAATCTGGATTTTTTTTAACAAGTACAGCATAACATCATCGATGAAATAGTCAGGTGACTAAATGTAATCATTGGCCCGGAGTTGACTCTGACTTCATTCTGTTTCTAGTTTGTATTTTTCATAAAAATAAAAAAGGTTTTCAACTGAGCTGAGGAGGAAACTCTTAACCTAATCCTCTTTCAGAGAGAGAGAGAGAGAGAGAGAGAGAGAGAGAGAGAGAGAGAGAGAGAGAGAGAGAGAGAGAGAGAGACCCTACAGAGAAATCAGCAGTTGATTCAGCAGCGAAACACAAGAGATACAGGAAATACGAGTCCACCCTTCTTGGCACTAACAAGGAATGTGACAGATAGGGTCACCAGTTCTTTAAATATTTGTTCTCGAAAAAAAACCAGCAGGATCTCAGAACTCGTGAACTCACACGTCACCCACCCATGGCTTAGCATGTAGTTTTCTGTCTTATACAACAGAGATACGTCCCAGCGGCTGCCCCGGTGTCCTGCCTGTCTCAAGGGCATGCACCTGACACACATATCAACTCAAGGTGAACAAAGCCATGAGTTGCCAGTCTATGAGCATCCTGTAGGCCAACTTTATAGACTTCATTACCAGTGTTAGGGAGCTCACGCACAGTGTCGTCAACACTCAACGTCCCGACATGATCGACGGTTGTTGAGACACTTTTAGACGTTAGTACTCGAGAAAAGTTTGCTAGAATTGTTGACTACACCTCATGGATAAGAAGAGACAGGCAAGGAGGAGGCGTTGCCGTATGCTTTTCTAAAAGTGAAGAGCTCAGTGATGCTGCTACCCCTAATTACCTGGAAATGGTGTTGTTGAAGTTATGCACAAACAATAGTACCTCTGTATTAGCGTGTGATTTTAGTGACCTTGGGATTTTAGTGACCTTGCAGTGTTTGACATGAGAAACTTTGTTGACTTTCCTACTCACTTCTCTGGCTCTTCTCTCGACCCAATAGCGAGTGATCAATCTGAAGGCATAGTCACATTTCAAATCCATGGCCATATTGAATTGTCAGTTCACAAGGCTGTCTTTACGACACTGAAGATTCCAAATGAACTAGGTGAAGAATCTACACAATCTGATTGTGGGAAAGAGAAAACTGGTTGGCCCTTTGCTCTGAGCTTGACACTTCCGATTGGAATGCTCTTTTCCAAGGTGATGTCGACAACCAAGTGAATGACTTCACTGAACACATCATTAATCCCCAACAAAAACACATGTTACAAAGCCTTCAGATCAGTCTTGCTCAGCTTACGTTGTCGATAGACTGCTACAGCTAAGTACAAGGTTTGGGGAAGGTATAAAAGGCATCCCTCTTTCTACGACAGGATCCTGCACAGACAAACCTGTTGGCAAATGTAAAAAGTTCAAGCGTGTTCCATCTATAGATGGGAGGATGACTCAAAAAGGAAAGCTGGCGTCAGGTAGGGTGGGCTCCAAAACCTGGTGGTTATGGTCACGGAACGACAATGAAATTATTCCACCTTTAAATCAGCAGGATGGGATAATCTCTACTAGCAGTCAGAAGAAGGCTGATCTTTATGTCGAACACTTTGCTGTCAGGATGCACGTTTCTGATCCAGCTCGCAAGGGAACATCCTTTGCTAGCCGAAAGAACTGTCAAAGTTGTCAGTGAAGACAATAAGACTGGATGAAATGTATCTTTTCATTAAATCCATGGACCAAGAAAAGGTTGTGGGCTCAGAGAGGTTGAGCCCAAGATTGCCGAGATATGCAGACGAGCTAGAATCACCCCAAACTCACACCTATCAGCACTCCCTAGCACAGTGTATATAGCCATCTTCTTGGAATGAGGCAAATGTAGTCTCGCTTCACGAAAAAAAAGAGCATAGCGGAAATCAGCAACTACTGACCAATATCACTCCCACCCATCACTAACAAGATTCTTAAGACAATAATCTCACGGCAGATGACAGCGTTTTTCGATTACCACTTGCTTCTTTGTGACCGTCAATATTGCTTCGGAAAAGTCACTCTGCTGCTGATCTTCTGTGAAACGTCTCCACTAAGTGCCAGCAGTCACTGGGAATTATAGGTCAGCTGTATAGAAGCACTTGACATTGCTGGCGCTGTCGACCGAGTATAGTGTAGAGCCCTCAGAAAAAGGACGCCATAATTATTATGTATATTTTTGGGGTTTTTATATAATATTGTATTGATGATTTTTTTGTTTTTAATAGCTGAAACGAAAATATAATGCTTTATTATTATCTGTCTTATAATTAACCTTGTGTCGTAGGTAGGATTTAACAACTACACTTCTCTGTGCTCGATGTGGAGAGTTTTGGTTGGCTGTCCACGTTGTAAACTACAAGCCAACTTATTTTATGTTGTGTAAGCCAACTTATTTTATGTTTGTGAAAAGCCGGCAGGTAGTTTGCAGCGTGGCAGCCAACTAAAACTCTCCTCAACCTCCACAGAAAGATATTAGATGCTACATTGTTTGCTTCTCTCTCAGTTATCGCTATATCTCTCAGCCTCTCCAGAAACTAGTTAACAATGTTAACTGATCGTTGATCAAATCCTCATGAGTGAAAATTTTTAATGTCAGAGATATCCTCACTAGACTCATGAGTGGGAGAAAGTTAGTGTTAATGATCCTGGGAACATTGCATCGCTGAACAGCATGTTTAGATCCAAATCATGAGCATCAACTCCGTCTGCAGGTGGCAAGGACGGTGTTGAATCTTTAACATAACACCAGTAATAACAATGAGAGGAAATAAAGCGGGTTTTTTATCTATAAGCTTTTACTGCATAAATTTCACGGTGGGTATTTCTATTTGGTTCATTTCTTATTAGATCAGTAGGTTTGTTGATAGGTAATGACGTTCTTCAAGCTCATATTATGAAAACCCACTTGTTATTGATAATACAGTTGATGAAATTTATGCAGTAGAAGTTCGTAGAGGTATCTGCTTTATTTCCTGTCAGTGTTATTGCTAATGCTACGTCAGATTCAACAACCATCCTTGCCACCTACACAGCTAGTTGGGTGTTAATGATTTGAGCCTGAACATATTGTTCAATAATACACTGAGGATTTGATCAAAGGTCGATTTGTTGACCAGTCTCTAGGGAGACGGATAGATATAGTTGTTTTAGCTGAGAGAAGTAAAGCATCTCGATAAATGTTACTGTTATAAAATCTGTTACTTATGGAGGAAAGTACTGGCAAGGTTTTAACAGTGACAGTGTTTCCACCACAGTGAAGCATCGTATAGTTTAACAAGAAACATTTCATGAAGAAGCTGTTGAGTTATCTCACAACAGTCCCTTGTTTTAAACCTGGCAAGACACTTCATGTTGTATGAAGTGAATGAAACTGTCCCCATGTGGCATTGTCACGTCTGTCAGTGATAGGCAAGCCTGCCCATAAAACCCCACCTGCCCATACACCTCCACCTGCCCACACACCTCCACCTGCCCAACCACCCCCACCCGCCCACACACCACCTGCCCACACACCTCCACCTGCCCACTCACCTCCACCTGCCTCCTCACCTCCACCTGCCCCACATATCTCCTCCCGCCCACATACCTCCACCTGCTCCACTCATTTCTAACACCCCCGTATGGCAAACACTTTTCACGTCTCATAATAGACTGTGTTGGTCCTCTGCCTACAACCCAAACTAGAACGCCAACACTTGTTTGTTATTATGGAAGCAGCAACACGATATCGTGAAGTATTAAATAAGAAAAAAAAATTTTGCCCATGCATAATGTGTGAGCACCAATGAGGTTTACCTAATAAGTTGGATTGCTGTGAGAGATTCAATAGAATCAATGATCCAACTTCAGCTCAAAAAAATTTCGTGAGAAATTAGATCAGTGGCTTCTACCAGTTATCACCCACAATCTTAAGGCATATAGAGATATAGCATCAAATTTTTGAAGTCTAAAGATGTGTTTTGCTCGCTGTGAGAGAAGTGAACAAGGAAATCTCTGTTTTAGACGTGTGGATATGAAAGTTAAACCATCACTGAACACGTCACCTTCATTAATGCAATAGCATCCGAAAACTTTAGAGGGTTAGCACCAAAAACCTCGTTGCTGCTAAGCTATGATGAAAAAAAAGCTATCTCGCTCCTTTCAAGCAGTTGATATGGGGATGGCTTATACGCTATAAGCCAGGTATATACGATGGTCCCTGCAAGAAGTCAAAAACCTTAGTGACATCAATTATTTAGTTACACACTCCTGGGAAGAGAAGATCCAGTTACGCGTACCATGTTAATCAACCAAGGCCTAACTTACTGTACTTCGTAGGACAGAAGATCGAAATCAATCTGACATCTCAAGAGATGTGTTTAGAAAATTCATTGACACTACAATCACTCTATAACTTTTCTTAGTAACCTTGATGTTGGTAAAGCGAGTAGCATCAAACACATGACAGATGAGTGGCCTTGTTTTTTTTTTTTTCAGAAATGTGACTAAATGCTGTACTCCTTCAAATATAATACGTGGATGCGCAGCTTTCAACTCCTTTTAAACAATCTCTTTATAGGATGAGTACTAGGAAAACAGCAAGCACTGAGGAAAGACGTTGACCACTGTTATTACATGGATTGATCGAATGTAGTAAAAGTTTTTGGATTTCACATTGCATATTAGTGCCGAAACCTGACGGGTAGTTTCAGGAGGGTGTACTGATGTGTAGGATATCCCTCCCACATATTGATGACCTTATGATTGTTTTAGCCATTTAGATCTCCTACATGGATATTATCATGTCCCGATTGCTGAGGGGTGCTGAAACATCTCTAAAATTTAAATTTAAACCGTTCAAGATGAACTGTTAATTATCTAGTCACACAGTTTGAATTATACAATGCAGCTTCGTCATTCCAGGAGCACAAGTTGACCTACAACTTGGAAAGCAAAACCTGGACTGCGAGAAACACCTGACACATTTCAGAGCATTGTTTGAGAGACTGGCACACCAAAAACTTGACTGTGCACTTAGTAAAGCGTATTTTGGCAAGCCAAGGGTTTTCCTCTCTTGGTTTTTGCATAATTGAAGGTGAGGTTTCTCCCACTGATGCTAAAGTTGTACTACTTCCCCTTTCCAGAGCCACAAAATTTGGAATGTATCCAGATATTTCTGGTAGGCTGTTTGTTTATGCAGGTTCTGTCCTAACTTCTTTCAGGGTCGCTGCTCCTATTGAGCTCACTAGCAGCAAGGTTAGGTTGCTCCTCTTCTTACTGAGCTCAATAGCAGCAAGGTTGGTCACTGCTCTTCTTACTGAGCTCATTAGCAGCAAGGTTAGGTCGCTGCTCTTCTTTACTGAGCTCACTAGCAGCAAGGTTAGGTCGCTGCTCTTCTTATTGAGCTCACTAGCAGCAAGGTTAGGTCGCTGCTCTTCTTACTGAGCTCACTAGCAGCAAAAGTTAGGTTTCATTGCACTCTTGACTGCGAATTGTCGTTAGTAAGTTATAAGTACTTGCTTTCCACTGCTCACTTTTCTTTTTTAACGTAGATGCAAACGATTATTCCGTGGATGCTGTACTTTTACAGAGGTCATCAACCATTGACACACTCCATCCTAAATATTACTTTTTCTCTAAGCTTAGACGTCACCAAAAAAACTGCCACGATTGAGAAAGAAGCATTAGCTCTTGTGGTGGCGTTAGAGAATTTTGATGTGTATTTGGTCTCTTCTTAATTCAAAATTACAGTATGTTCTAACAGCAGCCCTCTCACATTTATTAACACTATCACATAAAATGAGATGAGCTCTCTACATCCAGTCTTGTACTTTTAGTATTAATCACATTAGTGGTCGTTTTAATGTTATAGATAATGCTCTCTCGCGTTTATGACTGCAATTGATAACTTAAAAGTCTTAAATTAACGTAAAATTGTTCCCAGATACTTTTTTGCTTGTTACTTTGCTACTTTCATTAAATTTTGTAAAGTAACTTTAGCACTGAGCCCACTTACCTTACCTTATGTTAGAGAGTCATTGATGTAGACAACTGAGTGTTCAGCTGAGGTGTAGTACTGGCATGTCATTCACTTTCGAGCCACTCTGTCACTTGGTTTCACTTTCTGAGCCACGCTGTCACCTGGATTCACTTTTTGAGCCACGCTGTCACCTGGATTCACTTTCTCAGCCACGCTGTCACCTGGCCCCCCCACCCCACTCCTTCAACCTTCAGGCAACTTCAGACTTTATTCCCCACCACTTTTAGAGTGCAATGACAGTTGTCTCCGACAAGTCACCAAGATCTGTTGCTTTTGCGTCACCACTACTGTTTTGGGGCACTCAGAATCTGAGCTAAAGAAAACCCCCCACCCTGTGCAGCCTCCATACACTAGTATACTGTGCAGCCTCCCTACACTATATACGTGCACCCTCCATACACTAGTATACTGGCAGCCTCCACACACTTAACTGTGCACCCTTCACTACAGCAGTATACTGTGCACCTCCATACTAGTATACTGTGCAGCCTTCATCATAGTATACTGTGAGCCCCCACTACATAGTATACTGTGAGCCCCCACTACACACAAACTGTGAGCCTCCATACACTAGATACTGTGCAGCCCCCCACACTAGTTTTACTGTGAACCCTCCACTACACTGTATCGGTGCAGCCTCCACAAAATAGTATACTGTGCCCTCCAATCACTAGTTACTGGGGCACACTCCGCTTCCCCTAGTTCTGGGGTCACCTCCGCTACTTTTACGGGGGGTACACCTCCACTACACTGTATACTGGGGTACACCCCACTGCATGTATAGGGGGGGTACACCCCGCTCACTGATACTGGGGTACCCTCCGCTACATAGTAACTGGGGACACCTCCTCTACACTATATACTGGGGTACACCCCGCTACACTAGTATACGGGGTAAAACTCCGACAAATAGTTACTGGGGTACACCTCCTACGCTAGTATCCCGGGGGTACACCTCCGCTACACTAGTTTCGGGGGTACACCCCGCGCCGTAACTGGGGTACACCTCCGCTACATAGTATACGGGGGTACCCCTCCGCTACACTAGTAACGGGGGTACACCCCTCTACATGTATACTGGGTAACCTCCGCTACCTAGTTTACGGGGGTAACCCCGCTACACTGATACGGGGACACCTCGCTACATAGTATACGGGGGGTACACCTCCGCTAACTGTATAGGGGGGTACACCTCCTTTCACTAGATACTGGGGTACACCCCGTACGCTAGATCCCGGGGGTACCCTCCGTACACTAGTATCTGGGGTCACCTCCGCTGCACTAGTATACGGGGGGTACCCCTCCGCTCCTGTATATGGGGCACCCCCTCCGCTAACCCCTTTTTCTGGGATACCCCTCCACTACACTAATAGGGGGGTACACCCCCGCACACTAGTATACGGGGTCCCCTCCTCTACACTAGTATACGGGGGTACACCTCCGCTACACTATAACGGGGGGTAACCCCCATCATATTTACGGGGTACCCTCCCTACACTAGTATACTGGGGGTACACCTGTTACACTAGTATCGGGGTACACCCCGTCCTAGTAACCCGGGGGGTACACCTCCGCTACACTAATATACGGGTCACCCCCCGCTGCACTATATATTGGGGTCACCCCCGCTACACTAGTATCTGGGGCACCCTCCGCTAACTGTATATGGGGTACCCCTCCCACTACACTAGTATATGGGGTACCCCCGCAACACTAGTAAAACTGGGGACCCTCCGTACACAGTATAGGGGGGTACCCCCCTACCTAGTATACTGGGGTACCCCTCCGCCATGATACTGGGGTACACCCCGCTACACTGTATACTGGGGTACACCTCCGCTACATAGTATATGGGGTACCCCCCGCTAACTATTTTAAACTGGGGTACACCCACAATAAACGGCCGACGCCTGAGCTTTGCTAAAACCTGCAGTCATAAACTGCCACCCCCACGACCCCCTTTTGGGGGAGGGACGAGGGGCAGCCCCAGGGGCCCTAGTTTCCCCCACGAGCCCCATGAGGGCGGGGACTGGGGGTAGCCTGGGGACACTTGGTCTAAAAATTGAGGGGGGTACTTGTACCTCCCCCCATGGGGAATTGGTCTCGGATACCCCCAGATAGGGAGCCAAGGGCCCTGGTCACCATATTGGAAAAGACCCGGGCCCGGAGAGTACCGCGAATAAGATAAAAAAAAAGTGACACAGACACTGAAAAACCCAAAAACCCCCACAAGAAGAGAGGAGTTCGCGACGTTTCGGTTCCCACTTGGACCTTTACAAAGTCACACTAACGAGAAGTTGGGAGGACGGGTTATATAGGCGGGAAGTGGTAGTGAAGTAGTAGTAGGTAGTAGTGTAGTAGTTAGTAGACAGTAGTAGTTGATAGTAGGGAGTAGTAGTTTGCCCTGTGTAGTAGTAGTGTATTATGGGGGTGGTGGTTTGAAGTACAGGGGTGGAAGGAAGTAGTAGTGGGGAAGTAAGGAGGACGAGCCAGTCAAATACTAAGGAAGGGAGCACTGCCAGGGAGGTGGTGCCCACAAGGGGGGTGGGGCCCCCAAGGGGGGGTAGGTCCCACAAGGGGGTAGGTGCCCACAGATGGAGGCGAGAAACAAGGGGGGGGGGGGGTAAATAAAATTAAAAAATAAATAATGAAGGGCGAAACAAGGCAAGAAAAAAAGCAACCCCGAAGAGAAAAAGGAAAAAGGGGAAAGGGGCCAAGCGGACCGAAAAAGAGTGAAACTCCTCTCTATTGTGCGAGTTATTTTTGTATCGTTTCAAACCGGGATTGTGCCCTTTTTTGCTATTTAAGACAAATGAAAGTGGAAAGTTTTGCGTATTTTGATGTTGATTTAGACATGAGTGACTCCCACGTATTATTATGATTTTATTATAAGTGATACATGGTAACAGACATTTAATACACTTTCTGTGCGACGTCGTTTGGGGTGGTGCGGGAGTCGTGTTGGTGGTGGTGCGTGGGCGTCGTGTTTGGGGGTGGGGTTTTAAAAAGCCTACAAAAAAAGACGCAGTAATTGTTATGTACATATTTCTTTTTTTTTATTGATGATTTCCCGTTAATTGCTAAAAGAAAAAAATTTTGTTTATTTCATTATTTTTCAAATATTTAGTTTATGTAGGGAAAATGTAACAACTACTCTGTGCTGTTTAGGGAAAGTTTTGGTTGGCTGCCCACGCTGCAGACTTCCGTCGATTGTTTCATTAATGGGCGGTTTTAATGGCAGGAGATACATGCGTTGCTTTCCGGGGCTCCCCCTCCTTTTCACAGCTCCGGGGGAGGAAACACCCCTTTCTTGTCTGTTGGGAGATCGTTTCCCCAGCTCATGTGATTTAGTAGTATGTCTCCGTTGATGAGCTGGGACATACATCTCGTAATTATGTGCAGCTCTGTTTACTTATCATTACAGTGGAATCTCGGTACTCGAACAGCCCCCTACTTAACAATTTCGGTACTAAAGCTTTTTGTTAAAAAAATCGCTGGTCGACACCGTTTCTCGGCACTCCTCGACCAAACAAAACGACCTGCCAGAACATGTGCGTCAGTCTCCCCGCAGCTGCCGCTCAGTCCAAAACTCCGCTGGACTTCACTGTAAACTATTTCGTTTCCTTCGCATTTTGGGTGTTTTTTTTTTAATTTTTATAAATAAATCACCATGAGGCTTAAGAAGATTAGTGATAACAGCCAACCAAAAAGAAAATTGGTTAGAGTGTGTGTTTGGTCTAATGTAAAGACCGACTCTGCCTCTCCATATGTCTTTCATTATTAATTTTGGCATCTGTATTGTGCTTCTAGGTCATCTATCCTTTATTTCTAATTGCAAATTACAAATCTGTATTTGCCCACCTCTGATCTGGCTATCAAGAAAAAACCCATTGATTGAATGTTCCCTTTTGCTGGGCCCCTTTTCCCCTGTCATAGTCCCCCACTTCAGGGCCCTCATGTATTTTCGCTTTCTTTCATTTTGAATTTTTGTCACACGAAAAATGAAGATTTACTGTTTCAGACTACTCAATATTTAAAAAAGGTTTTTAAAAAACTCAGGGGATTTGTGAAAGCTATTAGACCCCCCAGTTGCGTGTTTTTTATCTTAAAAAACCCGAAAAAATTGAAAATTTCCCCTTTAATTTTAGTTCAGTTTCAAGGAACTTTATCTTGTAAACATTCAAAGCATCTCTATTTTTTAAATTTTTTTTTTCATTCGATCAAATGAGACAAAGAAAAAAAATACAATCTTAAATCCATATGGAATAACCCCCAAAAGTTTTTGTGTATATTTTGGGGCCGAAACGAATTAAATTTAAATTTTCATTATTTCCTAGAGAAAAAATTTGTTCGGTACCGACGATCGGGGCTCGAACGCCTTTTAAACGAATTAAGTTCGAGTATCAAGGTTCCACTATATTTTGAGTTAGGATACTTTACATTTTACGTATGTGTGTCGACGGCCTCTCTATTCCTTTGGTCCCGAGTTTAACTCTTGACCTAAATTGGTTTGGCATCTATTTACTGTAATCTTTGTGATTCGAAGTTGATGAACTCAGTTTCAGTAAGAAGGGAGTTTTTTGCCTTCTTTGGAGGACTTTCCGATGGTTCCAAGTCAGGGTCATTTTTGGTCTTCTCCTTCCTTGCCTGATACTGTGCTGTTCAGGACTGCATCCAGCATTATTGCTGTTTGGCGAATTAGTCGTTCTACTGTTCTAGAAGTCTGTTTAACTGCCACTATGGTTCAGATGTCAGCTTATATCGAGACTAGTTTTTGTCAGTCTTATTCTAAGTCTAGTCTAACTGAGCACAGACACACACATATGCACCTATTTTTCTTGTACTTGTGAGAATATTTCATCACAGTTATGTACCAAATGGGACAGATTCTTAGAGTACAGTATCTTACCTAAAATGTTGATAGCATCATTTACAATTCATGTACAGAATAAGTATAAAATATATAAGTATAATAAGCTATACTCCATAAGTTGTGTAGGAACCCATTTCCTTAATTATTAAGTTTACATTACTAAGTATTTCCATATAAATACTTTTAGCTATTAAAGATCACAACTATTGCTTGGTTCGTTTGTAGTCATCCAGTTGTAATCTAAAAGCGCTTCTGAGATGCCACATAACATGCAGGATAACTGAACTACAATTATAACTAACAAACTATTGATACACCAGAAACAAGTCATGTCGTGCCGAATAGGTATAATTGGCCAATTACCAAGAACTCATTTAAATTAAAAATTTCTAAAATTTTCTCTTATACGTTTTAAGATATAATTTTTCATTTACGTTAATGTAAAAATTAATAATATTCTACTAAAAGACCTTAGAAAACTTGCCTAACCTTATTATAACAAGCGCAATTGAATTTTGCCTAATTCAGCTAAATATATTTTAGGTAACTTTACAGTAGTTTAATGATAAACGAACACAATAAAAAATATTTTTTTTCGTTAGGTTCAGAATTATTTTTGCGAAAATTTGATTGCATAAATACAAATTTGTTCACTTTGCCTGACACTCGGCCAAGAAGAACGTTGCTATTTAAGCCAAAATCGCAAGTTTTGTCTATTCGGCACGACAAATATGTAAAATATAGGGAGAACTGTACTGGGGACCCCCATCCATCAGAGAAGAGAATAAATGTAACTTCAGGGGAAAACACAATTTCTTTCCCTGAGTTGTTTCAATATTTCTTCACCTACATCAGCCTCTATATCTATATCTATGGAACTTCTTTGATAGACAGAATACATTACTTTATAATGGTTGCTGGTCGTGTGGTACTCTATACTTGTGTTTTCATGTGTAGACTCAGTGTTTCTTTGACTCATTATTTTTTGGCAATATTTTTCAGTGTTATTCTCTTGTGCATCTTTCATTTTTCATCTGTTTTTTTTTTATGCTACTCGCTGTCTTGTAGTAAGTATTATTGGTAGTTGACCGAGGCAGTCACTCAGTTTGATGGTGATCATTTTTTTATAGTATCTTTCAGCATTGTATTCTCCAGTATTTGTCACTGTAGTTCTTGCAGGTGATTTATTTTTATCACCCCAGTAATAATCCAAATTATCCATTTATTTCTATGTGTACTATTTTCTCGTATGCAGCAGTGTCTCATTCCCTTAATTTTTTTCGGCAGACTTGTGTACCATATTTGTGCCAGCAAATTTTTGTCGTATCAGTCACAGCAAGATATGTTGTGTAAAATATACTAAATAATTAATACGTATTATGTGTTGTGTGCCCCGCCACTTGTAAGTGTTGTGTGCCCTGTCCATCTTGTAAAGTGTTACACTTCCCGTTTTGTTCCTTGTTTTAATTTTTATTCATACTATTTTTGCATATTTCTTTGAAACAAATTCACTCGATGTAATTTCAATTACTATTAACGTAAAGTGTTTCTTTACTCTGTTTGAGTAAATTGTGTTGGTGCTAATTTATCAATTAAGAGTTAAAGGAGTTTTCAATCATTTTTTCTTCATATTTTTATTTATTATTTAACCTGAGTTTCCAAGTGAGACTTTATTATTGCAGTGATTATTTGCTACACTTATTGTGTTGCACTTGTTCTGCAGTGAATTATTTCTTTTATTAATAGTATTTGTCTGCTTATTATTCTCAGTTCATTATTGCATCTTCTTTTAATTTTATTAATTTTCCTGATGTGTCTTTGCATTATATTTTTAATTTTGTTTTATTCAATCTTAGAGAATATGTTAAATTTTCCCAGTTATCTCTCGTTTGCATACAAGATTAAGTGATTTTATTTTATACTTTTTTACATTGATTTTAAATTTTATTAGGTTAAATCCTTATTGAGCCAGAGTAAAGACTGCTGCTTTTGCATTTAATTCATCTCCATAATATTTTTACTTGTATCTTTCATATGTAACTTTTTTTTCTTGGCCAAAAAATCCTTTACATTGAGTTTCCTATGCCTCTCTTGCAGTTATCTTAGACATTTTTGTAATACTGTTCCCCCTGCAGAATTAGTTGACATCTCTTTTATTTCAATTTTTAGCAGTTGTATCATTTTATTGTCCGTTATTTTTGCTTAATTTGTTTCTCGTGCAACTTCTTTGCCATTATGTCTCAACATACCGTCGATTGATACTTTAGGAATTCCGACACTCAGACCTCTCAGGCTACTGCGGCTGCTGTCTTCAGTCCTCACAGTTTTTCTCCTTACCGACCTTGGGGACAGACACCCAACACATGAGATATCTATAGTTATACTCTAGATTCCCTTGATGCGTTTACCTTTATTCCATGGCCATGTAACAGATCTTGAAGCATGGTTTACGCCTTCGTTCTCGTGCTAATGCTCTTGTTGAAGGGTCCTCCTTCGAGAAGGAAAGGAGTCTTATCAGACTTGCTAAAGAAAGCTCTTCATCGATCCCGCTGCTGCTGTTTAACTAATGGTCACAAATATGAGGAACTGATTCGAGTGTTCTTTTCCTTAGTACCAGTTTAAAACAGCTGAATCCATATGCGTTCTTAGTGGAACTAGTGAATGATACACCCATTACAAATGACTCGTTTGAGTGCCTTTGCTGGTAGATTAGACAAACTATATCACATTTATGCAATGCTGTCATCCTCAGCTTTTGGTCCTGACGAGGTTAAACCATTCACGAACCGTTTTTGCTAAAATAGCAGCATTATTTTTGAGCAATTAAAGTAACTAATGCCACCTGCTTCCTTCCAGTGTGTGCTTATGACTAATCCTCCAACTGTGACGATGGAACCCCTTACAGCCCTAAATCAATGTACTTCCTTGTGCCCCAGGGTACTTTCCATGTATTAAAATAATTTCACACACACCTATGCCTCAGGCTGCACCACCTCTAGTTTTGCGCCACAGAGACAAATCGTGGTCGTCAACCATCTCAAGAACACCAAGAACCAGTGTACAGAGTCGGTTGATAAACCTCGTAAGTGCATTCATAGTACATTCAGTAACCATAGTCCAGAGAGCGGACTTGTTACAACTGTGGTTTGCCGTGGCCAAATTGCAATTAATTGGTCCTTATAGTTTACCCCTAATAGTACGTCGTACTGGAGTTGATGAGTAACCAGTCACTGGCCGATACTGAACTTATCATAAATACATGGACATGACACATCTGAGTGCAATGCTCTCTAGCAACCTTCATTACGTCTAGGTCTTAGCCGTTGGCCCCGTTCCAACCGCAGAACCCTAGAGGAAACAGATATCTCGTGGTCTCAAGATAACCAGAACCAGGCTCATTCTTCCAATTCTCAAATAACCAAAACATGCTCATTTCTTCCAATTCTCCAAAATAAACCAGAACCAGGGCTCATTCTTCCAATTCGGGGGAATTCTGAACGCCCATCAAACGAACCGGTCCCATGTGACAGTAGGTGATAATGAGTACACCATTCCCGTTCACAATCCTTTGAAGCCTTAAGCAGTCACGAGAATAACAATCCTGCTGATGAAGTTGCTTCCACATGTCTCTGACATAGATATTTTGGGGATGAAGTGGGAACAATCTTTTCTGATGACAATCCACCTTTTTTGTTTGCACTTAACTTCCAATGCAACCATAGGCCCTAATTAGCGCAAGCATGCTGTTCATAAAATGCGCCGTTTCATTGTACATGGACTCTTGCGCAAGTCAATATTATTAGTCTAGTTTTGTTTTAAGGGATAAGATTAACGACATGTCCTTCTCGTAGAACCGACTCATGTGTCCTCCCTTAGTGAGTAGCTGGTTCACACCAGCGTGTCCGAGTCGACTTCCCTAAATTTTTCTTTGCCAAAGGTAAGACTTCACTGCTTCCTTCCTTGTTTGTCGACCAGATTACGTTCCCTGGTGACCTTCTACTGGGATTTGGCTTACCACGCGAGACTTACGGCAATGTGCGTCGGACCAATACCGTTGGCATGCCCAAATTGTCGACTTGATCCGTTTCCATTCTGGGGTTACCACTTGGATCAGAATCATGTCATACTGCTGGCAGTAGTAATGATGTACGATTAATCCTTACTAGCCAATGCATTCCCAGTAGCGTACCCAAGCGGTTCCAGGCACTGGTAAATTCTGCTTACTTCCCGGTATGTGTTTCCACCTAAACCTTCAACTTGGCAGGATAGTGTTCCGTTGCCTAAGTTGATCCGAGGACACTCAGACTGCCTTGTGTGCACAACCGATCCTTGCAATGCTGTGCAATTCGAGTAGTAGTTTCTCCCACAGGATGTCCTGTCAGCAAACGATTACTTGAAACGTAGTAATCCATCTCTTGTTGATGTCCCACATTCCGTCTGCAGAAAGACTCTCTGTTGAGGCTGAGTCTCTCCTAGAGTGTCTGGGGGGGTTAAAAAAAAAGTTTTTGTTGTTTCCTAGTGTTCCAGATGGTGATAACGAGTCTAGTTGACAGTGTTTCCTGCAAAGTAAAAGTCGTATTTGTTGAAAACCATCCTTACATGTATGTAGAATAGTAAGAATCCAATTTCTTCCTACTAACACTTCCTGGTCCAGTGTTCGTCTCATAACTAATACCATCCTTGTGTGACCTTGGTTCAACTATCCTTAACCCTGTATTCAGGTAGAGATGAGTATTGGTCACCTGACCAGTGGTCCGGTGCCTATTTCTACCGGGGAGACCTCATCCACTTCACCGGGATCAATCTGTTTCACCAGTTGAGGAGAAAGACTTAGCTCCCCCACTGACTTCTCAGATTGAAGTCTAGCGTTGTTGACTCTTGGCTGAACAAACGTCGTAAAGCCAAAAATTTTTTTTTTTTTTTATTTGTGCCTAACCAGGTGAGAAGAAGGGTATAACGAACTCTATTGTCCATCTCGTAATTCCAACTTGAACCTGGTACTTGACCTATCTACATACCTGCGTTACCGAATGCCTCATCACAAAGTTTAGCAGTCGCAGAAGAATTGATCAATTCAAATGCTTGATGATGCAGTTTAATGGCAACCTTAGCATTTCACCTGGAATGCACACTTTGATCCTATTACCTAAGGAGGATTGGTACTTGCGCCCAGTAATCGCGACTTTCAGGAATATTTAAATGCGAAAATCATTCCAGATCGCTATTCCCCCACTTAATGTACTGTGTGATCTTTATACGTAACATCTGGGATATTAACAAAGTCTTCCAAACCCTGGATTTGTTACAAGGGTTTTGGCAAGAGCCTCTTCCAAGGACAGCAAGAGCTAACTGCATGCTCCACTCCTACAGTGTCTTATCATTTCCTCAATATGGCGTTTGGATTACGATCCTCCCCTATCACGTTCTCAAGGCTCATGACTAATATCTTTAGAGAGTCTCATTAGGTAATGCACTATGGTGTACTTAGATGACGTTAATCGTCATGTCAAAAGAGTGATACATAACACACATTGAAAAGACTTGATGTAGTACTGGGTAAGCTTGGATGAAGCCAATTTAAAGTAATAACTGTCTAAATGTCAATTTTGCAAATCAGAAATTAAGTTCCTCTTCTCGGTCACGTTAGTCACTCCTAGAGGGGTTTAACGACTGACCAAAGTAAAGTATCTCAAGTACTAGAATTTTCGAACACCCAAAAACCTGCAGATGCCGTGAAGTTCCTTTGTGGCTTAGAGGTTTGTATAGATCTTTCATTGCCATTTTCCTTCCATAGCTGCTCCTTCTTAATGAGTTGCTTTAAAAAGATGCTGCCTTTTTTGTTTGGACCTTCCGTCAAGAAAGAGCATTCAAACTCTAAAAGAAAAGCTAAATCTGCTCCACATTTTGAAATTATCCTAGATTTTTTCTAACCCCGTTCTATCTGAACAACTGATCTAGATCAATTGGCCTAGGGCGCGTACTAGCTCAGAGACGCATATGGCAAGTACAACGCAGTGCATTTGCTAGCCGAGTCCCTTACTAAGGACTGAGACGTAATTAAAACAGGTAACTGAGGCAAGAAGCTTTAGCAATAGTATGGTCTTAAAGCACTGTTCCGAGACATTATCTTATCAGTAACTCTGTTCATAGTCTTGACAGACATGCGTCACTGATACCTTATTCCCATAACAAACAACCTTACTGGAAGGTTTGCCAGATTGACCTTGACTATCCAAGAGTCAATCCCACCTTTGACACTTCCCTGGCAAGTCATATGTAGTCCGCAGATGCCTGTATCGCGACGATGTTAGTAAGTAACTGCAGACCCTCCCATTCATTGCTGAAGATGTAAAAGAAATGCTCAACGAACAGATCCCATTGGTCTGGTGTGATTCGATCCTGCCCAGAAGATCTTATTCGACTGTGAAGCCACCAGCACCCATCATTGGGACTTTGTCATGAACCAAAATTACTGTACGAACAGCCGAGTTGGTACTCCAAGAAAGAGTATATCCAGGTTAGTAATGTCCCCAGTCACTAGTAAGGTAGCCTTACAGCTATTCCATGATTATACCAGGTGTTGCACATGCGCACCCTGGTATGGATTGTTCAGTAAACAAGCCAGATTGAAATACTTTTGTCCTCGATGCAACTGATATTTCTGTGTATTTAGGGTATGTTGATATGGGTTGTGGTGGGAGAAAAGAGTATTTTCTGCAGTGCAACATAAAGGTAATGCAATGGGTCAACATCCAATCCAAGTATTTTATTCCAACCACTAGCAAACCTGGAAAGAGTTGTGCGCTAGAGTTGTTAACTAATTTCCATGTTTCCCTCCAAGGCAACAAACATCTAGTGAGTGGATTATGTATTGACCATAATCACCAGATATTGTGATTAGTGCCTATTGCAGATAAGACTGTCCGAGACAGAAGGCAAAAGCGTTTAAAGAACGCATTAATCTGCAGTCCAAAACCACCCCTAAGTCCCAATTAACATGATAATGGAGGTTAATTCTGTCATGAATTCTTGAAAATTTGTGCACCTTGTACAAGATCTCTAAATCCACCATTGTTCCTCATCATCCTGCCACAATGGTGTGTAGCGGAAGAACCCATAAAAAGGTACTTGATGTCTTGAGAGCCCAATATCAATCCAACAGTGAAAACTTGGGATGAAGTTTTACCTGATGTGCAGTGTGCTATAAATTCTGCTTACAATGTTTCTGATAGGTGAGCACCCCACATAATGCATTGTACGTTGTGATAACGTGTTCCTTATGAGTTGTTCTATTCTAATCCAAAACCAATTACAACCCTGATGAATTCATAGCAATACTCGTACCAGCTTAGCTCAAAGTGGTGTTTTTTAGAAGAATCCGTGAAACACTTCATAAACCACAGCAGAATTTATCATGAGTCGCAAACTGACTCGAGCAAAGCCAACCAAAATCTAAGTAGTTTCGAGAGTTATGCTGACTAATTTTAACAAAACGTCTGCAATGCCAAAGCTTATCAAAAGTTTTGTTGGTCCTTATCGAGTAAGTTGAACATCATCACTGGTTTTAAGTAAGTATAAGGTAGAGAAATTAGTACTGTCATATAAAAGAATCGCTATTTAGATCGTATGAAAGGTGTAGTATGGATGATAATGATGTTCCAACCCAGACTAATGTGACAGACCTCTGAACAATCCCCTGAATCCTGTACTCTCTCCCTGATACTCAGTCAGACAATCAACCTGAATGGTCATTACATTCCCTATGTACAACAACAGTATTGAGAAATCGCGCAAGTATAATTTGTAACTTCCAATTCAGATTTGCCTCAAATACCGCATGATGTAGCCAATGCTACAGAGTTTGATCCTCCCAGAGATGACAACCCATTCTGAGCCTTACCCTACGCAAGTTGGGTTCAATGTAAATAACCTGTATAGACGAATAATTACATATAACTTATCAGTAGTCAAGAATTTTTTTTTGTGGTGTTCCACGTTCTCCGTTCCGAATTCTGAGAGTTAACATCCTAATTTGAGTGCACCGATATCTGCCTTTCATGTTAAACACTCTTTCTTTGGTTTTAATTTCCTTCCTCAGAATCTGTAGATTCACATGAAACAGATCGATCGATCAATTATTTTTTATCACTTCTATTGTGTAACCAACGTTGGTTTTCATTGCGTGAATTGTGCGAAATTAAATCTTGTATTGCCTTACAGTTTTCAGTTATGTAATCTTCCATTCCAATGTTCTACTTATTATGTTATAATGATTCAATTGTTGTGTACTTTGACATTGTTTATAGAATCTACCCTAACCGTATACCTGCCATCTCTTAGTTTGTATTAGTTGTATGTCGGGATGACCATACGTTCTTCGCCGAGCTCTCAGTAAGTAGTACAGTTTCCAGTAACCATTACCCAGTAACCATGTACCAGTAGATGGACTCACTACCAACCTGTCTCGCATGAATATCACTGTCCTGTATTCGATATGTTGCTGACCACAGCTTATTCAAACACCTGCCCCTCACTTATGAGGGTACTGGGGTAGTTAGCACTTACAAGAGAGAGCAAGGAACCAGGTCACGGGCTGTTTTGCATTCCCACATTATCCGTAATATACGTACTGTCCAGCCTTACGTGAGTATTTCTTTACCCTATTCCACGGTTTCGAACCCACTATGATAAGTGAACTTCATTTATGACTGAATACATTGACAAAAAAATAAACTAAACTTGGAGTACATTTGTACAAGACATCAAAGATTACGAAATCCTCCACTACCTCTGAAGCCGGATGGCAAGAACATTATGCCAGCAAGCATTTTCCCTCTTTGATGGCCCGCGCTGAGACGCCTGGTCAGAACGTAGAAGTGGGCCACCACTCGGGTCCCGCGGTATCGATGAATCCCGAACCCAGTTCTTAAGGAAGTGTGGGACGTTTTATTCCCATGATCCCAAGGTTCTGATACCCCACTGGGACAAATTGAACACTGTTGGCTTGCTTATTTAATCTGTACTTAGCTGGCCTTTTACTATTTCCTGTGTTCAGCAGCTCTTCCCTGTTGCCCGACACTACGTCGACAAGCAGGTGTAGTCCCATGCTAAGAGATTGACGTTATTTCATAAATAGATGGTGATCCTGTCGGGATGGTCTGCAGAGAAGTGAGAATTGTTGGCTGCTAGTGATCGGGCTCTCTCTCAGCTGGGCATCCAGCTATAACAAGCCTTCTGTGGAGAAATTTTCTCCAGGAGGGGGGTATCAGCCCCCTTCAGCCCCTTCAGCCCCTTTCAGCCCTGAGGGGCCCAGCTCTCTCAGAAGGGGCAAGCGTCTTGTTTACTGCTACAGTGAGTAATTGATCACAGATGCCGTACGAGTATGCGACGTGGTCAAGTGACCGTTGCTCCTTGCAGTCCAGTGTTGCAGAGTGTATCTTAATAAAAGACAGATCATCTCTTACTTTAGCAGGAAAATTAAGGAAAATCCTGCTCCCAATTTATTACCATTTTTCATTTTTCTTTCAAATAGGATTTATTCTCATGTTTAATTGTTTTACATTTTCTGCATTGTAATTTTTTTCTATTATTACTTTTCCTAAGTAGGAGCCAGCCTTGTTAATACTTGCATAAGATCTTACAGGGCTGAGTAAGCCTTCACAACCAGGATCCGTTGTTTGCAGGGGCATCGTTAACTTCCATCAAGAGGTCAGTGAATCTGCTAGCAGCTTTGGGGATGTGTGTCAGCGTCTTGGTGGAGGTTAATTTGATTGCAGATTTTAGGTCCTCTGTAGAGGAGTTATGATAGCTGTCAGCTCTGTCTGCTGGGAGGAGCTGCTGATTTTTCCCACTTGGAGCCCTCCAGGAGCCTAGACACCTATTGTGTGCACGGATGTCGTCATTTGAGGAACTGAGTGCACACTCCCTGTGGCACACCAGGCAGATGCCTCGTGAACGGGTTCCACGGCGTTGGCTCTGTTGTGAAGATTCCTGGGAACCCAGCACATCTTGTGACAATGTTGACATTGTGGGTGTATGGGGGGCGTCAGCATTGTGGCAGGTGGGGCTTGAGGGTCTGGGAGGGAAAAACTGCCCTCTACAGTTGAAATGTTGCTGGGAGTTGAGTGCGGGAGATGCCGGGAGTTGGATGGTGAAGGCACCGGTAGATGGGGGGGGGAGAAAATTTCTCTGGAAAGGGGGGTATCAGCCCTCTTCAGCCCCTTTCAGCCTCCTGAGGGACTCAAACCTCTCAGAAGGGGCAAATGGCATCTTGCTTCTGATCAACAATTTAATTTGAAGCAGATGCATCACCAGCATGTACCAGTCACGCCAACAGTGTCGGTTAACGAGAAAATTAACTCTCTTACCTTGGCAAGGATTTTTTTTTTTATATTTTATTTAAAAACACAGTACACAGTAGACATATATATCACACATAATTGACGTGATCACACAACATGACACATTTACCAAAAAAAAAAAAAAATACCATACATCAAAAATTGCTACTATCCTACCCTACTTACGTGCCCTTAACTCATATGACTGTATATACAAAACTTTCTATATGCACTAATGCTTTGGCCTCTCAATTTATATTGTAATATTAGCATTAATACACCAAAACATTCTGTAGCTATTCATCCCCGAATTTTTGTATTTTGTTTTTAAAACCCCTCTTTTTTTTTTTTTTTATATTCGCCGGTATTCTCCCGGTCCGGGTCTTTTCCAAGTAGTGGTGACCCGGCCTTGGCTCCCTATCTGGGGAGTGTCTCGAGACTTAAGTCTCCCATGGGAGGAGGTACAAGTACCTCCTCATCTTTGGGACCAAGTGTCCCCAGGCCTAGCCACATTCCCCGCCCTCACGGGGCTCGTAGGGAGAAGCTAGGCCTCTGGTCTGCCATCTACCCCGCCTCAAAGGGGCTCGTGGGGATGGCAGTCTTATGAGCTGCAGATGGTAGCAAGCTCAGACTCTGTTAAAAAACCCCTCAGTATACAATATACGTGTATATCATACACGAGTGACTCAAATCACAAAATATGAAGACATATATAAGTGCTACAACATCCGCATGACTAACAAAAAACCGCTACAAAACTTTTTTTTTTTTTTAAACAGTCTAAAAAATAAACAATAATTAATTAGCTCCTAATATTTCATATAATTATAATCTCATTGCCTCACCGCACTCACAACTTCGTGCAGGCACATGCTACCCCCCCCCATTTTCCTTTTATCTCTCATCACCTATTCTAATTACAGGGTTACACTGGCTTATACTGCATTTCCATCAAAAACAATATACATTAATATGTCAGCAAGTGTACATGGCCTTGGGTCCCACGTTGGACATCAGTACCATTACCAGTACAGAATACAATGATATAATACTGAACATTATCATGAGAATAAAGATTCATCATGCACTTACAATAGTCATATAATTAAAAATTCCCATACAGGTTCATACATGTTCCGTCCTTATTTTTTCAGCAATAACACGAAAGAACAAAACCGGTTGACTAATCTGACTCAATCCCCATTATGGGCATTGCACAATAAAAATTGCCACTCCTAACCATTACCTCACAATTCATCATAATATTCATGTCATTACAACCCACACATATACATGGTTAGGTACACTAGAGAAAGATGCCATTTATGTGATGATAAAATTGACGAAGCCTGACACTACACAGATCATGAATTCATGAATAAACACAGCGAACCTAAGTAACAATTCAAATTTTGTTGACAGCAATGAAATGTACCTGGGATAAATGCAACCCAAAACTGTAGTTAACACCGGATTCCTGTTGTTAACCAACCACTAACTTTTATACCTAAAAGCAGAAATTTTCTACCACAAAGCAACTATGCAGGGTCACAGCACCTCACTAACATAAGTTGAACAACGATCTAGTTTAACTTGGGTGCAAAATTAAGATCATACTGCGCTAAACCCGAGATCTCAAGATTTAGTTATCATGGTTTAAAGATTATCCTGTATACAGTGAACATAACCATAGGTTGCCAAATTCATCATGCATCTCCTTCCCACTCCATTCATAGCCCTCCAACCATCCACACAACAAAGGAGCCTAAACCAACCTACCCTCATGCATCCCCCGGTAGGAGACCAACCCTTTGCCCGCCCCCTGGGTTCATGAGGAGGAGGCCCCCACAGTGAGATTCCGGTAACCCTCCGAAAAGCTAATTACCCACCGCCCCCCATAGACTTGCCTATTCCTACACATCGTTCTATAAAATCTCGCTGCTAACGCTTTTATTCTCAACTCTCCCCGAACCTCCCTCATCCCCCAAGATACATGTAAATAATCCGTCATGACATACATTAAAGCCCTACTCACATCACCCGGAACCCCACTTACATCCAACAATAAAGCCCTTAGGAATGGCCATTTCCCCCCCCCCAAAAAAAAAGTCTGATAATGCTCACCATCCATACTCTCACCCCCTCCAAAGAGGGACAAAAAAATACCACATGAAAAGCCGTTTCGGTGTCCCCACAGTGCAAACATGAGGCCTCTCTTACAAGACCCATTTTACACAACACATCCCTAGAGGCCAGAATTCCCATTAGAAAACGATATACTAACTCCCGTACCCCCGCTGGTATTCTAAGCAAGCCAAACTCCCTCCATATGCTCATCCAGTCATATGTTGGATATACAGCAAGCCCCTGTAAGACACCTTTACCCACCACAGCACCTACCATCCGTTTGACCTTTAATTTGGACACCTGTTCTACCTTCAATAAAACCCTCGACATGCCCTTCACAATACCTCAAATCCTTCCACCCCCACCATCTTCGTGCATCCTCCATTCCCCTACCTACCCTGACTCCCGGTTCCCCCCAGTCCGGATATATCTTTGTTTAATATATAAAACCATTACTCTATGACCCAATGCCATCAGGCCAAGACCCCCATGTCTCACATCCGTCATCACCACGTCCTTGCGCAACCATGCCCTCCCAAACCCCCACACTACCTTAGAACCTTCCTCTGGATTTCCGCTATATCCTGTGCTCTTAAAAGGGAACCCCATCAGCCACTCCCCACACCTTACTGTAAACCAGAGAGTTGACCACTAAAACTCTGCTGTAATGTTACGTCCCTAGCCCTTAAGCCTCCAAGCCTACCCAAAACCCTGCCCTTAACTAATTCCGAATTTATCGTCCTACATCCTGCAAATTCCGCCATGTACCACACTCCACAAACCCTAATTCTGTCCACTACTGACCATCCCAACCCCTCCCCCAAGCTCCCGCCTATCCAATCCCCCACCTCTAATAGTCTCGACTTCATTAAATTAACTCTCATACCCGTAGCAAACCCAAATAACTGAATGATTCCACCAACCTTCCTTAGATCTTCCTCATGCTTTACCAGAACTGTAGTATCATCTACATACCCAACAAAAACCCCCCCCCGCTCACCCCCCAATATCCCCTGTTTCCCTCCATCACCTCATCCACTAGCCCCTAAAATGGATTCTGTACACAGGCAAACAGTAACAGAGAGTGGACAACCCTGCCTCAAACCTCTCTCCATTAGTACTGGGTCCCCCAACTTACCATTAACCTGTACCCTAATAACCGCTCCCTCATACAAGGTTTGCAACCATCTAACCACCTTTTCCCCCAAACCCAACTTTTCCAAACAAACTTTTAAAAAATCCCTATTCACACAATCATGCGCATTAGCCCAATCTAAACCGAGTATTCCCCCTCCGGTGCAGCTCTCAATAAAATCCCTTATGTGACTATGCCCATCCCTCATACTTCTTCCCTGGATGCCAAACTGTTCCCCATGTATCACTGATCCTAGAACCTTCTTCAGTCTATTGCCCAGAATTTTAGCATAAATTTTATAATTGGCACACATTAAGGATATCGCTCTATAATCACTCAGTATTTTCCCCTTCCTTCTTCTTGGGCACCAACACAACGATCCCGGTTTTCTGTGCCCTTCCCCATCCTCCCACTGCTCCACATATAATTCAAGACCTCCACAAACCCCATACCTAATGCACTTCCAATAAACTCTATAAAAATCATTCGGTATTCCATCAATGCCCGGCGTCTTACCCTGACTCATTCCCGTAAACCACCCCCCCCAAACCTCCTCCTCACTAATACTACCCTCCAGCATTTCCTTTTCCCTGTTGTCCCAATACTATATATTCTGCATAACCCAAAATATCTCATCACTGGTAACTTCCCTGTTTCCCTCCATTTCTCCCTAAACCAATAATCTGCATAACCGCTAATGCCATCCATATCGATAAGGCCTTGAGCCACCACATAACCCCCCCCCCCATCAGCGACCACTAGATGCGCTATGTTAATCACCATCTGCCTTTCCCTAAATTTTCTCAGGACATAACCTGATGGTCGATCACCCTTTAACACCTCCTCTAACCCCGCCCTAACTCTAATCGCGTTAAACCTTTCATTATGTAACTCCTCAATCCTACTCCTTAAACCATTCACATCCCCTCGCATACCTTCCCTATCCCTTCTCCATCGTAAACAGTATTCAGCTGTCCCTCCAGGTAGTTTTGTAAACCATACCGCTACCATGCCTGTTCCCTTCCACGTATCCTGAAAAACTCTGCAATTCCTGTCTTAGCCCGCGTCTCCCATCAGTCAAGCAAATCCATCTCACCATCCCTACCATCCCAGAAATGTCTCTACCATTCCTCAAAGGAAGAGCCTTCATCCCCATCCTGCAGAAGCCTCACATTCAATTTCCAATACCCAGCATATATGCATACTATACCATCCACCCGCAGATCAGCTATCACCGCCCTGTGATCCGAAAAACCGACATCGAAAGCCCTCACCCTCTCCATACCAATCCCCTGCATCACATATATCCTATCTAACCTCGCCTCATAATTCCCAGGAATGAACGTGTGCTCCACCCCATACTCCCCCATCCCCACCACATCTACAACTCCTACATCCCTTAACACATCCCTTAGAGCACCCAAGAAACATCCCGCCCCCCCTCGGTGAGACATCCCCATTCCTAATCACACAGTTCCAATCACCCCCAAGTACAGTTATAGAAGGTAAACCCCGCAAATAATACATCAAAACATCACGAACAAAATCAACTTTCAATGAAACATACTCTCCCCACCCCCCCAGTGCCCATCTACCCTTACGACCCTCCCCCTCCCCCCTCCTCCCAACCCATGACACGCAATGGGCTGGTCTCCTTCGCAGCCACTGCCACCCCTCCTTTTAATTGCAAAGCATTACTGACAAATAGGTTATAACCCCGCAAACGCAATTCACACCCTAACCTATGGTTATGCTCCTGCAAAAAACATACATCTACATCAAACCTTCGTAAAAACCATTCTAACCAGACCCTTTTTACCACAGATTTAAGACCATTTACATTTATTGTGACACTTGAACTTCCCAGAAAAGGCGGCTTACCCCTATGCCGCTGTGGCTTACTCAATTCACCTTTCATGGTACCCATACCATTTTTATCATTTTTCCTAACCTGTCCACCAACCCCTCCTTGCCCTCCCCTACCGAGCTTCCCCGGTACACCCCCTCCCCTGCTTGCCTTGTCCCCCACATCTTCCCATGACTTCTTCCCAGGTCTCTGCCCAGGTGTTAAAACCTCATCGACGTCCAAGGCACCCACTGTCCGTTTGCGTGAGCTCTCACTCGCACACATATCTACCTCATGCGAGTCCTCCTGATGGACTTCCACCACCACCTCCTTATGCTCTCTGTCATTCCGCGAACCCTCCACCTGTCCCTGCTGCTCATCCATCAGCTGCACCTCATTTAACTTCTCGGGTCCGTCCTCCCCGGCCTCCGGCTCGTCCAAGAACTCCTGCAGCACTGCTTCCAACATCCTCTCCTGGGTAGACTCTTCCACGTCCACCCTTCCCTCAGGCGATGGGGGGCTCTCCCCTGTTACCTCCGGGAGGGTAACACACGTCCCCATCACCTCTTCCACCTTGTCCACCTCCTCACTCCAGAGATTCGTCTTCTCTCCATCCGCAACCCCCAACTCCACATCCACGCTGCATGGTTGCTGATCCACCATCCACGATAACGCCATCCTAGGGGCTTGCCTTTGGGGACACTGCGCCGCCATGTGCTCGTAAGAATCACACAATCGGCAAGTTTTCCTCTGCCCCGCATAGTGGACAAATACCTGGGTCCTATAGCCTGTCAGCGTAACATACGAGGGTATTGGCCGCCTCAATGACATCATCAGGGTGCAGGACCCCTCGGGCAGCCCTTCAAACGACCCGTCCCTCCACACCCCCATACTAGCCGTATGAACAATTCCATAATTGCTGAAGGCTTCCTGAATGCCATACGACATTTCCTCAAAGGGTACATTACGCACCTTTACCCACGTGTAATATTTCGAAACATCATGTAGACACACCTCTACTGTTGAATTCACACTCATCCTCCTTTCCTGAAATTCATCCACAATCCTGGTTAAAACCGGTTTTTTTAAACTTTTCCACAAAAAAACCCTTACATTCCATTAAAAACCCGAAATCCATTTCGGGTTTCCCCTGACGTTAATTTGGCCAATAACGTACATGGAGTGTGTTAATTTCCTAACTTTTTTATAAGACATATTCACCTGGCTGTACTCCGCCAGTTGGGAATTCAGCACCACCATCGGTGGGGAACCAAAAACGCCTCTTTCCATTTTCGGGGTGGGGAAAAAATTTCTCAAAAGGGGGGTATAGCCCCCCCCTTTCACCCCCCTAACCAAAAAAAAGGGGAAAGGGAGTTCGAAGGGGCAAAAAAAAAAAGAGAGAACCCAGCATGAAGGAAGGGTTAAGAGAAAATTTAACTCCTTACCGGCAAGGAAAAGGAACCCCGTTACCTTTAGAAGGGAACAAAAGAAGGAGAAGAACAAAAAAAAATCATCAGAAAGCCCTTCAATTCCAGCTGGGGAAAAGCGAGAAGTCTTTTAAACCCCTTGTTTTTTTAAGTAAAATTTCCGTTGGGTTTTTGGAAAATTTTTTTTACATGTTCTTTGACTTTTTCACAAAAATTTACCGAAAATTCATTAGAGCTTAAGGGGATTTCCATTTTTTAAATTTCCCCCAAATACTGGCTTTGTCTATTTTTTTAAATTAGCAACTTTTTTGGCCTGGGAAGCCCCAGTAGGTTCGAGGTAAACCTTTTTTTTTTTTTTTTTAAAAAAAATTTTTGGGGTTTTTTTTTTTGGGGGGTTTTTTTTTGGTGTAAAAAATTTTTTCCCCCTTTTTTTTTTTTTTTTTTTTTTTTTTTTTTTTTTTTTTTGATTAAAATTTTTTTATTTTTTTTTTATTTTTTTTTTTTTTTTTTTTTTTTTTTTTTTTTTTTTTTTTTTTTTATTTAAAAAAAAAAAAATTTTTTTTTTTTTTTTTTTTTTTTTTGTGCTGGGGGCAGAGGGGCAGGGAGCGCTGTAGCGTTGGCAGACTTTTTTTTTACCTACTACAGTGACACGGACCCGGGAAAACCCAAACAAAGAACACTACTTGCGTTGTTGGACAAAGTGTTCACAAAACCGAAAACTAAAAAAGTGTGATCAGTTTTCTCTGTGAACATTGTGAAAAATAAAGCCCCCCAAAATCTTTGGAACCCTAGTGTACCTGTGCGTTTCCTAACAAGGGAAGAGGGGACATCCAAAGGACATTTCAGTTTTCTATCAAGTCACCGATACTGTCAAAGGGGTTTTTGAAAACACCATCCACGTTAAAAAAGGCAAGGTATGTTCGAATTTCTTGTAGATGGGGGTTTGCGAAATTTTGAGTCACAAGATTTGAATAACCCTATAATGGGCAGAAGGTGTGGACTTTTGAGCCCAAAAAAGTAAGTATTTCGTCAGCCATCATCGAATAAAAATATACTGAATAACACCCCATAGGGGTAATTTATATTACAAATTGTATCCTTGACAGCCCAGTTGTGATGGTTTCGACAGCTTCAAGACCTGGTTGCAGGGGGGGGCTGGTAACGTTTTGCTGCATTTATCACAAAGTGTTCATTATATTGTTATAATAAACACGGCAGGTAAGGCCAAAAAAAATTCAAAAAAATTTTTTGGCGTGTTCAAACCCGGATAAAGACCACACGTGGTCCAAAAATTTTGTACTACAGTGTCAAATAACCAGGGCCCCGGGTCCTTCAAAAAAAAAACTGTAAAACTAGTGTTTTACAATAAAAATCGTATAAATGATCCCCCAACTCAACACAGAGAAGGGCAGCCAAAAAAAAGGGGCGCCACCCACTTCACCCAAAAAAAAAACCCGGGAGCTGGGACCACCAACAAAAGACGGGGGATGGACCTGCACCCCCCATCAACTCCCCAATTTTGAAACCCTTTGATTAAGACAACACCCAAGTGAGTTGTTTGTCTGAGGTAATATATCACATGTGTTTATAATGTTTAAAAACAAAAAAAAAGAGAAAAGTTTGTTTAAAAGTTTGTTTCTTATAGACACCGTTATTTTAAAAGGATTATATAAAAAGTGTAAGCTTTCAATATAATTAACGGGAAAATTTAAATTGTAAGAATTTCACTGTATTACAGTTTACATAAATTTTAAAGTTTTATAGTGAAGAAGGTATAATACGTTATTTACGATTAATCACAGGGCAGGCTGACACAGCAAAACTCTAAGCCATAACACAAGCCACATTGGGGTGTCCCCCTTCCGGTCTTGCCCCCGAGGTTAAACTTAGTGGGATATGTCTGACTCGATTATTGCTGACTTAAGCATAACAAAAACCAGCTGCAATAGCAGTACATGTTTTTTAAAACACTCTAAGTGTGGTCTAAATTTTCAGTATACCTTTTAAAATGGCTTGTTTAAAAAAACCATTTCAGTCTTTACAGACTAAGATTACAAAATTAGAAAATCTAATTTCTCTGTCGGGGATTAAACAAGATACAAACAAGTTTTTTGATGATTTTGAGGCAAGTTGAATTTTTTTACACACTCGGGAAAATAATTAATTCAGACTATACACAATGAAAAAAAATTTCTTGAATCAACCATCTGAGGATGAAATTAAAAAATTTTTTGGATACTTTTTAGTGATCAAAAATTTAAAGGGTGGCGGGAGTACAGGCTATCTCCGAAAAACTCTGTCACAAAACCCTAACTACTAGTGGCAACACCTGTTACACCTGAACAAAAAGGTCCCCATTCCCAAGCTTACCTAATTGCACTACCTATTTTCCAAGGTCATAATTTGAAAAAATTCATTATTTTTCAATCCAAGAAAAATTCACGAACTACATAGATAAATTTGCAAAAGTTCAATTCCCTTTAAAATGTCTTGTAAGGGAAACCCTATGAATGTTTAAAGGGTCATTTCCGGTGGTTAAAGGGTAATTTCAAATAACCTTACTGTCTTAGCAACAATTACTTCGATGCTGAAAAAGGTAGAGTTAGACATGCGTCTTAATACAACTTGAACCCCACCCAAACATTTTTTTTTAAAACCTTACAGGCATTTAAATTACATTAGACAATAGTCTCAATCCTAGATGCAAATATGACCTAGGAATGTGATTGGTTTTTTAGGGGTTTGAAAAATAACGTCACCCAAAACTATTAAACATTAAATTTATTTCAATAAACGCTATTTCACTTGTGAAGAAATTAGAATGGTTTTTACAAACAATATTTTTCATGTATGCAAGCAACAAAGACAAGAAAAAAAAACCACAAACTAGGGGATAAAAAACCTTAAAACCTATAAAAAAAGTATACTACTCCATTAAACACATAAGGGGAAAACCATATGGCATTATCAAGCGTGAATACAACAGACAAAAACGACTGTCTACATAAACGTACCCAAAAGTGTACTTTGTGTGGACACATTGGGCACTTATTGATTCAATACACACAATGGAGGCACAAAAAAACGTGTTCATCACTAAAAGATCAAAAGGGTTTTTAAAAGGTGAACACAAGGGAGGAAAAAAGCTCACGAAAAAGTTTTTTTTAAATGAAGGTATCATCTACAGATTATCCAAAATACTTTTGCTGAACAGCAGCGACTTCCCAGAATCGGGAAGTCAACAAGCAACACTTTAAAATTAGAGATAATTTAAAGAAAATGCCTCCCGTATTTCGATTGATTTACTAAAAAATTACACAAAACCAATGTGCAACACATTTGATAAAGGCCACAAATGTCCTTCTAAGAAGTTTCATTTTTGGGCAGAAACTAAATAAAAAACCCCTAGCCAAAATATAGTTAGTATAGCTGGTTTTTTTTTTCCAAAATTTCTGGTAAACACAATGACCTACCAAAAAATCCTTTTGGTCTAGGAAACGAAAAAAGACAGTAAAGCTGGGTATAATGTTTTGCCTAAGTCTGTGCAGATCCGGGGTTTAAAAAAAAACAGTTCCCAGCACGAAAAGCAGCTAAGGGTCAAGTTAGCCTTCCTGAATACAGACGGACACAATTAGTCCAATTGATTTAATATTGAAGTGATTTTTATACTGTTTTGTGAAAAAATAATAATAAACATTTTTCACTTGTGAAAACACAGGGGGCCACATCAAAGGGTCCTATTCCCCCTCAAAATGGGAAAGGCTAATTTATTCGTGGAAAATGTACTAGTTACGAAATAACCGCTGATCATGTACCCCAGGGAAAAATTACATTACTGGAAGAAAAAAATGAACCCGTTGATAATTTTTGGGATTTTAAAGCGATGGTTTGATGTAAATAAACCAAGCCCACAAGAGTCCAGACTTAAACCAATATTTGGACACTGTCAAAAATAAAGATGGACATATTGGGGGAGGTTCCATGGAAATTAAATCCACCCCATCTACCTAGCAATTATGCATGGCTTTCGGGCGAGAAAGCCAAATACATAGCTCAGGAAAAATCCAAGCTACTGACGCTTTATAATCATACAAGAACATTGGAAAAATAAATTTATTGAGGAAAAATCGAAGATAAGTTGAAACAAAAGTCATTATCTCCCCCCAGGGGTAGAAAAAAATTCTGAAACCACTCCACTACGTGTTTATATAATTTCAGCCACGTGAAATAAAGATGTACAAGTCTTAATGACTGTCTGAGACCCGGGCCTACTAACTGAACTTGGAGGTTCTTTTGAAAAATTTCGCACAAACCCCCTATGCCTACACGGGTGATATTTTAAAAGGTTTCTAAGATAGGACTACAAGAAATAATAGAGATTTTACCGTTCTTTGGGCCCGAAAACCACATGATCCTCAAAGTCCCGTGAAAACTTATCGTTTTCAAATCTATTATTAGGGCAAATCTTCTCCATTCGTACTGAATATCTAAAAAACACATTTTGAAAAAATCTGAAAGTCCCTTCAAAGAATTTTTTAAAAAAAAGTTTCTATGGGACAATCTTCAAGGTACTGTGAATAAAAAGGAGGGTTTTTAAACCTTAACAGAGAACTAAAAAAGGAATGAAAGAAGCAAAAATGCCCTAAGGATTGGGAAAACAAATTCAAAGCAATTAAGGGAACTTTTCAAAGAAATTTCCCCGAAAACGAAATTCCTGATTGCAAAAATATGCTGGGCTTAATTGGGGAAAACACAGGAAAACTTTGAGTTCAAAAGGATAAAAAAATAATCATGCGTACACTCCTAAACTAGTTTACTTCAAGGTATACAATGTTTTTATCCTCAGGACTCGTCTCACCAATTACCCTAAAAGGTAAAAATGCTTTTGCAAATGATGGAAACCAAAAATTGGATGGATGAAAACTTGCCTCTAAAAAGATCAAACTGGGAGAAATACAAGGGGTTTAAACAAAATTTTATCAAATTAAATTTCCCAACAAAAGTCAAAGGGAAACCAATACACTTTCATGGTTCTGTGATGCTCAAACCAGAGATTATGGCCCTGTAGCTTACATAGTAATGCTGAAAAGGGAAATACACTAACTACTTCAAAGGCCAGGGTAGCACCCTTGAAAATCAGAACAGTACCCAAATTTTGGAAAATGACAGCACTCTAGTAGTACAAAATAGCTTCTCAACAAAGTACTTGTCATCTCACTATTGAAAAAACCCTGATCTGGGGGGATAATGAGGGGAGTTTCCCCCAGGGTTTAAAAAAAATAAATAAAGGGTCTAGTTCAGAACAGGAAGCAAAAAAAAAGAATGCAGAGAGATTATCTCTTTTTCAGTTCTACCCCAAAGAAACCAGCTGACTTTGTCACGTGGTGTCCCACTCAAAAAATTTGTTATAATAAAATTTTGGCTCCACGGACCGAACGCTTCTAATGGAAATAAGGCCCCACAAAAAAGCCAAATGCCCGAAAAAAACCGCTGCTTTTAACACAGCAAAATAAATTGTGTAAATACGCAGCACAACAGAAAAGCCCGGGGTATCAAAAACCATCTTGGGTAAACTCTTAAGAGTTACAGCTCTTGTTTTAAATTCTTTAAAAGGAATTTAAAACCTGATTAGAATGCTTAACCCATTTAAAAATGGGGAAATAAAACAGAAAGATCTGTTCTCTACAAGTAATTTCTGAAACACAAGAAAATCCCCAAAGAAACCTGTTATATTAATTTTTAGGGCTTTATCTGACTCAAAAAAATTTAAAAAATGCGAGGAAAATTCAAATTCTTCATACTAAAAAAGCCATACTCCAATATTTATCCCCCGAATCATTGTTAACAAATGATTGTGCAAAAAGCCCACAGAACGTGTTTTTCATGGGGGGGGAGCTACACACTTTGTTTACGACAATCCTACTGGGTACCCAAGTCGACAAAGTGGAAAAAAAAATAAAAAACTGTATTACTTGCGCACTACGATATGCGAGTATTTAGTATCCAGGTCCACCCCAATCCCCCTGAAAGAGTTTTCATTCACCCATTTGAGGGCAGGTGTAATTATACGGACAATAATTTTAACCAAAAAAGTTTACAAAATTCCCATCAAGGGGTTACAATTTTTTTGTTCATTGGCTACAAAAAACGTACATCAAAAATATCCACGACTGTCTGCGAAACCCCTTTATCAAATTATTCGAAGGTTTCAGCCAGAAGGGAATTTTCCCGACGATATTTCGATAAGCAACAAAATTTGTTGCTGGTGCTGCTTATATAACAAAACTTTTACAACCGAATACAAAATGCTGAATCAACGCAATGTTGTTGGAGATACATTCCCCCAAATCCCATGCACGGGCGGGGTTTTTTTAAAAAAAGACCATTGTAAAACGTTGTTTAAGGAAACTCTTCATTGTCAGAGAAAAGACTTTGAAGAATTCCGACATTGTGACTGAAATAGAAAAAAGTCAACAAAAGACCTCTAAATTATGTTCCGATACTGGACAATTTTTGAAGTTTGGGGCTCGAAACCCTTTTCCCCCCATGAATGATAAAGAAAAACATAGAGGATCCACTTATTCGAAACCCGGCAACTCAGACGTAAAAATTTAAACACCTTAAAAAAGTGATTGAACGTTGGGGGAAAAAAGGCGAGAAGACTATCTCACTTCATTGAGAGAACACTTCTATGGAGCTGGTTCCGAAAAACATAAGTCCTTAATACCCCGGTGACATATGATTTTGACAATATGGCCGAGGGGCCCAATGGCCCTTGGAAAAATTGGACCAATATCCTGAGCAATGGGGAAACATCAGGGCAGTTGATGTTTTGAGCAAAGGTTTTAGTGAATAAGCGGACAATAAAAAACAAATGCCTTAAATTACACGTTAAAAGCAAAATTATGATTTCCCAAAAAACCCCACAGGGCAAAGCTGTTCAGAAAAGACAAGCGCGGGGGGCGAGTGAGAAAACAAAAAAAGTTAATGATGAAGTTCACCTCAGCGAACCTCCGCCGCCTCCCCGTGGGAAATTTTTTCTCCCGGAGGGGGAAAACCCCCTTTAGCCCCCTTTCAGCCCTTTTTGCCCAGGGGGCCCCCCAGAAAAGGGCGAGAGTCTTGTTTATGCAAGTGAGTAATTATCACAATGCTATGGCCCGTATCAATGACCCTGCTCCTTGCAGCGGTTTGCAAAGTGTATTTTTTTTAAAGGGGCGTAATCTCTTACTTACAGGACAATTAAGGAAAACCTCTCCCACTTTATTACCATAGAAAACTATGTACAATTTTTTTCTATGATTAAACAAAACAAAAAACAAACATTTTTTTGCTTTCTTCTCGGGAGGTGACAAAGGGGCAAGGGACTAGGTCACGTTTTTTTTGTGGGGGGGCATAGACGGCATGGGGGCGCTGTAGCGTCTGGGAAACTATCTTTGACTTACTAGAGTGACATGACGCCAGGGTAACAAAAAAAGAACACTGATCTGTGCGTTTTTGTGTGGACAAAGGTCCACAAAACACGAATAAACAAAAAAAGTGTGTCAGTTCTCTTGGATACATTGTGAACAATAAAGACAAATCTTGTGGAACAAGTGTACCAGGGGCGTTCCTAGACAATGGAAGATGTGGACTCCAAGGACACTTCAGCTTTATCAATCACCCATTCGCAAGGTGTTTAGAAAACCAACCACTTACAAAGAGCAAGGTAAGTTCAATTCTTGTAGATCGGGGGATTGCGCAATTCTTGAGTCACAAGGAGTTTGTAATCAACCTATAATCGGCAGTAAGGTGTGGACTTTTGAGTCCAAACAAGTAAGTATTTCGTCAGCCATCATCGAATGAAATATACTGATATAACACCCCCTAGGGGTAATTTATACTTACAAATTGTATCTCTTGACAGCCCACTGTTGTGATGGTTTCGACAGCTTCTAGACCTCGTCTGCAGGGGCGGCTGTGTAGACGATTTGCTGTTATTTATCAGCTAAGTGTTCATTATATATAGTTATAATAAACACGGCAGGTAAGGCAAAAAAATCTCAACAGTTGGAGAAGGCGGTTGAATCTCATAAAGTGAGAATAAGTGAGCAAGTCTCAGTGCTATATGATAAATTATTGGAGACTGAACTCTGTGGAATAGCTCTAACAGTGTTGTGTTGGCGTTTTTAAAGAACGTCAGTAATTGTACTTACCCTTATTTCCTGACTAAGAGAGCATTTATAAATACTTAGATTATTACAGTGAGGTGATAATTAGACGTTTGACACATGTTCAACTCACAATGTAGATACGAGAAAGTTGTAAATATATTAAATAATTTAAGCCATTAAATAATTTAAGTGGTTATTAAGATTATTAATAAATTAACCAGGAACTATGATAATACCTTTTCTTCTATGAGTGATGCCCCCTGGACATGATAATCTTGTTCATTTGTTACGAAAAGCACAAAAACCCGAGGACCATCAGGCTATATTCGTAACCGTCAGCAATTTGGGGCCGCGTCCCAAGACGAAGCCCGCTGCAGGGCAGATTGCTTTTAATAACCGATACAGGAAGCATGTATTGTGGGAGCATTGACCTTAACAAAGGAACTATAGTGCAGTGTGTTCTCGACCTTTTAAGTGACAATCTCAACAGTTCGCTGTAGAACTAATGAGCCAGTGAAGTGAGACATGTTTTCCTGTTGTGAAATACCGTTAAATGAAACGACAAACCTCGAAGAACATTGTAGTGCAACAGTGTGTGATGCGAACAATCTTCAGAAAGAGAGTGCCACCCTGAGACACTACTACTTCAGTCAAGACACCGATACCAGGTTACTTCCCTGCCACAAGTCAGGGATAACTTGTGGGTCTGATGCAAATACCCAGGTACGTCTAGTCAGTTACGAACCTAGTTAGGTCGGGTGTGCAGCAGATAGCTAGTTCATGTCTTGTCTGGACTTAGCAATGTAACTAAAAAGCATCTTATACCAATGAAATGCTGAAACATACGCTCCTTTGGGGTACTTATTTACTCATTAATTGAACTTCCCACAACTCAAGGGTTGGAGTTTGACTGCTCATGTCTAGCAGCTTCCGGGAGCAGCTGCAAAGACGTTGAGCCGTCATAAGAAAAGCAGCTTTGTACAGTCCATTAACTTATTTTTCTTAGTATGCTACAAATCCCTCATAGGGGGAACCCATGTGAGGGGTGTGGAGAGGCGAGGGGGGCCACTGTACACACGTCCCGCCTCTCTTTGTATGTAGTATGTATATATATAATAATATATATATATTATATATATATATATATATATATATATATATATATATATATATATATATATATATTATATTATTGTGATCATGAACGAGTGGTATTGACCAATAACAACACTGCACTAGCCAAGGACTCGAACCCATGCTGCCTTGGCCTGCCTCACTGACCACTCGTTCGTGGTCACAATAATATAAATTACTGCTCGTTGAACTAGTACACCAAAGAGGGACTAGAATGAAATTAGCCTAGTCATCCACACCATCGTGTGTCCTTGGGTAGGGAGTACAACATCCTGTTCCGCTGGATGCCCTTCTTGTAAGGATCGTATGATCCAGTGGATTAGGGCGTCATGCGTTTTCGCCCACCATGAGGCAGGCCAAAGCAGCATGGGTTCCAGTCCTTGGCTAGTGCAGTGTTGTTATATATATATATATATATATATATATATATATATATATATAAATATATATAATATATATATATATATATATATATATATATATATATATATATTATTTTTTTTTTTTTATTATCACACTGGCCGATTCCCACCAAGGCAGGGTGGCCCGAAAAAGAAAAACTTTCACCATCATTCACTCCATCACTGTCTTGCCAGAAGGGTGCTTTACACTACAGTTTTTAAACTGCAACATTAACACCCCTCCTTCAGAGTGCAGGCACTGTACTTCCCATCTCCAGGACTCAAGTCCGGCCTGCCGGTTTCCCTGAACCCTTTCATAAATGTTACTTTGCTCACACTCCAACAGCACGTCAAGTATTAAAACCATTTGTCTCCATTCACTCCTATCAAACACGCTCACGCATGCCTGCTGGAAGTCCAAGCCCCTCGCACACAAAAACCTCCTTTACCCCCTCCCTCCAACCTTTCCTAGGCCGACCCCTACCCCGCCTTCCTTCCACTACAGACTGATACACTCTTGAAGTTATTCTGTTTCGCTCCATTCTCTCCACATGTCCGAACCACCTCAACAACCCCTCCTCAGCCATCTGGACAACAGTTTTGGTAATCCCGCACCTCCTCCTAACTTCCAAACTACGAATTCTCTGCATTATATTCACACCACACATTGCCCTCAGACATGACATCTCCACTGCCTCCAGCCTTCTCCTCGCTGCAACATTCATCACCCATGCTTCACACCCATATAAGAGGGTTGGTAAAACTATACTCTCATACATTCCCCTCTTTGCCTCCAAGGACAAAGTTCTTTGTCTCCACAGACTCCTAAGTGCACCACTCACTCTTTTTCCCTCATCAATTCTATGATTCACCTCATCTTTCATAGACCCATCCGCTGACACGTCCACTCCCAAATATCTGAATACATTCACCTCCTCCATACTCTCTCCCTCCAATCTGATATTCAATCTTTCATCACCTAATCTTTTGTTATCCTCATAACCTTACTCTTTCCTGTATTCACCCTCTAATTTTCTTCTTTTGCACACCCTACCAAATTCATCCACCAATCTCTGCAACTTCTCTTCAGAATCTCAAAAGAGCACAGTGTCATCAGCAAAGAGCAGCTGTGACAACTCCCACTTTGTGTGTGATTCTTTATCTTTAACTCCACGCCTCTTGTCAAGACCCTCGCATTTACTTCTCTTACAACCCCATCTATAAATTTATTAAACAACCACGGGACATCACACACCCTTTCTAAGGCCTACTTTTACTGGGAAATAATTTCCTCTTTCCTACATACTCTAACTTAAACCTCACTATCCTCGTAAAAACTCTTCACTGCTTTCAGTAACCTCCTCCTACCTATATATATATATATATATATATATATATATATATATATATATATTATATATATATATATATAATATATATATATATATGAACTGTACGACTGACAATTTCTCGTTGTCAATTTTTAATTACTGTAATCAATAAATTTAAGACGATTTGTTTTCTAGGGCAATTATTTTTTTTATGGAGATTAATTGTTTGAGAAAGCATAGCGTGGAATCACACCTTTAGAGGTCTTCCAGTTTACCTTTCATAAATTCTAATTTCATAATTTGTAGTGTGACCCTACCACTGCAGACCTTTTTCCATTACAAAAATAGATCATAAGTGCGTGTGAATTCATAAAAACCTTTAAATTAATACACAGCAAGTTTCCGAGAACTTGAATAACAACATGACGTGAGTGAGCATCATCAGTACACTGAGGGATATTATTCTCAACAACTTGCTTCCCACCATCATAATAACTAACCATAGAATAGAAAGTATCAAAATTTGCCCCCCCCCCTAACATCCCCACAACAAATACATCCACATCACCAGTGTTGCTACTGATTCCTACACATCATCACCACTACTAACACACATCACCCTGATTACAACTGACACACAACTGCTATTACCACAACTAGCACCTACACAACACTATCATCACAACTCACAAAGTCTTGTTCAGGGTTTTCTTCCTCACCTCACTGTTTCATAGAATTCTATTTTTTCCCCTAATTAACATGAAATTAAGTACTGAACCTTTATTTTTGGATCAGTTCACTTAGTCAATAAGTTTTCCGTTTTATTTACCTGTTGTGATGTGTCATTCTTTTCCTTTTTAATTGTTTTTTATTTAAAAATTACATTGCAATTCATTAAATAAATAAAAGAACCCTATTATCGGCTCCTCCACAGAACAAATTTTCATTTCCTAAATACACACTGCAGGTTCCTCTTTGTGCTGACACAAAATATCCCTCATCCCCTATGCTTTTTATCCCTTACTCCTATGCTAAATACAATATTGTACGTTTCATCAATCAATATATTGCAATTAGCATGAAAATTTCTATTCTACTTATCAGCCGACTAAGAGGTGAACATTGTTATTACACAGAATTCCATGAAAATTTACTTAAGATTTAAACAAATATTGTCAAGTCTCACAACCTTTCCTTTCCCCTTTTTCTAATAGTGTACACAAATTCAATTGCATGTCGTTATGATCCTATCAAATTACTTACAACCCCCTCCCCCTTTTTCCCCATTACAAAATTAAATGCCACTTACACTAGACGTCACAACGTCTGACTATTGTTCACTTAACTTATAAAATGATTAATTAACATAATTACTTATGACAAAAATAGATAGGAACATTACTTTACAATAATGAAGAATGCCAACTAAAAATGGTAACTGTACACAGATATGAACTCACCACAAAAACATATTCCCATATTTATGTTTTAACATGTTCATCAAGATATTGATGTATAGTAACCAGTATTCGGAACATTATCAGACCTACTCTGACACACTGAAAAAGATAAAAAACATTATCGCATTAATTATACATGTGCAGAGCAGACTAAACCCCCATCATTAAAAATCCATCCAAGCACAAAACACTTTAGAAAGCCATCCCCTGACCCCATACTGTCTATATTAAAAACACAAACTTACGTTCCCTTACATGCTCAAGCTCATACCTGAAGTCTAAAGTCATAAACCCCTGTCTCTTAATCACAGGTCACCAGATCACCCTCCCTACCCCCCCCCCTCATGCCTAACGACTGCACACCCATATACTCCCCTACCACACACTTTTATTTCACATTCCCTCCTCCACTAAACCGAAACAGAACAAAAGTGACAGACTCAGGGAATACACCCATTTCCCGCTCTTCCCTGCACCCAACCCTAAAAATAAACTACCGGGCAGATTACGATAACCCACTGGGAAACTATTAACCACACTTTCCCATAAGGAGCCTGTTCTTGCAAACCATACGATACACACTCGCTGCAAGTGCCCTCACCCTACATCACCCCCCACCTCCCGCATACCCCAAGAAACATAACAAAAAATCTGCCAAACCACGTACATCACAGCCCGCCGAATGTCCATGGAAACCCCACCCACATAAAAGTGCAACGCCCTCAAGGTCAAGATGTTACTCCATCCCCCCCCCCGCCACTATACCTAGGATCCCCGCTAACCATGTCCTTACAACCCCCAAGTTTTCACAAAAATACACAGCATAAAAAGCGTCTCCTCCTCCCCAAAAATGCTGAAAATTCCCCTCACCTACATAACCCATTCTATATATCACAGACCTTGAAGCTAGAATTCCCAGAAAAAACCTATATACCTTCGGCTTTAATCTAATCTTTCGAAAGTCTTCCCAAATGCCCCTCCAATCATACATTGGGTATGTATCTAGTCCCTGTATCACCTCTCCCTGCCTACCTGTCCTCCCAAGCCTACTAACCTTTACCTTCCTTTCATCCTGGATTGTCAATAAATTACGCATCATATCTTCACATATCAATAACTCCTTCCACTTCCACCATTTCCTCACATCCTCCATGACCTCTCCCACCCTTATAGCCCTCTCCCCTCCCGCCCTTAGGTACCTCTGCTTCACATATACTGCCTTAACACGTGTGTCCAAAGGTATGAGACCCAGCCCACCCAGTCGCACGTCTGTCATCACCACCTCCTTCCGAAGCCATGGCCTCCCATAACCCCACACATACCTCAAAAAACCCCTCTCCAGTTCCTGAATATCACGCCCTCAGGGGATATACTTCTGCCACTCCCCACACTTTACTATACACCAGTGTGTTTACCACCATCACCCTCTGCTGCAAGGTTACATCCCCGGCCCTCCACCCTCCCATCCTACCCATCGCTCTACTCACAACACCCCTCAAGGGAGGTTCCTTGACGCTGGTGAGGGGCTCTTGATCTAGGGAATTGGATCTATGCTCCAGTTCCCTGAATTGAGCCTGAATACCTTCCATCCCTCCCCCCCACATGCGTTGTATAATCCTAAGGGTTTAGCGCTCCCACATGATTATAATAATAATAATCTACTCACAACATCTCTTGAATTTACCCTATGCGCCTCCCCAGCCTCTGCCGTGTACACCACCCTGCATATCTTAAGTCTATCCACAACGTTCCACCCCTACAATTCCCCCCCCCCCACCCCCGTACCTACTTCCATTAACTTAGACTTTTCTCCATTAACCTCATCCCAGTCGCCCCACCAAAAATCTCTATTAATGTCCCACATTCCCTAATCCTAATTTTCCCCCCCCACCAAAATTGTGGTGTCGTCCACATACCCCACAATCCCACATCTGCCAGGACTCTTCCCTCCCCGTTCCCACCCCTTCCCCTATAACCTATAAAATGGGTCCTGCATGCATGCAAAGAGGATTGTGACAAGGGACAAACCTGTCTCAAAAAACCCTTCCCCATCTGTACCCGGGAGGACTAACTTTTTCATTAACTTGTACCCTGACTCTCGCAGGTGTATGCAAAGTAGTCACCCACTGCACAATCTCATCCCCAAAACCCTGTTTTTGTAAAATACCCACAACATACGTCTAAACAACACAGTCACCCAAAAATGCCTCCAATCGATCCCAAGAATCCCCCCCTTGTCCCGCCCCCACGAAATCCCTAATTCTCCCCTGACCCTCAAGCATACTTCGACCCTGGAATCCCATTCTGTCCTTTATTGTAGAACAAGGTCAATCACCTTCTTCATGTACTGCCCAAAACCATCGCAAATATCTTATCACGCACAAGAGGGATATCGCCCGATAGGCACCAGGGTCCTCCCCCCCTCCCTTTTTAAACCAAAACAAACTACCCCCGTGCCCTGCATTCCCCCAACACTCCCCTTTCCTTCATACAGTTAAGCAATGAGACCAGACATTTCTTCATACAATCCCAGTGTGCAATATAGAAATCGTTAGGAATCCCATCTGTCCAGGCGCTTTTCCCCTACTCAAGCTCATTACCGCTTCTCCCACCTCCTCCTCACTGATCTTACCCTCAAGCTCCGCCCTCTCTTCCTCCCCTAAAATTCCCCGAATTCCCCTCCCTATAATTTCTCCCTCCGCTCTCCTTCCCTCCACCTGCTTAAAAAACTCCCTGAACCAATGATCAGCATAGTTACTCATTCCATCAGTGGTTCTGAGTACCTGGCCCCACCCTTTAGCCCCCACCCCTTTACACACCTCTAATCCCATAATCGTGGTCATCTGCGTCTTTCCCTGAACCTCTGCAAAACACATCCTGACGGTTTATCACCCCATAGTACCTCTTCTAATCCTTCCTCACACGTATCACATCAAAACGAGAATTCTGTATATCCTTCAGTCTTCCCTTAAATTGAGCTGGCCCTCCAGGTATTTCTGTAATCCAAACCTCCACTGCACCTCATCCAGTCCTCTATGCTGGAATAATCCTTATCCGCCGTTTAGCTTGCATCTTCCACCATCCCAAAACATCCTCCTCGATGTTGCGTGCCTCCCAGAATTGTCTCCACCAGTCCCTGAATGTAACCCCTCCCCCTCCCCCTGAAGTAACCTCACATTCATTTTCCAATAACCTGCATACCAGCGACCCATACCATCCCATACCACCTCTGCTAACACTGCACAATGGTCCAAAAAACCTACGTCAACCGTCAGCACATGTTCTACTGTAATCTCACGAGTTATGATATGCGATCTAATCTGGCAGCATAACCCTCCACATAAACGTGTGCTCCATCTTTCCACCCATCACCCCTGACTACATCATAAACCCTGCATCCCTCAACAAATCCCTCAACACCCAAGCACACACCCTGCACCCCTCGGCTCCACATCCTTATTTCTAATTACACAATTCCAGTCCCCACCTACTATGGAAACCATGGGTAAACCCCGCAAGTGGAAAAGCAGAACATCCCAAATAAAATTCCCTTTATCTGTCTGTTGCTATCTGCTGGCATATATATCCCCAGAAAACACACTCTAATCTCCCCCCAGAGCCCCTCTACCCTCACTACCCTCCATCTCCCCCCCTCTTCCCATGCGAGCACTTGAAATGGGCTGGATTCCCCGCACTGCTACTGCCACCCCACCCTTTACTTTCCCTGAACTACCAGCATACATCCTAAACCCTTTCAACCTCAGCTCTCTGCCACATTTAAAATTGTGTTCCTGTATTAAAGTACACGTCAACATCAACACGCCTCAAACATTCTCGAACCATACACGTTTAACTTCAACTCTTAGGCCATTCACATTTATAGTTAAACCTTAAAGATGCAAAAAAGGTGGCTTCCTCTGTCTGTGTCCTGTCTATAAACATTTTTTTTACTCCTGACTTCTCCTATAACACTCTTGCCCTCCTTGATTCCCTCCCTCCCCTGTGCACTACTCTGCTCTTTCTTAGTTCTCCCACCCACATCTTCTTGCCAGGTCGCTGAGCTGGAGTAATGACCCTCGTCATCCGACAGGTCTCCAACTCCTTTCTAGAAGCCCCCTCAATCTCCATGTCATTATTTTTCCACTCTCCCTGTGCACCTCAGCGTCCACCTGCAACAACTGCAGCATGCCAGATCCTGACCCCGTCGATCCCTAGGCCTGTCCAGTCAGGTCGTCAAACATCAGAAGTCCCCCGTCTAGAGCAGGGTTCTCCTTCGCTAGCATGTCTAGGAAGGACTTAATCATCTCCTGAAGAGGTTCAGATAATTCCTGCAGGTCACCAGCCTCCCCCACTCCCACAGGCTGCTGCTCCACTTCAGGTTCTTCCTGTGGGGGAGCTACCGAAGCTTCTGGTAACGTCACACAACGCTCCTCCACACCGTCCACTTCGTCCGCCCAATTTCCTATGCCTGCTGCATCCACCGCAGCAGACGAAGGAGCCACCATCGACTCTGTGGCTACTGGCATTTCCTTTGACCGTGGAGCTGCAGCCTTACCACACCTGGCCGCCATGTGATCAAAAGCACCACACAGTCGACACGTTTTACGTTGTCCCGCATAGGTCACGAACACCTGTGTCCTAAAATCCTCCAGGACAACATACGAGGGGATAGGTCTTCTCAAATTCATCTTGATAGTGTAAGATCCTGCAGGAAGCCCCGCGTAGATTCCATCCTTCCGTCGTTCCAAAGTCACAGCATGTACCTCACCATAGCTTTGAAAAGTCTCTCGAATATCCACGTCATCTGCTTCAAAAGGAACATATAGAATCCTCACCCAGGTGTAGTATTTGCAGGCATCCCGCAGGCATACCTCCAGCCCAGATGAAACGGTGATACATATCTCCTGGTAGTTAGTTACCGTCCTTTCGTAAGCTTCCACTGTGCAGAATTTGACGAAAATCTTTGTAAAACCATTCAGAGCAATCCCATATAACTCATAGTTGGCAATACAGAAAGTATCCCTGATGATCGTCGGCAGCAAAACAGAGGCATTTGTAGGGTAAATTGCCCCTTTGACTAAGTCAACACACACAGTGTTACTCCTCCTGCGGCCACTGGCAGCCATCTTGGAGAAAATAGGAAAGTTGCGCAACAGAGAAAGAAGGAGCTTTTGCGTTGCGCAGCACGTCCACACTGCCCCAGAGTGATGAGGACAATGAACCTACACAACACTATCATCACAACTCACAAAGTCTTGTTCAGGGTTTTCTTCCTCACCTCACTGTTTTATAGAATTCTAATTTTTTCCCCTAATTAACATGAAATTAAGTAGTGAACCTTTATTTTTGGTTCAGTTCACTTAGTCAATAAGTTTTCTGTTTTATTTACCTGTTATGATCTGTCATTCTTTTCCTTTTTAATTGGGCAAACTAATGCTTCATAAAGTAAATTCCTGCTCTGTCTCCACCACTCGTCCACCACTTTTAAGCTAATCTAATATCACAATTTTCATCATAACATCAAGAGTTCAACGCTTAAACTTTTTCTTCCCACTTCCGGCGTAACTCACATGTCTTTGGGTGACATTGTTACTATACAAGTGCAAGATACCGTAATGACGAGATGAAATATTAATTCAGAAACAGTTCTAAGAATCGTATGGGACATGTACGTATAGTCCACTGTGCTCTGTATGACCCTGGCAGGTTTAGTGCTTCTTTTGATTATAATAATAATGGACCACTGAGACGTGAGAGATGGAACGATAGAGGCTGGAGGGTAAGTTAGGCCTCCCTCACTGAGACGTGAAAGATGGGACGAGGGAGGCTGGGGAGGAAACAAGGCCTCACAAAGGCAATGGCTTCCCACGAACCCACTAGACGGAGGAGGAAACTTTCATGGTCCATCTCACTGTGCTCCAGATTTTTTCCCCAAGTTTCATCATGCTGGCTGAATTTCACAAAGAGCTCATCAAAAATATTTATTTAGTTTTTATTAACACATCGGCTGAGTCCCACCAAGGCAGGGTGGCCTGAAAAAAAAAACTTTCATCATTTACTCAATCACTGTCTTGCCAGAGGGGTGCTTTACACTACAGTTAAAAAACTGCAACATTAACACCCCTCCTTCAGAGTGTAGACACTGTACTTCCCTTTTCCAGGATTAAAGTCCTACCTGCCAGTTTCCTTGAATCCCTTCATAAATGTTACATTGCTCACACTCCAACAGCACGTCAAGTATTAAAAACCCATTTGTCTCTATTCACTCCTATTAAATACGCTCATCCATGCACGCTGGAAGGCCAAGCCCCTCCCTCCAACCATTCCTAGGCCGACCCCTATCCCGCCTTCCCTCCACTAGATTTACACACTATCGAAGTCATTCTGTTTTGTTCCATTCTCTCTACATGTCCAAACCACCTCAACAACCCCTCCTCAGCTCTCTGGATAATAGTTTTGGTAATCCCACACCTCCTAATTTCCAAACTACGAATTCTCTGCAATACATTCACACAACACATTGAAATCAGACATGACATCTCCACTGCCTCCAGCCGTCTCCTCGTTGCAACATTGATCACCCATGCTTCACACCCATACAAGAGTGTTGGTACAACTATACTCTCATACATTCCCCTCTTTGCATCCACGGACAAAGTTCTTTGTCACCACAGACTCCGAAGTGCACCACTCACCCTTTTCTCCTCATCAGTTTTGTGATTCACTTCATCCTTCATAGACCCATCTGCTGAGACACGTCCACTCCTAAATATCTGAATATAATCACCTCCTCCATACTCTCTCCCTCCAATCTGATATCCAGTCTTTCGTCACCTAGTCTGTTATCCTCATAACCTTACTCTTTCGTATATTCACTTTTAATTTTCTTCTTTTACATACCCTACCAAATTCATCCACCAACCTCTGCAACTTCTCTTCAGAATCTCCCAAAAGCACAGTGTCATCAGCAAAGAGCAACTGTTACAACTCCCATTTTGTGTTTGATTCTTTATCTTTTAACTCCACACCTCTTGCCAAGACACTAGCATTCACTTCTGTTTCAGCCCCATCGATATATATATTGAACAACCATGGTGACATCAAACATCCTTGTGTAAGGCCTACTTTTACTGGGAAATAATCTCCCTCTCTCCTACATACTCTAACCTGAGCCTGACTATCCTCGTAAAAACTCTTCACTGCTTTCAGTAACCTACCTCCTATACCATATACTTGCAACATCTGTCACATTGCCTCCCTATCCACCCTGTCGTATGACTTTTCCAAATCCATAAATGCCACAAAAACCTCTTTACCCTTATCTAAATACTGTTCACCTATGTTTCACTGTAAACACTGTACACACCCCCTACCTTTCCTAAAGCCTCCTTGTTCATCTGCTATCCTACTCTCTGTCTTAGTCTTAATTCTTTCAACAATAACTACCATACACTACCAGGTACGCTCAAGAGACTTATTCCCCTATAAGTTTTGCACTCTTTCATCCCCTTTGCCTTTATACAAAGGAACTATGCATGCTCTCTGCCAATCCCTAGGTACCTTACCGTTTTCCATACATTTATTAAATAATAGCACCAACCACTCCAAAACTATATCCCAACCAGCTTTTAACATTTCCCTCTTTATCACATCAATCCTAGCTGCCTTACCTCCTTTCATTCTACCCACTGCCTCACGAACTTCCCCCACACTCACAACTGATTCTTCCTCACTCCTAAAAGACGTTATTCCTCCTTGCCCCATACACGAAATCACAGCTTCCCTATCTTCATCAACATTTAACAATTCCTCAAAGTATTCCCTCTATCTTCCTGATACCTCTAACTCTCCATTTAATAACTCTCCTATTTTTAACTGTCAAATCCATTTGTTCCCTAGGCTTCCTCAACTTATTAATCTCACTCCAAAACTTTATTTTCAACAAAATTTGTTGATAATATCTCGCTCACTCTCTCATTTGCTCTCTTTTTACATTGCCTCACCACTCTCTTAACCTCTCTTTTTCTCTCCATATACTCTTCCCTCCTTGCATCACTTCTACTTTGTAAAAACCTCTCATATGCTAAGTTTCCTCCCTTACTACTCACTTTACAACATCATTCTACCAATCGCTTTTCTTCCATCCAGCACCCACTTTCCTGTAACCACAAACTTCTGATGAACACTCTAACATTACATTCTTAAACCTACCCATACATCTTCGACCCCAGTGCCTATACTCTCACTAGCCCATCTATCCTCCAATAGTTGTTTATATCTTACCCTAACTGCCGCCTTACCCTAACTGACCTCTCTCTTATTTGCTGCTTCTATTTTCCTTGTATCCCATCTACCTTTTACTCTCAGTGTAGCTACAACTAGAAAGTGATCTGATGTATCTGTGGCGCCTCTATAAACATGTACATCCTGAAGTCTACACAACAGTCTCTTATTTGCCAATACATAGTCCAACAAACTACTGTCATTACGCCCTACATCATATCTTTTATACTTATTTATCCTCTTTTTCTTAAAATATGTATTACTTATTACCAAACCCCCTTTCTATACAAAGTTCAGTCAAAGGGCTCCCATTATCATTTACACCTGGCACCCCAAACTTACCTACCACACCCTCTGTAAATGTTTCTCCTACTTTAGCATTTAGATCCCCTACCACAATTACTCTCACTTCGTTCAAAGGTTCCTATACATTCGCTTAACATCTCCCAAAATCTCTCTCCTCTACACTCCTCTCTTCTCCAGGTGCATATACGCTTATTATGACCCACTTTTCACATCCGACCCTTATTTTAATCCACATAATCCTTGAATTTACACATTTATATTCCCTCTTCTCCTTCCATAACTGGTCCTTCAACATTATTGCTACCCTTTCCTTAGCTCTAACTCTCTCAGATACTCCTGACTTATTCCCATTTATTTCTCCCAACCGAAACTCGCCTACCCCCTTCAGCTTTGTGTCGCTTAGAGCCAGGACATCCAACTTCTTTTCATTCATAACATCAGCAATCATCTCTTTCTTATCATCTACACTACATCCATGCACATTCAAGCATCACAGTTTTATCAAGTTTTTCTTCTGATTTTTAGTAAATGGGTTACTAGCCCATTGCTCCTGGCATCTTAGTCGCTTATACGACACGCATGGCTTACAGAAGAAAGATTCTTTTCCACTTCCCCATGGACAATAGAGAAAAAAAAACAAGAACAAGTGCTATTAAGAAAAAAGAGAAAAAATCCTAGATGTGTGTATGTATATATATAAAAAATATATATATATATATAATATATATATATATATATATATATATATGATAATCATATAAATCATATATATATATATATATATATATATGCATTTGCATGCCTGTGTCGTGTCACCTAAGAGAAAGTAGACGTAGCAAGATATACCTGTTATCCAGCGTGTTTATGAGACAGAAAAAAGATACCAGCAATCCTACCATCATCTAAAACAGTTACAGGTTTCTGTTTCACAGTCAATTGGCAGGACGATAGTACCTCCCTGGGTGGTTGCTGTCTACCAACCTATATTGGAGGATCACAACTTAAACGACGGTCTACTGTAGATATTTATTGTTGAATCATACTTAACTTATAAACCTAACCTAACTTTAACTAGCATAATTTTTCTAGCTATATCCTGCTATGATAATAATATAGGTTAGTTTAAACTGAGTTATTGTTTCTTTAAATCAATGATGCATATTTTTTTTTCATTTTTCCGATTGATTTCTCTTGATTTATAGCAAATTTAACTTAAATAACAAAAAACATAAGGTGGGCCCAAGTCAACAATGTCTTTTATGAAATAAGCCGGGAAGACATCCTAAACAACATGGATCCTAACCTAAGTCTGGAAAAACTTAACTCTGTGGCACTCGAGATATGCTGAAGGCATATTCTTTTAAGGAAAAGGAGGAGAATATGTAAACTAGAAAGAGAAAGATCCTCCCTATACAGGCAAAGGTGAAGAATCACAGAGCGGCTAAAAGAGGCCAATATATCTGTAATACACAAGAGACACTGGTCATAAAAATAGCAAATGTTGGACTTAAGCTAAAGGAATCTTACAGGAGACAAGAAATGTGGGGTGAACTAAAAGTCATAAATAAAATTGAAAGAAGCCCAAAATATTTTTTTTCTTATGCCAAATCAAACTTGAGAACAACATCCAGACGGGTCTTACACAGATAGCAACAAGGAAATGAGTGAGTTACTCAAGTCCCAGTATGAATTTTTTATGACCGAAACTCAGAATTTGGTAGATTCAAACTAATCTGATATTATCCTAACACCACATGACTAAGAAAATGGGATAAATGATGTGTCCATGCACTCCGCTCCAGTCCCAGACTTCTGGAATGCCGTGTTCATCAAGAATTGCAAGAAGCCCCTGTCATGTGCTTTAAGCATTCTGTGAAGGAACAGGGACACAGCGGCCATCCCACAGCTGCTAAAAACAACAGATATAGCCCCACTCCACAAAGGGGGCAGTAAAGCAATAGCTAAGAACTGTAGACCGATAGTGCTAACATCCCATATCATAAAAATCTTTGAAAGGGTTTTAAGCAAGATCTACACACATCTAGATACCCATCAGTTACACAACCCAGGGCAACATGGGCTTAGAGCAGGTCGCTCCTGCCCATCACAACTACTGGACCACTATGACAGGGTCCTGGATGCCCTTGAAGAAAAAATGCAGATGTGGTATACAGAGACTTTGTAAAAGCCTTCAACAAGTATGACCATGGTGCAACAGCATACAATATGTGAGAAAGAAATAACAGGAAAAGTTGGTAGAAGGATTTGTCATATCTGAAATCACTGGTGGAAATTGCTGGCAAGACAGGTATTGCAAGGAATTTGCAATCCCATTCATTGACAACTGGGACAACTTTTATGGCAAACATGATATGTATGCAAGGGATGGGGTACATCTCTCTGGGGCAGGGATTGTAGCACTTGCAAACTCGATCGAGAGGGCCACTGCTGAAATGCCTATGATTTTAAACTGATAGAGGATAGAGGTCTGGGTGTGTGTGGGGAAACAGGCAGGTTGCAACACTAGGGTTGAAAACAGTAAATGTTTAAAAGACATTCATCATGAAGTTATAAATAAATACAATAGATCAGGTCAGCAAACAAAGGGAGACAGCAGAGGGCAGCAAGGGACTAGCTCCCTTAAGGTCTACTATAGTAATAGCAGGAATGTAAGAAATAAAATAGACGAGCTAAGATTAATTGCAAGTGCAGGAAACATAGATATTATTGCTGTAACAGAGACTTGGCTCTATCTGAAAGATACAAAAATGCATTCTGAATGTCTCATACAAGGCTATAAATTATTCCACACTGATAGGGTCAACAGGAAGGGTGGTGGAGTAGTGATGTAGGTCAGAGACAATTTAAATTGTGTTAGACAAGATGTAAAATAAGAGGTGTCAGCCACTGAATCTGATTACAGCTTCTCGAGGGCCGAGAAAAACTAATTTTGGGTGTGATTTACAGGGCCCCAAATCTTGATAGGGAGTGCAGTAAACTTCTATGGGACGAAATTCGTAAGGCATCTGCATACGAAAATGATGTGCTAATGGGAGATTTCAGCTACAGACAGATTAACTGGAGCAATTTGACAGGAAATTTAAATTCAAGTGACTTTCATGATACGATTCAGGATTGTTTTTTAAAACAGTTTGTGACAGAACCAACTAGAGAAAATGATCTGCTTGACTTGGTTCTTGCCAGCAGGAAAACGCTTATTAATAATCTTTAGTTTAATGACGAGCTTGGGGAAATTGATCATAAATCACTCAGTTTTAATATATCATGGATTTACCCTAATAATGACAATAAAGTCTCTGTCCCTGACTTCCGCTTGGCTAATTTCATGGGACTGAAAAATTACTTGTGTGAGCTGAACTGGAATGACCTGACTATGGATCAGGTAGGTGGTGGTGATTGCCGATATGACGTTTTCCAGAGCATAGTTCTAGTTGCTCAGACAACTTTTGTTCCAAATAGGGAAATCAGATCAAACAAAAGTTGCCCTAAATGGATGAAAAATAGATTAAAACATCTCTTTGGTCAAAAGAGAGGCATATAAAGGCAAATCAAAAGAGGAGAGGGGCAATTAAGAAATCAATATATTCAGTTGAGAGAAATAAAAAAGGGAATAAGAAAAGCAAAAACAGATTATGAGGTTAAAGTTGCAAGAGAATCGAAGAATAACCCTAAGGGATTCTTTCAGGTAAACAAAAGTAAGATCAGGGAAAAGAAAAGCCCACTCAAAAGTTACTCAGGTCAGATCACTGACAGTGATAAGGAAATGTGTAGAATTTTTAACACATACTTCTTCTCAGTTTTTACAAAGGAAGACACTAGCGATATTCCAGAAATAATAAATTATTTAGAACAAGACGATAGTAAACTATGCACGATTTTTTTATATTTTATTTTAAAACCAATACAGCTTTACATATATAAATAAACATAAAAAGAAAACATCTTGGATCTCAAAACCGAAATCTCATTATTGTTACAATAAACCCGTATACAAAAATCCTACACAAAAAGAATACGTTTATAAACTTGCTAGATATATCTGTATACCATACAGCTATAACCTTCATTAAGAACATCACAATGAAAACAAATCCCATCATTGTACATGATATAAATCAAACAGTTCTTGTAATATTAATTCCTACTAATTAACAGCAAACTTTCGTATTAAGCAAAAACTTACATCAAGAACCTACACTTAACAGCAAGACAATACCAGGTTTATGACCTATTATATAAACTTGAATGAAACAGAACCATCATAATATAAAGGTTTTACATAAAGCTCAGCATATGACAAAAACTTATAATAAAAAAAAGGCCACACACAGAAAAGAATGTTTCTAAAATCCCATAAAACAGATGCGCAGATATGCACAGCACAAAGCAGTATATAAGGATATCTCAAAACTACAACACTTAACACATATCATAAATACAAACTAAAAATCAATAACACGCCATGACTCGAAAAACCTATTACTCAAGAATCGTGTCATATAAGACCAAATAGCGTCCAAAAATACATAAACAAAAACCTTCGAGTTTACACCTACACTCATGAAAAAGTCTGAAGATCATATCGAGTCCATGAGCTCCACATCCACACGTGGCATGAAAACCTCAAGATGATGCATAAAGCATCCATGAATACCTGGACACCAGTCCATACCATGTCCTTTCGCATGCTATTACATTAATTTTTAACACATCACTAGAAACTAGCACTTTCCCGACACTACTTAAGACAGCAAGGGTTACACAGACGTAAACAACTATAGGCCAAAATCTTCGAGAAACTCGTGCACAAGAGACTATATTCATTTATAATGTCACAAAACATACTCAACCCTTGCCAATTTGGATTCAGGAAAAATAAAAGCACTAATGATGCAATTATAAAAATGCTAGACCTGCTTTACACAGCATTGGAAAATAAGGAATATCCACTAGGAATTTTTATTGACCTAAGAAAAGCGTTTGACACAGTAGACCACGGCATCCTACTCCACAAACTTGACCACTATGGTATAAGAGGCCATGCGCTTGCATATGTTAAATCTTACCTTTCTAATAGGTATCAGTATGTCACCATTAAAGACACAGCCTCATCAGTACGGCCACTTGATACTGGAGTTCCACAGGGAAATGTCCTTGGACCCCTGCTCTTCCTCATTTACATCAATGATCTTCCAAACATATCCCAACACCTGAAACCCATTCTCTTTGCTGACGACACGACTTATGTCATCTCCCACCCTAATCTTGCCACCCTCAACATCATTGTTAACGAGGAGCTGCTCAAAATATCGACTTGGATGACAGCCAATAAACTTACACTTAACACTGGCAAAACCTACTATATTATGTTTGGTAGCAGAGCAGGTGTTGCGCAACTTAACATTAAGATCGACAACACTCTAATTGCCAGACATAATGAGGGCAAATCCCTTGGCCTATATCTCGACAACAACCTAAATTTCACCAACCATATCCAACACATAAAAAAAGTATCCAAAATGGTGGGGATCATCTCCAAGATACGATACTACGTGCCGCAAACTGCCCTTCTCACACTATACCATTCACTGTATAGCCCTTGTGGGTTAGCGCTTCTTTTTGATTATAATAATATACCATTCACTTATGTATCCATACTTCACCTATGCTATCTGTGCTTGGGGTTCAACTGCAGCAACACACCTAAAGCCAATAATAACCCAACAAAAAGCCGCAGTAAGAATAATCACTAAATCCCATCCCTGGAAATACACCCCCCCCCCACTCTTCATAGATCTAAACTTACTCCCTGTTCAGAACATCCGCACTTACTACTGTGTAATCTATATCTACAGGACCTTAAATTCCAATATTAACCTTGACCTAAAATGCTTTCTTGATAGTTGTAACAGGATCCACAGGCATAACACCAGACACAAACATCTCTATGACATTCCCCGTGTTCGACTAAACCTTTACAAAAATTCAATGTATTTCAAAGGACCTAAAATCTGGAACACCCCACCTGAAAACTCTAGAACTGCAGACACATTCATCACTTTCAAAACTACAGTTAGAAAACATCTTATCTCCCTTATCCACCCCGACAACTAACATGATAACCACCTGGTGGTTCACAATTACACTCACTCACCCACTGACTATAAACACGGAAATACTAATCTTAAAATAATAAATCGTAACCAGTCATAAGTTTGCCTATGATACTCCAATATAGACACCTTGTATTGTGCCAAAACAAAAGCATTCACATTGCTAAACGCACAAATTATGATGTAGTCACTTAGCCTTAATACCATAATCTGTAAGGATTTAATGTTAAGATTTAATCTAAGTCTGCTCGAAATGCCTAGCCATGCTAGGTGTCCTAGTGGTCCCCTCTGTAACTATTATTTTATAACATAAACCACACAATACCCAAAACCTGTAAACCCAACATTGTAACCATTGTAGGGAATAAACTTGAATTGAATTGAATTCACAACACACTCACGCCCCCCCCCCAAGGAGACGAGCCCACTGTAACCCCCTTACCATACACACACACACATATTATTATTCACAGATTCACTAGAATTCCTAGCGTTAGCATTCTATATCCTTCAGAGAAAACCAGATCCCATCTCCTTCCATACAATTCCGTGTTTCGACACATTGTTTGATAAAACGTTATCGCAAGAAACCCGCCTTCGCACCTCACTGTCCCCCCCCCCCCTCATCACCCACGATATATATATATATATATATATATTAAAATATATATATATATATATATAATAAAATATATATATATATATATATATATATATATATAGATATATATATATATATATATATATATATATATATATATATAATATTTATATATAAAATATATATATATTATTATATATATATATATATATATAACACCATGATATAATCTAATGCTCTTATGACACCCTCGTCTAGTCCTCCAATAATCAGCTTACTAAATCTCTACCAAATGCTCTTCCACGTATACATGGGGAACAGACCCTCAACTGGGACAATGCACCTACTCGCCAGCAACCAACACACAACCCTTATTCGAACATTTTTCAGTTCCTTAACCAACATCAAAGCCCTCAAAACGATTTTGCATTCCCACAACTCTATTCCTCTATACCACATACCCAGCCTATCATGTATCCTATCCAACTGCCCCGCCTTCACAGCCACACGCAAAACTTCCCATTTAAGAAACATACATTTAGCCCTCCTTTTCAGATCCGTTAACCCCAACCCACCCTGACGTACAGGTAACATTACAACTTCTCTCCTTAACCAATCGCAACTTGAACACAAAAATTTGTACACCCGTCGTATGATTCCCGCAATCGCTGTCCCTGTAATTGGGAACACAGCTGCGACATGCCAAACCTTACTATACAATAAAACATTTACGACTATCACTCGCTGTACAAGAGTTAGATGCTGGGGTCTCAAAACACCTAGACGCCCCACTATCTTTTCCAACAACCTATCTGAGTTTTCCACACACTCCGCAACCATGTCATCCCTATAAACAATACCACAAATCTTTAAAGACACCTCCCATTCTTTAACAATATTACATCTCCCCCCCCCACCCAAGTACCCAACCCCATGACCCTTGACTTCTCACTATTTACCTGCATTCCCATGGCACTTCCAAATAATTGCACATCATCCGAAACTCCCATTGACATCCCTTCACAAACCAGAACAGTTGTCGTCTACATAACCTATTAATCCCGGCCAGGCCCTCCCTCCCCCCTCACCTCCCTCACCTTGAGTACATAAGCTACATTCAACCATTCTATAAAAGGGATCCTGAAAACACGCAAACAATATCTTGGACGTGGGGCATCCCTGTCTAAGTCCTCTGCCCATTGCAATCTCCCTCCCCATACTCCCATTAATCTGTATCCTCATTTTGGCCCCCTTATACAACGTATTTACCCACTCTACTATTTCCTCCCCATAACCCTGTCTCCTAAGTATAACCTGCAAAGCTCTCCTTTCCACTCATAAGCTCCATGCCAATCTAGAGCCAACAAAGCCGCCCCCCCCCCCCTCTCCTTTAGACTCCACAAAACTTCTCAGTATTCCATGTCCTTCAATCATCGACCTTCCTGGCAGCCCAAACTGAGATTTCGAAACCACCCTCCCCACAACACATTTAAACCTATTACCTAAGATTTTTGCAAAAACCTTATAGTCTGCACACAGCAGCGATATGGCATGGTACTCCCGGAGGGTGGGCTGCCCCTTGCCCTTCGAGACCAACACTACAACTGCTGTAGCCTGCTTCTCACCCAACTCACCCTTCTCCTTCATTCGATTAAATAACCTAACTATAAATCCCCTTATTAATGCCCAATGTTGTAAATAAAATTCAACCGGGAGACCGTCAATACCCGGAGCTTTACCCTTCCTAATTCCCCTTAACGAGTTCTCTATTTCCTCTGCCGTAATAATCCCGCCTAAAGCCTTTCTGTCGCTATTCCCTAAATTACACGTTACTTAAGTGCACACCTTGTCTAAGGCACGTCACCCACCCCCCCACTTGTCCAGTACGCCTCATACCATGCATCCACATATGCACACATCCCTTTCGTGGTTCTTATCTCTTGCCCTGCTCTATAATTCCCTACCGTCTCCTTTACCTCTAAACTTGGGATAGCTGTCACCGCCTGCCTTTGCTTTTGATGCCGCAAAATACACGCAGATGGCTTGTCGCCCCAAAGCACTTCTTCCACCCCTGCCTGCACCCTTACCGCTTGAAACCTTTCATTTTGTAACATTCTCAGTCTCCCTTTTATTTCAACTATTTCATCCATAGGAAAATTATTCCCAATCACCCTCTGCCCATAGCAACCTCTTAACCTATCCTCTAAATAGTTCGCAAGCCCATATTTTAAAGTATTAATACATTTACCCTACCTCACATAAAACTTTCTAATCCTTTCCTTCACAACACAATCCCAACATGTCACGATGTCATCCACCCCCTGTTCTTCCTCACTAAGCTCCCTCCATAGGACAGAAAACCCCTCCAACCCCTCCCTGTCATTTAACACACTTATATTTAGTTTCCAATAACTTCTGTATATTTCACGAGCGCCCCACCCTACCTCCACCACCACTGCCCTATGATCCGACATAGTACCCTCAACAGTACTGAAAGATTTTACATCCACTCCCTGAGAAAGGTACACTCTATCTAGCCTCGCTGCATATCCTCTCCTAACGAACATATGTTCTGTCTCCCACACCCCCCAAACGCATCACGTAACCTAACATCCCTTAACAATTCCCTGATAGCCACAAACATATATCCTGCCCCTTTTGGGTCCACGTCAGCCACCCTGATTACACAATTCCAGTCCCCACCAACTATTGCCACCTCCGGCAGTGCACGTAAGAAAAACACAAGATCCTCACACACAAATTCCGTCTTTACCTGTATGTTATTTTCTGCCGGCGCATACACACTTACAAAAGACACACGCTTGCCCATCCACCACCCATCCACACACAACACCCTCCCTCCCCCCCTCACTTCTCTGCAAAACAAACAGGTTTGTCTCCCTTATTAAAATACCTACACCACCTTTAAGACGGGTAGATGGCAGGGTAACTTCTAGATAACCTGCCACCTCCAACACCCTACCCTCTTTAAAATTATGCTCCTGAAGGAACACAACATCCACCCTAGATTTATTCAGAAATGTACGAAACCATTCTCTCTTCATACTGCTTCATAAACCATTAATGTTTACAGTCATACACCTAAGGCATTTTAAATTTTCCACCCTTGCCTCCTCTCATCACTCTTTACAACTCCAGAGCTTGTATTCCTGTTTGACACCTTCAGAGTACCTTCTTCCCCCCCCCCTTCTTCCGGTGCCTCCTATCATGGCCACCAGCACCTACACCACTACCTTCACCCTCCACCCCAGTCTGCTTCCCAGGCCTTTGCGCTGGCGTCAGGACATCAGAATCTGACGTAGCAGCCCACTTCCTCGTTACAGTCTCGTCTCGCATATCTTGATCTGGTGTTGCCTCACGATGAACCTCCACCTTCACCTGACAATGGTTTATTGATTCTAGGGAAGATTCCAGCACACCATCAATTCCCAAAATGTCACGTCTCCGACAAACTGGAAGCGACAACTCTCCAACGACACCTCGCTCAGATGTAATGTCCTTCTCATGCGGTGACAGTCTTCAAAACCTCCGCCAATTCCTTCTCTATTAACTTCCTCCTGTAGTTTCTGCTTCTCCTTATCCACTGGAGGAGACTCCGGGTCAGGCAACTGGTGGAGGGACTCAAACTCACCTCCAGTCCTGTGTGCCTGATCCACTATCTCACTCCACAAAACCACGCCCTCCGTCCGATGGTTGTTCCACACCTGCCACCTTTGAAGCAGGGGCTGCGACTTCCACCACAGCTCCAGGCACACGTCTCCACTTGTCACAAGTCGCTGCTATGTGATCATACTCACCACATAGGCGGCACGTACGTCATTGCCCGGGATACATAACCATGACCTGCATCCTGAATTCTTGTAGATAAACATAGGACGGTATTGGGAGTCTCAAAGTCATTTTGAGTTTAAAAGTACCGTCTAGCAAACCTGCATAGGCGCCTGCCACCCACATACCATGCTGGGCGAAATGAACTGTCCCATATTTCTCGAAAACTTTCCTGATATCTGCCTCGTCCGCCTCAAAGGGAACGTTGCGTAACTTGATCCACGTATAATGCCGTGAAACATCAATCATTCTCACACAGACAGCTGGTGTGACGGTAAGACTCACGTCCTGAAAACGGTTGACCAACGATTCATAGACCGTTGCTGTAAGCAGTTTTATAAAAATTCTATGGGCTCCATTTAAAGCAACCCCATATAATTCTCCATCTTGAATGCTGTACGTCTCTCTGGTGATCTTGGGTAATAAGACTTGCGCAGAACTAGGCGAAATTGTTCCTCGAAGAAGCTCTATACCAACAGCATTGATTTGGCGTCTGAGACTAACTGCCATTTTGACAACAGCAGTTCACCTGTATTGTCAGCAGAGGCACAAAACACCACCTCCTCACACCACCGCAATCAGGCAACTGAGGAGCGTCTGTGCAGTAGATCCTCTCAGCCCGAGAGCGAAGAGGATAATGGTATGCACGATCAGGGTCACAAGTGACATGGTCCTCAGATAAATAGATAAATAAAAACTTAACAAATCCCCAGGCCCTGATGAACTGTATGCAAGGGTTCTAAAGGAATGTAAAGCGTAGCTTAACAAACCTTGGGCTAATCTTTTCAACACATCACTACAAACTGGCATAGTGCCTGATAAGTGGAAAATGGCAAATGTGATACCTATTTACAAAGTAGGTGAATGGTCCTTAACTTCGAACTATAGACCAATAAGCCTAACCTCCATAGTGGGGAAATTTGTGGAATCAATAATTGCCGAGGCAGTTCATAGACATCTTGAAAAGCATAAATTAATTAACGAATCTCAGCATGGTTTTACAAATATGCATTCCTGCCTTACGAATTTACTTTTTCACTAAGGTATCTGAGGAAGTAGATCATGGTAATGAATAAGATATTTTGAATATGGACTTCAGTAAGGCTTTGATAGTCCCACATCAGAGTCTGTTGAGGAAAATTAAGACACACGGAATAGGAGAATTTTTTTCCTGGATAGAGGTATGGTTGACAAATAGGCAGCAGAGAGTTTGCATAAATGGGGAGAAATCAGAGTGGGGAAGCGTTACAAGCGGTGTTCCACACGGGACATTATTGGGCCCCTTGTTGCTCACAATCTACATACACGACATAGATGAGTGAATAAAGAGCGACATAAGCAAGTTTGCCGATGACACCAAATTAGGCTGTCGAATTCATTCTGACGAGGACACTAGAGCACTCCAGGAAGATTTGAATAGACTGATGCAGTGGTCGGAGAAGTGGCAGATGCAGTTTAATATAGACAAATGCAAAGTTGTAAACATTGGACAGGAAAATAACTATGCCACATATAAACTAAATAATGTAGATCTTAATATTACTGATTGCAAAAAAGATTTGGGAGTCCTGGTTAGCAGTAATCTGAAACCAAGACAATAATGTTTAAGTGTCTGCAATAAAGAAAACAGAATCCTTGGTTTCATATCAAGAAGCATAAATAATAGGAGTCCTCAGGTTGTTCTTCAACTCTATATATCCTTGGTTAGGCCTCAACTAGATTATGCTGCACAGTTCTGGTCAACGTATTACAGAATGGATATAAATGCACTGGAAAACGTACAAAGGAGGATGACAAAGCTGACCCCAGGTATCAGAAACCTTCCTTATGAGGATAGACTGAGGTCCCTGAATCTGCACTCTTTAGAAAGGCGTAGAATTAGGAGGGATATGATTGAGGTGTATAAATGGAAGACGGGTATAAATAAAGGGAATGTAAATAGCGTGCTAAAAATTTCCAGCCAAGACAGAACTCGCAGCAATGGATTCAAGTTGGAAAAATTCAGATTCAGGAAGGATATAGGAAAGCACTGGTTTGGTAATAGAGTTGTGGATGAGTGGAACAAACTTCCGAGTACAGTTATAGAGGCTAAATCATTATGTAGTTTTAAAACTAGGTTAGATAACACATGAGTGGGTGCGGGTGGGGTGTGAGTTGGACATGACTGGCTTTTGCTACTAGGTCAGTTGCCGTGTTCCTTCATTAACCCTTTAAAGGGCAGGACCTGACCTGATTAAGTTGGGGCATTAGCTTGAGCCGGTAGGAGACTTGGACCTGCCTCGCATGGGCCAGTAGGCCTTCTTCAGTGTTCCTTCTTTCTTATGTTCTTATGTATATGTTCATATCTGACATAGACAAGGATGTAAGCCACAGCGCCGTGTCTTCCTTTTGCAGAAGACACCTGAATCTGCATGACAGTGTCCTCCATTGAAGACACAGCAAGACTCCAGGCGGACATCAACCAAATCTTTAAGCAGGCCCCAGAAAATAATATAAAGTTCAACGAAGAGAAATTTCGTTTACTCTGATACTGAAAACGTGAGGAAATTAAAATCATATCGGGGGTATAAAACAAATTCAAATCACATAATATAGCAAAAATCCAGTGTAAAAGACCTTTCAAAGACCACAACATTGTATCTATTGCATCTGCAAGAAAAATGATAGGATGGAAAATGAGAACCTTCAAAATTGGGATGCCACCGCACGACCCTCTTCAGATCACTTATTCTAAGCTGGAATATTGCTGCACACTAACAGCGCCTTTCAAGGCAGGTGAAATAGCTGACCTAGAAAATGTTCGGAGAACCTTCACGGCAAACGTAAGTACGATAAAACAGCTAAATTATCGGGAACGGTTGAAGTTCCCGGTAATCCTTCCCTGGAACGCAGGCGAGATATATACATAATTATATACACTTGTAAAATCCTAGAAGGATTAGTACCAAATCATCACACGAAAATCATTCCCTACGAATGCAGAAGACTCGGCAGGCGATGCAACATCCCCCCAATGAAAAGCAGGGGTGCCACTAGCATTATAAGAGACAACACAGTAAGTGTCAGGGGCCCAAGACTGTTCAATTGCCTCCCAGCATACACAAGCTGAATTACCAATAGACCCCTGGCTGCCTTTAAGAAGGTTCTGGGCAGGCACCTGAAGTAGTACCTGATCAGCCGGGCTGTGGTTCGTACGTCGCTTTACGTGCGGCCAACAGTAACAGACTGGTTGATCTGACCCGGATCCACCATGAGGTCTTGTCACAGACCGGGCAGCGGGGATGTTAACTTATCTAAAATATATTTAGTTGGATTAGGCTAAATTAAATTGTGCTTCTTATAATAAGGTTAGGTAAGTTTTATCATTTTTTTTTCTGCTACAAAATTATTATTTTTTACATTAACATAAATGAAAAAATATATCTTTAAGCGTATAAGAGAAAATTTAGAAAGGACTAAATTTTAAATGAGTTCTTGCTAATTGACCAAGTTTACCTATTCGGCACGACAAATATATATATATATATATAAAATATTATATATATATATATATATATATATATATATATATATATATATGTATATATAATATAACATAATATATATATATATAATATATATATATATATATATATATATATATATATATATATATATTTATATATTTGTCGTGCCGAATACATAAAAACTGGTCAGTTATAAAGAACTCATTTAAAATTGTCTTTTCTAAAAAAAATTCTTATATATTTAAAGATATTTTTTCCATTTATTTTAATACAAAAATTAATGATTTTGTACGAAAAGAACCTTAGGAAACTTACCTAACCTTATTATAACAAGCGCAATTTAATTTAGCCTAATCCAACTAAATATATTTTTAATAAGTTTACAATAATTTAATAATAAACAAACATTGCAATACATTCACCATCATTCACACTATCACTGTCTTGCCAGAGGCAAGGTTTACACTGTACATTTGATAGGTTCTCTAATTATTGTATAAATCAACTACAAGGTGCTATCAAAAAGCTCCAGGATTTGAATGTTTATACACTTCCTGGTTAAAATATGGTAGCAGCTTAGATGATGGTGCGCAGTACAGGACATCCTCTGAGAAATAGCTTGGCGAGTTTCAGTCCAGTCACTCTGCACAGGTTACTGAGGCATTTTTTTTGCCATGTTTTTGATCCGATTTTTTTTTATGTAGCAGAACTGGATCTTGGAAAATACAGAGTGTGTGAAATTCCGTTTGAAGGTCCGTAAAATGGCTAAGGACAAATATCAGTTAAGGATGATGAACACTTTGGTCATCCATCAATATCAAAAACAAACACCAGAGTATCCAGGACACTGCAAGCGCTAAGGGAATTTCTTATGGGTCATATCAAAGCATTTTGACAAAGTTTAAATATGAGGCAAGTGATTGTGAAATTTGAGTCTCGCTTCCTGACTAAAGACCACAAAGACCATTGCTTAGATGATTGTCACGACCTCAAAATACAAGTCAATGATGACCAAGATATTCTTTCAAAGGTTAGTACTGGTGAAAAAACTTGGATCTATGGCTATGGCGCAGAGACTAAGCAACAATCTTAGCAGTGGAAAAGTCCCAAATCATCGAAGCCCCCCCAACCCCCACCCCAAAAAAAAGACATTCCAAGAACATGCTTTTTTTTTTTTTTTTTTGTCAAAGTGGGAATTATTCATCATGAATTTGTTCCTGCAGGGCAGTTTACTAAAATATTTATACTGAGGCTTTGAAATGTTTGAAGACTGATATGGGAGGGAAACATCCAGTGGTATGGGCATCCAACAATGTATCTTTCATCATAACAATGTCCCCGCTCACGTTGCACTGTCTGTCCAGCGTTTTGTGGCCAAAAGCAATACAGTGGCCGTCCCCACCCTCCCTACTCGCCAAATTTACCCCACTGTAATTTCTATATCTTCCCAAAAATAAAAATGACACACAAGGGTGGCATTTTAACCATATGGAGGAGATTAAATCAGATTTGCAGGCAGCGCAAGACAGGAAAAACGTTCCAGAAATGTTTTGAGACGTTGCAGAGGCTCTAGGATCGCTTCTGAAGGAGAATACTTCAAGGTGATTAGGTAAGCCTATATTTTATTTTCATTGTAATCCTGGATTGTTTTGATAGCACCTTGTATGTGGATACTTTTATGTTATATTTAATCCTAGTAATAAAGAAATGTTTTCCTCTATATCAGAACTACACGTAATAGAGTTTAGAGGCCATTTCACTCTTCCTGCTGTCCATCTTGGCAGCATTAGTGACGTCTGCATCTGTGTAAGCTTCCTCTTCACCAGAGACTAAAGAAGATGTCTCACTGGGACATAGATCTTGGATGTGCACCTTGCCTCTGTGGAAACATAAATGTTAACATTGAAAATATAGAACAGTTCAGTCTTTTACAAAAGTGTCAATTAAAACCACAGTAGATCCCCAAATTATGATGTGAATGTTTTCCAAAGAACTAAATGCAATTTGATTGTTCATTATTTGGAAACTATTTTTTCATAAGGAATTCTGCAAAATAGATTAATATATACCATTGCTCTAATTTCAGTTCGATTTTTTATTTTTTTTTCCCAAAATTTTCAGTGCTGATCCTCTTGAATTATTATTGTTTACTTAATACATATCTATAAGTGGCAAAAATGAGACCAAACATGTTTATCGAGACCAAGAGGAGGTGACTGAGACCAAGAGGAGGTGACTGAGACCAAGAGGAGGTGACTGAGACCAAGAGGAGGTGACTGAGACCAAGAGGAGGTGACTGAGACCAAGAGGAGGTGACTGAGGCCAAGAGGTGACGACTGAGGCTAAGAGGAGGTGACTGAGGCCAAGAGGTGACGACTGAGGCCAAGAGGAGGTACTGAGGCCAAGAGGAGGTAAGTGAGGCCAAGATGAGGAAATGGCATTTATACTGATTATGACCCCTAAACAGTTTAAATATCTAGATTAGTATAATGTATTAGTATATTAAAAATTAAAATTATAATTTATATAATATATGTATTTAAAATTAATGTTTTTCATATTCCGTTTTTTTTTTTCTAGTCTTTTCAAATGTAAAATCTTAATTACTCTAACTACCAAATCATCTTCCAGAATTTGCCAAGAACTGTTTGAGCAATGAACTACCTTCTACCCTTAGGATTAGTTAACACTTAATAAATTATCGGTAAGTTTGTAGTAATGGGCAAATGAGACAACCTGAAGGGGGGATTTAAGACCTCCAATATCAACTCTATTTTATATGCCATATTTCATCTAGGCAAATATATGCCATTTTATATGTCATACTGTTTTATGTCATACTGGATTTCCTACAGAATTTTTTTTCTTTTGTCAACAGGATGGTGTCCACCTGTAAGAGGAAGACCGGAAGGGGACCCACATGGTGACTGCCTTGATAGCGCTGTAATCACAAAGAGATGCAGTGAAACAGTTCAAAATACCAGACAGGTTTGCATCAGCATTTCACTGGAAGGTTCGCATCCCCCCTCCCCCCCAAAAAAAAAAATGAAAGGAAAACAAGGCTCCTTCAAAATGAATAAATATCAGAAGTACTAAATGTAGCTTATCTAGGTGATATTGGAATGGTTTTCAGTGTCACTGGGTTGAAAATTTTTGTCGAAGATTTCCTGGACCACAATCAGTTATACCAGAGTTTACCAATAATCTTCCAGGCATAAACATTATTATCTTATTTGCATGTTAATATATATACAGTACCATTACTTATGGTTTCCATAAAGTTGGTAGTTTTTTTAAGTTTTATGCGAACTATGACTCCAGTTGTCTCACCTGAAATAAGGCCTCAGATGGCTCCCACTAGGAGCAACTGAGACAAGTTTTTCATATTATTCTAGCAATAAAACTGTGTAACCTAAGAAAGCAGAATTAGATTAGTTTGTGCATCAATTATAACTAAGTATTATATTCTAAAATGAAAGTTTGAACAGAATAAATTGAACTTTTTATGTTACCATGTGAATAAATTAATATTTTCATTCTCATTCTCTGGATAATGTAGATAAATTACTGAAAATAAGATACCAGATATATATTAAGATATATATTAAGCAAGTTCCCTAAATTTACTTACAATAGATAAATGAACTGAAGATATAAACCCAAATGTGTTCCTTTAAAATTTGTGTATCCATATGCTCCTGCACTACTGTCTACAGAATGGATGTGGGATACACAGTGAATTAGCCGCTGTGGGGGCAAAAATCTAAAAAGAGTTATGCATTAAAGCAAATGAAATGATGAATCATTCATGTCTACATCTCGTATTGTTGCTACAATATGTAATGCGTACATGTGAATTTGATAGTCCCTACAGGGTTTCAGGGAAGTTCCCTCAAGATCTTATGGGTATTTTGTTTCTTTTTCACTCCTTTTGGATTAATAATAATTATTCATAACCCAAGGAATCTGGAAAATACCACGGGCTAAACTTTAACATACTCTCTGAATCATCACATCCTCTAGTAAAAAATTTAACGTGTTAATAGTTCTATGGATCATAGTCCCTCCATCCAGTCTCAGACCAAGCCTCAAAAATTAGAAAGAAATTATTACAGGAAGAACAAACGTTAAAAACCACAGATGTCAGGTAATAGTACTTTATAATGAATGTAGGTAGAAATGTGTTTGCATTAGTGGCATCTTACATGTTCTTGAGATATAAAGAGTAGCAGTCACGTCAGAGTGCAAAATATTTAATAGGCTTCTATTTAAAACTATTATGACAGGAAGGCAATAGTGGGTGGTTGCTGATTAACAAAAAACTCTGAAAAAATAACCAATACTGCACACATAGCAGACTCAAGATTAACTGAGTAATAACCCTCCAATGCCCTCCTTGGTCAATATCATCAGAAAACTAAATTCCGGCAATACGAATTCTGGAGGCGATAATTACAATGTCTGCCCTAAGATAGATGAATAGGAAAATTGCTAATCTGGAGGTAAATAGTACTGTGTCTTCACTACGAGTGATGGGCGGGATATTGAAATTCTTTACTAGTAGTGTTGAACTGAGCCAGGAGACGATAGTTATGAAGAAATTACACAAGTCAGTGAAGGCTGGGCAAGGATTTTTCTGTTCTGGAGGTGAGAAGTACAGTCCCTGTACTCTGAAGGATGAGTGAGAATGTTGCAGTTCTGAAGTTGTGAAGAACAGAGACTGAACTCTGAAGGAAGTGTGGGAATGTTATAATTTGTAGGTGGGGAATGTTGCAGTTTGAAGGCTCGGAATAGGTGTGTTTTGTTCATCAGAACAGTGTCTCAAGTTAGACAATAAGTGATGGTTAACTTGCCTTGGTAAAAAAGAGCCAGTAATAAAAATTCTCAATGCATTAAAAAATAGCCAAGTCACTTCAAAATAGAAATACTTAATTAACATGAAATATTAATAACTACACACACAAGTAACTCACCTGTATGCCCCCAAATGGGCATAATAAGTTGGCGTAGGAATGGAGACTGAACGAGTACAACGAGAGTACAAATAGCACATGGCATATGTAAGACTCTGAAGCACATTCATTGATAAGTCATTGTCATCCCACAGAACATGGTAGTGTGTGGGTCTGCTGGTTCCTTGTATTCCCTACAAAGTGAAAACAGACTGATTTAACTCAGCACTTGATCAAAATGGGTTAAGCTATTAGCTAAGCAGGTAATATTATTCTCCTATTTAGTATAGTTTACCCATTATAACATGCAAAACTCATATATAATGTAAGGAATGATTACTGAATAGTACAAAAGGTATGAAATTCATGAATATCCCATGATCCGGCTCTTCTAACTTACAAATGAACCATTAGCAACTAGGAACTTATTTTCCCATTAAAACAATGGAATAAAGAATCGTCAGGTGTCACGTTTATAACTGAGACATCGTTCATGAGCATGAATGTTTGCTAGTAGTGTAACCTCTATATATGGATAGCACTCACAATCACTTCTGTGAAAAGTGTTTAGAGAACGAATATAAAATTAATATAATTTTTCCCATAAAAAATTATGTAAAGCGCAATAATGCATTTCAGATATCTCATAAGTCATCTAGATAATAAATAACATAATAAATAACAAAAAACAATAAGTATAATAAATACTGAGTAACATCACTAAATATTATTTCGAACTTATCCTTAGGGATAAGTTCGAAATAATATTATTTCGAACTTATTATTTCGAACTTATCCTTAGGGATAAGTTCAAAATAATATTTAGTACTGCAAACTTTTATTTTTCTGATGTTTTGATGAGGGAAGCACCGGACTTGCACACTTTGTGTGTTATTTATCGGAGAATAAAGCCACAGTGTAGGTTCAGTGTGGATTACATTATATAGTAAAAGTCAGATAATACAGACTAAATTGAATCTTGAACATTTCATCCTCTTCAAGGGGGGGCCTCCTTGGCGAGGTGAAGAGGCTCTTGGTCTGAGGAATTAGACCTGTTGGTCTCCTTCCTCAGACCGAACCTAATTACCCCCCAATCCCTCCTACCCTATCCCATGCTCCCCATCGCCCTTTTTTTCTTTCCTCCTCCTCCCCCCATCCCTCCCTTATTCCCTTCCTCTTTTTGGCCTTTGGGATTCTTCCCACAGGCCTACTGGTTCCTAGGTAGGGGGAAGGGTATTGGGATCATTCACATTCCGTTGAGGTTCTTGGCGGTGGTGTAGTTTGCGTGGAATCTGGATCGCCTGGGGATATCCCATTCTCTCTCAGGTCTTCCAGGGGGTGGCTTTGGATGTCTTTCGGGCGACGGGTGTATCTCTGGAGGCTGCCTTTCGGATTCTGGGGGTGGTGGCCAAAGGAGGTATGCTTTGTGGCAGATATCCGGCTGCCCTCTCTTTTGTCCACAGAGGTAGCTCGGCAGATGTGAGGTTGCTATCCTGGATTGCTGGTTTACTGGCATGAAGGGTAGGGTATCACACGGGTTCCATGCCGCATCTGCACTACTTGCGGTGTTGAGGTCCTCTTGGGTGCAGAGGGTGATTTCCGGCCCTTTCATTCCTCCTGGGAACTATTACTCCCCATTCCCCCTTTTTCTATTTTTTGTTTTCCTTTTCTTTTCTTCTTTCTTTTTTCTTAACAACAAAAAGAAAGAAGGAACCTAACCATGGAAGCCCTAGCCCATGAACCTGCTACCCCTAGGCCCCTTACTGATATCGCACCCCGTTCTGACCCTGCCTTATTTTTTGACCACTCTTTGGACACTTCTGATGCCCCTGTACCTCTTGCTGGTGCTGTTTCGTCACCAGCTTCAGGTACCGGGGTCTCGACTGACTCCTCTGATTTGTCTGACCTCCGCCCTCCTTTGACTATGCTTCCAGCCTCTTCCTCTACGGTGCAGCAATTTTCGAATCGCCAGCCCGTCCCACGTCGAACCAACTCTTGTCCCACTTCCAAACTCCAATGACAATCTCCTGATGATGTTACTTAGTTACCTTCCCATTCTACTCGGAAAAGACCGACACGTCATGCACTCCCTTTCCACGCTCAGTTTCGGACCACACAATGGACTAAATTCTTTACTTTATGACCGACTTCTTCTATTGCCTATCTTTCCAACCATAGTATTGGCAAAGCGCTCCTATGCCATGTTGGTAGAGATATTTCATTTCATGCTCTAAAGAGCGGTATGTGCATCATCACTGTCCAGAATGCTACCCAAGCTCATGATCTTTCTCTCCTTTCACATATCGATACTGTTCCTATCACTATTGAAGAAATCATTCTCCCAATTCTTGTAGTTGTATTGTCATTCTGCCCCATACCATAGTCCAACAGAATTTCCAGACATGTGGCAATGACAGTCTTGAACAGCTGGAACTTCAGGATCTCCCAATCCTCAAAGTAGACACTTATGTCCTTCCTGCCCATGGGCAGATACGATACCCTTGCAATGTGGCTCAATTAACTTTCGACAGCCGTGAACTCCCATCCTCTGTTTATGTCGCAGGACATCGGTTACAAGTTCGAAAGGTGTTCCCTACACCGCAACAGTGTAGAAATTGCTGGCGATTTGGTCACCCAGCGAAATATTGCAGATCTATAGCCGAATGCCGAGTCTCTGGTGCCGACGACCATTCTAATACGTCTTGCAGTCGACCTCCCTCTTGCCTTAATTGTCATGAGGCTCACCCTTCGTACTCTTGCCATTGCCAGGTCTACTTAAATGAGCGTGAAATCCATTGCATCAAAGAAGCAGGTCTCCCTTATGCTATGGCAGTTTCTCATCTCCACCTCCAAGGGAGACTACCCCATGTTTCTTATTCTCGTATATCAAAACTTCCCCCCACTTTTGGGGTTCCATCTTCTGCAGCCTCCTCTGTTGTTACCCCTCCCATAGTCACTCCTGTATCTAATTCTTTTGCTGTCTTGGGCTCAGACGTCCCTACTTCAACACCTCAGTCTGTTCTGACATCTTCGAGTTCTCATTCACTAGCCCCGGTATCGACAAGATATCATACGACACCTTCTACCAACCGCCCCTCTACTTCTCAGAAGTCCTCGTTCTGTGCCTCCCTTCCCTGTCCCCTCCCAAGTCTCTCCCTCTTCTGCTGCCTCCCAGGTTTCTTCTGTCCCCTTCCACACTTCTTCTCCAGTTCCCAATACGCTTTCGTCCCTCCCCCCTACTTTAGTACAGTCCATTACTGTCCCAATCTTTACTCACCCTCCTCGTTCTATCTCCAATATTGTCTCCCATAAAACATCTTTGAATTCAGAAACACTTGACGCTATTTCAGAATATATTTCAGAGACTAAATCTTCAATGGACACTGATCCACCTCCTGTTCCTTCTCTTCTCTCTCCTCCATCTTCAAAACTCCATTCTTCGCAATGCTCCATTCCTTCACTGCTTGAACGTCTTCCAATACCACTGCACATAGACTTTTCTAACCCCTCTAGTCCGTAGGTGCCCTTCCCCATGGATTCCAGGTATTTTTCTCGTTGCCAATCATGGCATATTTACAGTGGAATATCTGTGTCCTCAGGGGTAATTGGGGTGAGCTTCAGATGTTGCTTTCCAGGTTTTCCCCTGTTGGTGTTTGCTTACAAGAACGAAAATTACTCAGCTGTTTTCCAACCTATCTCAGGCTATAATTTATTGCATTCTTCGGATCCTTTCTCAGATGGGACCTTTAATGAAAGTGCCCTTCTTCTATGCAATGATATTCCGTGCTGTCAACTATTTGTCAATACCTCGCTGCATTACACTGCAGCCCGTATCCACTTGAATAAGTGGTTTACAATGTGTTCTTTATATCTCTCTCCTTCTCGGGCATTTTCTATCCCAGATTTTGCCTTTCTTGTTTCATCCTTACCACCACCACCTCTGTTACTTGGCGATTTTAATGCCCACCATTTCCTCTGGGGGGGTCTCACTGTGGCTCACGTGGCATCCAGTTAGAGGCTTTTCTCGCCTCTCACCCCCTCCATGTTTTAAATACAGGTACTCCCACCCATTTTGACCCTCGTACTCATACTCTCTCTTGCGCTGATCTATCGGTCTGCTCTTCCTCCACTGCACTAGACTTCACCTGGTCTGTTCTACCGGACTTGCATGACAGCGATCATTTTCCAATCATTCTTACTTCTCCTTCATATTCACCACCTTTTCGTAGCCCTCGCTGGCAATTTGATCGGGCAAATTGGGATCTTTACTCACAGCTCACTGCTTTTAGTGAGGTTCCTTCTTCATCCTCCATTGATGAGCTCCTACACCCTTCTTGCTTCTTGACGTCAATTTTAACCGCAGCTTCTCATTCTATACCCAAAACCTCAAGCAGGCATTCTCAGAAGTGCATGCCTTGGTGGTCTCCTGCTTGTGCTCGTGCAGTACGTCTGAAACGCGCTGCATGGGGCAGGTTCTGGTACAATAGAATCGATGAGAGACTTTTTGATTTTAAGGAGAAATGTGCGGTCGCTCGCCATGTGATCCGTGACACTAAACGCACTTGCTGGTGAGATTGTTTCCACCATCACCTCTGCTTCCTCTATGAGTGCAGTCTGGAAAAAGGTGAGGAAATTGAGTGGTAAATACTCTCCGGACCCGGTTTCTCTTCTATGGGTCGCCGGTGTTGATATAAGAACATAAGAATGTAGGAACACTGCAGAAGGCCTACTGGCCCATACGAGGCAGGTCCTTATCAAAACTCTATAGCAAACCCTCTTGACGTTGCCATTGAAATTGGCACTCATCTGGTCCATATTTCCCGGGGGCTCCATCTATGTCCCTCGTTTCTTTCCTCAAAGTCTGCCAGAGAGTTAGTACCCTTGGATTTTTCTTCTCTCAGAGAAGAACAGTATAATGTGCCTTTTACACTTCGGGAACTGGAGGCAACACTCTCAGCTTGCCGATCATCGGCAGATGGGCCTGACGACATTAACCCTTAAACTGTCCAAGTGTAGATCTACGTTTTTTCAACATTTGAAAGTATGTAAAAAACGTAGATCTTCTTTTTGTTTTTTTACATTTGAAAATGTGTAAAAAAACTTTGATCTACGTTTTTTTTTTTGTTATATTTGAAAATATTTAAGAAAACGTAGATATACTTTTGGAGCACTACACATGTGAACCTAGATCTGTTTGGACAGTTTAAGGGTTAAATTCGGCTGTTACAACACTTACATCAGTCATCCCATGTAGTCCTCTTACATCTCTTCAATCTTATTTGGTCACAAGGAGTTCTTCCCCAGCTGTGGAAATCTGCCATTGTTCTCCCTTTCTGCAAGCCAGGTACTACGGGACATGAAGCCTCCCACTATCATCCCATTGCTCTTACTAGTGCAGTTTGCAAAGTGATGGAATGTCTGGTAAATCAACGTTTAATGTGGTATTTAGAGACACACAACAGTCTCTCCACTAGTCAATATGGCTTTCGTAAGGGCCGATTTACCATAGACCCCTTACTACGCTTGGATACGTATGTTCGTAATGCCTTTGCGAATAACCACTCGGTTATTGCCATATTTTTTGACCTTGAGAAGGCATATGACACAACTTGGAGGTATAATATTTTGGCCCAAGCCCACTCCTTAGGCCTCCGAGGCAATCTACCATCCTTCCTTAAGAACTTTTTAACTGACAGACATTTCCGTGTTCAAGTCACTAATGTGCTCTCCCCGGACTTTGTCCAAGCTGAAGGTGTCCCTCAGAGATGTGTTCTGAGCACAACACTTTTTCTTCTTGCTATAAACTGATTTGGCCTCTGTTCTTCCATCCAATATTTGGTCATCACTCTATGTAGATGACTTCGCTATTGTTTGTGCAGGACCTGACTGTCACCTCATTACAGTTTCTCTCCAGCATGCGGTCGACCGTGTTTCCAATTGGGCCACCATGCATAGGTTTAAATTTTCCAGTACCAAAACTCACCAAATTACTTTCCCTAGACGCTCTGTCATCTCCGATCATCCTTTGTACCTCTGTGGCTCCTGTATCCCTGAACGTGATAAAGTCAGGTTTCTAGGCCTTCTCTTTGACCGTAGGTTATCCTCTGAAGGCAACTTGTCACAACCGGCTGAACCTTCTTAAAACCCTTGCTCATCTTTCATGGGGAGCTGATCGTCGAACTCTCCTTCGCCTACATTCAGCCCTCATTTTATCGAAACTCGATTGTGGTGACCAGATCTATTCAGCGGCCTCTCCTGCTACTCTTTCTCTAGCCTTAACCCTATTCATCACCAAGGATTACGTTTGTGCCTTGGTGCTCTTCGCTCTTTCCCTGTTGAGAGCCTCTATGTAGAAGCGAATGTTCCATCCTTGTCTGATCGCCGTGATGCCCATTGCCTTCGCTACTATGTACACTCTCACTTTCTCCGCAATCCTTCCATTTATAGAATGGTCACCGATATTAGTAGACATTCTTTATTTGTTCGCCGCCACTGTTTGCTCCATCCCTTGTTTCTTCACCTACATTCACTTTTGTCTTCCCTTCAGTTACCACCTTTATATGTTCATGTAGCATCTCACTTTTCCTTATCCCCCTGGGAAGTTCCAGCTGTTCGGGTCTGTTCTTTCTTACTCCCTTGCTCGAAAGCCCAACTGCCTATGGGGGCTTCTCGCTCTCTTTTTCTTGTCCACTTCCACTCTCATTCTCATGCCATCGCAGTGTACACAGATGGCTCAAAGTCTTCTGACAGCGTCGGATTCGAAGCAGTGTTTCCGGACAGCGTCGTGCGAGGGCATTTACCATCTTTGGCTAGCATTTTTACTACTGAATTGTATGCCATTCTTACAGCACTTATTCGTATCGCATCTATGCCTGTGTCATCATTTGTGGTTGTCTCAGACTCCCTTAGTGCTCTACAGGCTATAGGGAAATTTGATACACCTCACCTCCTAGTTCTCTGTATCCAGCTTTGGCTATGTCGCATCTCTACCAAGCATAAAGATATTGTTTTTTGTTGGGTCCCTGGTCATGTTGACGTACAGGGCAATGAATAGGCAGACACTGCTGCGTGGTCAGCAGTACATGACCTACCAATTTCATATAGAGGTGTTCCATTTCCGGACCATTTTGCTGTAATAACTACCCACCTTCACACCCGTTGGCAACAACGTTGATCAACTCTACTTGGTAACAAACTTCAGTCTATTAAACCGAGCATAGGTTACTGGCCGTCTTCTTGTCATCAGTGCCGAGGTTGGGAGACTACTCTCTCCCGCCTTCGCATTGGCCACACTCGTCTTACTCATGGGTACCTCATGGAGAGGCACCCTGTTCCTCTCTGTGAGAAGTGTCAAGTTCCAGTATCGATTATCCACATTCTGTTAGATTGCCCTCTCTATCAACGAGCACGCAGAATTTACCTCCAACGTCGTCTCCGCTCTACTACTCTATCTTTACCTTCCCTTCTTGCTGATGGACCCTCCTTTAATCCTGACTCTCTCATTGACTTCTTGACAACGACTGATTTACTCCACAAACTCTGATGATGATACCTTTCGCACTTTCCTCAGCCCTTTCTACCTCAATCTCTTGCTGCCCTTTACCCTTTCACCATCCACTGCCCCGCTGTTCTCCGTAACCTGTTACTCATCCATCTCCCTTTTGCTACCTGATACCCTCGCTTCCTTCCTGCCCTGCAGCGCTGTATAGCCCTTGTGGTTTAGCGTTTCTTTTTTATTATAATAATAATGAATATTTCATTCCTCTTAATCAACTGACTACAAGACATGGACAAATGTTTAATAAACCAGATTTAGCAAGTTGTAGTGGTGACACGACCGGATATGCAAAGAATAAACTAATACAAACTTTTTCTCTCTCTCTCTCTCACTCTCTCTCTCTCTCTCTCTCTCTCTCTCTCTCTCTCTCTCTCTCTCTCTCTCTCTCTCTCTCTCTCTCTCTCTCTCTCTCTCTCTCTCTCTCTCTTATCCCTCTCCCCTTCTCTCTCCCTCCCCCTCTTTTTTTCCTCTCTATTTACACAATGGTTTTACTTGGTTTGGTTAAGAGTTCCTACCTTTATTTACATGCAAAGAGTTGTTACTTACCTCAGCTCATTTAAAAGCCTTTTCTCCTTTCTTCCTCACCCCATCTCCCTCCCTTTCTGTTCCTCCCCTTTCTCTACCTCTCCCTTGCCTCCTCGTTCCCTTCTCCCTTCCTTCCACCTTCTCTCTTCCTCTCTTCTTCGTTCTCTCTGTTAATACAAATATTGTAAAAGCCTGCTTGCCTGGAGTGACGGTGGAGGGTATGTTGTGAGTTGGAGGAGGGGAGGGAGGTGGGTGGAGTGAGTTGGAGGGAGGGGTGGATGAAAGTGAAGGGGTGGAAGGAAGGCAGGTATATTATAAATGTACCAGGTATGGGCAACAGAGACAGACTGTATGATTACCAGATTTGGAAGACTTGTGACGACAAAAATGTAAATATTAAGTCTAATTCTTTAACAAATTGGCTGGCTAACTGGTTGGCTGGCTGTTTAACTGACTGACTGGCTAACTAATTAACTGGCTGGCTGTCTAGCTGGCTGGGTAACTGGCTAATTGACTAACTGAATAACTGGCTGGCTGGCTTGATGCTTGCCTGCTTGCTTGTTCTTCCTTGCTCTATCTGTCATGTCTGCACTTCTTGTAAACAATTATTTTGTTTCTGGCAACATAATTTCCAATTGAAAACAAGAGGCTTGACCGAATGACCGGACTGGACAGCCAATCAATATAGTGAATTTGATCAGCTTCATGACTATTTTAATTAGACATCTGATTAAACGTACATGTTGAGCCCTTGTCTGGCAACATTTCTTGTATTCTTTATCCATTTTGTGATATTTTTACTGTATTATGATGTCTCTTTCAATTTATGCTATGTCTTCTGTACCAATTGATTTAAGAATTGTTATGACTCGCCAAAAAATGTGTCTATGCAACTTTAAATATATTATTGCAAAGATTGCTAATCTACTTAGTTAAGAACAATAAGAAAATAAGATAGAAGAAACACTGCAAGCGGAGCAGGTCCACGTCCTCCCCCGGTTTAGTCCACTGATCCCCCCCCGGATTAGCCCAATGACCCACCCAGTCTGGTCACCTCCACTCAAGGATGGAGCACTGCACCAGACCCAGCAGCAGAAGCTAGTCAGGTCCAACTCACAGCCACCCACACCCACTCATTTATATATCTATCCTATTTTTAAAACTACACAACGTTTTAGCCTGAATAACTGTACTCGGGAGTTTGTTCCACTCATCCACGACTCTATTACCAAACCAGTGCTTTCCTACATCCTTCCTGAATCTGAATTTTTCTAACTTGAAACCATTGCTGCGAGTCCTGTCTTGACTGGAAATTTTCAGCACGCTATTTACATCCCTTTTATTTATTCCTGTTTTCCATTTATACACCTCGATCATATCCCCCCTAATTCTACGCCTTTCGAGAGAGTGCAGATTCAGGGCCCTCAGTCTATCCTGATATGGAAGATTTCTGATACATGGGATCATCTTTGTCATCCTCCTCTGTACGTTTTCCAGAGCATTTATATCCATTCTGTAATACGGTGATCAGAACTGAGCAGCATAGTTTAAATGAGGCCTAACTAAGGATATATAGAGCTGAAGAACAACCTGAGGACTTCTATTATTTATACTTCTAGATATGAAGCCAAGAATTCTGTTAGCTTTACTGCGAACACTAATGCACTGTTGTCTTGGTTTTAGATTACTGCTAACCAGAACTCCTAAATCCTTTTCGCAATCAGTAGTATTAAGACCTACATTATTTAGTTTATATATGGCATAGTTATTTAACTGTCCAACATTTAGAAATTTGCATTTGTCAATATTAAACTGCATCTGCCACTTCTCCGACCATTGCATCAGTCTATTCAAATCATCCTGGAGTGCTCTAGTGTCCTCATTAGAATGAACTCGACGGCCTATTTTGGTGTCATCAGCAAATTTGTTTATGTCGCTATTTATTCCCTCATCTACGTCGCTATTTATTCCCTCATCTATGTAAATTGTGAACAACAACGGGCCCAACACTGACTCATGAGGAACACCGCTTGTGACGTGCCCCAATTCTGATTTCTCCCCATTTATGCAAACTGTCTGTTGCCTATTTGTCAGCCATGCCTCTACCCACGAAAATTTTTTTCCTCCTATTCCGTGTGCCTTAAGTTTCCTCAATAGCCTCTGATGTGGAACTCTATCGAAAGCCTTACTGAAGTCCATATACACAATATCATATTCATTACCATGATCTACCTCCTCAAACACCTTAGTGAAAAAAGTTAGTAAATTCATAAGACACGAACGCCCCTTTGGAAATCCGTGTTGAGATTCATTAATCAATCTGTGCCTGTCAAGATGGCTACGAATTGCTTCGGCAATTATTGATTCCATAAATTTTCTCACTATGGAGGTAAGGCTTATTGGTCTATAGCTCGAATCCTCTTCAAGGGGGGCTTCTTGGCGTGGTGAAGAGGCTCTTGGTCTGAGGAGTTAGACCTGTCGGTCTCCTTCCTCAGACTGAACCTAATTACCCCCCAATCTCCCGTTCCCTATCCCATCCTCCCCATCCTCCCCTTTTTCCTTCCCTCCTCCTCCTCCCCACCCCTCCCTTTTGCCCTTCCTTTTTGGCCTTTGATTTTTTTTTTTTCCCACAGGCACACTAGTTCCTAGGTAGGGAAAGGGTACCGTGGTCCATCCCATTCTGTTGAGGTTCTTGGCAGTGGCGTAGTTTGCCGTGGAATCTGGATTGCCTGGGGATGTCCCGATCCCTCTCCGGTATCCCAGAGGGTGGCTTTGGGTGTCTCTCGGGCGATGGGTGTATCTCTGGAAACCACCTTTCAGATTCCGGGGGTGGTGGCCGAAGGAGGTATGCTTTGTGGTGGATTTCCGGCCACCCTCTCTTTTGTCCACCAAGGTGGCTCGGCAGATGTGAGGTTGCTATCCCGGATTGTTAGTTTACTGGCATGATGAGTAGGGTATGGCACAGGTTCCATGCTGCATCTGCGCTACTTGTGGTGCTGAGGTCCTCTTGGGCCCGGAGGGAGATTTCTGGCCCTTTCATTCCTCCTAGAAACTATCCCTCCCCGGTCCCCCCTTTTTTTATTCTTTTTTTTATTTTCATTTTCTTTTCTTCTTTCTTTTTTTTTGTTTTCTTAAAATTAAAAAGAAAGAAGTAACCTAACCATGGCAGCCCTAGTCCATGAACCTGCTACCCCCGGGCCCCTTCTTGATACTGCACCCCGTTCTGACCCCGCCTCGTCTTTGGACCACTCTTCGGACACTCCTCATGCCTCTGTACCTCTTGCCGGTGCTGTTTCCTCACCTGTTTCAGGTACTGAGGCCTCGACTGACTCCTTTGATTTATTTGACCTTTGCTCTCCTCTGACTATGCTTCCGGCCTCTCCCTCTACGGTGTGGCAATTTTCGAATCGCCGACCCGTTCCACGTCGGACCAACTCTGGTCCCACGCCTAAATGCCAACACGAATTACCTGCTGATGATACTTCTCACCTTCTCGTTCTTCTCAGAAAAGATCGACACGTCCTTCACTACCTTTCCAAGCTCAGTTTCAGACTGCACAATGGACTAAATTCTTCACTTTACGACCGACTTCCTCTACTGCCTATCTTTCTGACCACAGTATTGGCAAGGCACCCCTATGCCATGTTGGTAAAGATATTTCTTTTCATGCTCTTAAGAGCGGTACGCGCATCATCACCGTACAGAATGCTACCCAGGCTCATGAGCTTTCTCGTCTTTCCCATATCGATACTGTTCCTGTCACTATTGAAAAACATCATTCCCTTAATTCTTTTAGTGGTACCATCATTCTGCCCCATACCATAGTTCAACAAAATTTCCAGACATGTGGCACTGACATTCTTGAACAGCTGGAACTCCAAGATCTCCCAATCCTCAAGGTTGACACTTACGTTCTTCCTGCCCGCGGGTGGAGACGATACCCTAGTAATGTGGCTCGTTTAACTTTTGACAGCCATGAACTCCCATCCTCAGTTTATGTAGCAGGACATCGGTTACAAGTTCGAAAGGTGATCCCTACACCGCAACAGTGTAGAAATTGCTGGAGATTTGGCCATCCAGCGAAATATTGCAGATCTATCGCCGAATGCCCAGTCTGTGGTGCCGATGACCATTCTAATACGTCTTGCAATCGACCTCCCTCTTGCCTTAATTGTCATGAGGCTCACCCTTCGTACTATCGCCATTGTCAAGTCTACTTAAACGAGCGGGAAATCTGTTACCTCAAAGAGGCAAAAGGTCTCCCTTATGCCATGGCAGTTTCTCATCTCCGCCTCCAAGAGAGACTCCCTCGTGTTTCTTATTCCCGTGTTTCAAAACGTTCCCCCACTTCTAGTATCCCATCTTCTGCACCCACCTCTGTGGTTACCTCTCCCATAGTCACTCTTGCTGTCCTCGGCTCAGACGTCCCTACTTCAACGCCTCAGTCTGATCTCGCTTCTTCGTGTTCTCTCTCACAAGCCTCAGTAGCGATGAGATCTCGTATGACACCTCCCAATCGTCCCTCTACTTCTCAAAAGTAAAAAAAGGTCCGTTAACACCTCCTACCCATCTTCCACCTCCTCATTTTACCTTCCCTGTCTCTGTACCTGGTTCTCCCCCTCTCACTGGCTCTGTTACAAGTGTAGAGGTTCATCCTCCTCCTCGTACTGTACCTTCCTGCCCTGTTCCCTCCCAAGTTTCTTCCTCTTCTGCCACCTCCCAGGTTTTCTGCCTCTTCTGTCCCCTTTCAGCTTCTCCAGTTCCCTCCACCCTTTCGCCCCCCCCCCTACCTTGGTACAGTCCAATACAGTTCCAATCTTTACTCATCCTCCCCCTACCATTTCCAATATTGTCTCCCATATGACGTCTCTGAATTCCGAAACACTTGAAGCAATCTCTGAATATATTGCAGAGACCAAACCATCAATGGACACTGAGCCACCCTCCACTCCTTCTCTCTCCTCTGCTCCATCTGCGCAACTCCTTTCTTCACAGCGCACTGTTCCTTCACTGCTTGAACGTTTTCCACTGCCTCCGCATGTGGAATTTTCTAACCCCTCTAGTCTGAAGGAACCATTGCCTGCGGATTTCAGGTATCTTTATCATTGCCAATCATGGCCTATTTACAGTGGAATATATGCGGCCTCAGGGGTAATCAGGGTGAGCTTCAGATGTTACTCTCCCAGTTTTCCCCTGTTGGTGTTTGCTTACAGGAACCAAAATTACACTCTGCTCTTATCTCTCCCATCTCAGGCTATAATTTATTGTATTCTTCAGATCCTTTTCCTGATGGGACCTTTAATAAAAGTGCCCTTCTTCTACGCACTGATATTCCGTACCATCAGCTATTTGTTCGTACTTCGCTGCATTACACAGCAGCCCATATCCACTTGCATAGGTGGTATATGCTCTGTTCTTTATATCTCTCTCCTTCTCGGGCATTATCTATTCCGGATATTGCCTTTCTTGTTTCGTCATTACCGCCACCGATTCTGTTACTTGGTGATTTCTAATGCCACCATTTCCTCTGGGGGGGTTCACTGTGATTCCCGTGGCATTCAGTTAGAGGCTTTTCTTGCCACCCACCCCTCCATGTTTTAAATACACGGTACTCACACCCATTTTGATCCTCGGACTCACACTCTCTCTTGCATCGATCTTTCAGTCTGCTCTTCCTCCGCCACATTAGACTTCACTTGGTTTGTTCTCCCGGACTTACATGAAAGCGATCATTTACCAATCATTCTTACTTCCCCTTCATATTCACCACCTCTTTGCATCCGATGCTGGCAATTTGATCAGGCAAATTGGAACCTTTACTCACACCTAACTGTTTTTAGAGAGGTTCCTTCTTCGTCCTCCATCGATGAGCTTTTACACCTCTTCTCGTCCTCCATTTTAACCGCAGCTTCTCACTCTATACCCCAAACTTCGAGCAGGCATTCTCAGAAATGCGTGCCTTGGTGGTCTCCTGCTTGTGCTCATGCAGTACGTTTGAAACGCGCTGCATGGGGCAGGTACCGGTACAATAGAACCACAGAGAGATTTCTTGATTTTAAGCAGAAGCGTGCGATCGCTCGCTGTGTCATCAGTGACGCTAAACGCACTTGCTGGCGAGATTATGTCTCCACCATCACCTCTGCTTCCTCTATGAGTGCAGTCTGGAAAAAAGTACGAAAACTGAGTGGTAAATATTCTCCTGACCCGGCTCCTGTTCTGCGGGTTGCCGGTGTTGATATAGCAAACCCACTAGATGTTGCCAATGAAATTGGCAATCATCTGGTCCGTATTTCTCAGGGACTCCATCTATGCCCCTCATTTCTTTCCTCAAAGTCTGCCAGAGAGTTAGCACCCTTGGACTTTTCTTCTCTCAGAGAAGAACAGTATAATGTGCCTTTTACACTTCAAGAACTGGAGGCAACACTCTCAGCTTGCCAATCATCGGCAGCTGGGCCCCACGACATTCACATTCGTATGCTACAACATTTACATCAGTCAGCCCTTGCAGTCTATTATGCCTTTACAATCTTATTTGGTCAAAGGAGTTCTTCCACAGCTGTGGAAATCCGCCATTGTTCTCCCTTTCCGCAAACCAAGCACTACGGGACATGAAACCTCCCACTATCGTCCCATTGCTCTTACCAGTGCAGTTTGCAAAGTGATGGACGCCTAGTAAATAGACGTTTAGTGTGGTATTTAGAGACACACAACAGTCTCTCCACTCGTCAATATGGCTTTCGTAAGGGACGTTCTACCGTAGACCCCTTACTACGCTTGGATACGTATGTTCGTAATGCCTTTGCGAATAACCACTCAGTTATTGCCATATTTTTTGACCTTGAGAAGGCATATGACACAACTTGGAGGTATAATATTTTAGCCAAGCCCACTCCTTAGGCCTTCGAGGCAATCTACCATCCTTCCTTAGGAACTTTTTAACTGACAGGCATTTCCGTGTTCGGGTTAATAATGTGCTCTCCCCAGACTTTATCCAAGCTGAAGGTGTCCCCCTGGGATGTGTTCTGAGCACAACACTTTTTCTCCTTGATATTAAGTTTGGGGGCCCTTTAGTTTTCCCCAAAAAATTTTTTGGTCATCACTCTATGTTGAGGGATTTTCCCCCATTGCCTGGCAGGCATGACTTTCACCTCATTACAGTTTCTCTCCGGGCATGCAGTCAAACCCGTTTTTCCAAAATTGGGCCACCCAGGGTGGTTTTAAAATTTTCCAGCACTAAAACCCCCCAAATTACTTTCACTAGCGCTCTGTGTCTCCGATATCCTTTGTACCCCCTATGGCTCCCGTACCCCTAAAACGGGGTTTTACGTAAAGTTTCTGGGCCTCCTCTTTGATCGTAGGTTTTTCCGGAAAACCCTTTTCCTTTCCCTCTCTGAAGGCAATTGCCCACGCCGGCGGGAAACCTTCTTAAAGCCCTTACTCATTTTTCCAGGGGGAAATGTGATCGTCAAACCCTCCTTCCCCTCATTCCACCTTTTTTTAATCCAAATTTTGATTATTGGTGACCGATCTTTTCAGCAGAATTCCTGATACACTCTCTACCCTTTAAACCCCCCTTCTTCCCCCAAGGTTTTACGTTTATGCTTGGTGCTTTTGCTTTTCCCTCTGTCGAAAAGCCTTTTGGGCAGAAGCAAAACTTTCCCTTCCTTACCCCGGATCGCCTTTGATCCCCTTGCCTTCGCTACTTTGTACGCTTCTTGATCTCTGCAACCCCTTTCCTTTTATAGAATGGTCACTGATATTATTGGGCTTTTCTTTTTTTGTTCACCCCCCCAGTTTACCCCGTCCTTCTCTCTTTCCCCTTCATTCGTCTTGTTTTCTTTTAAAATTACCACTTTCTATTTTCTTTTGTAGCATCCATTTTTTCCCTTTCCCCCCCGGGGGAAGTTCCAGCTGTTCGGTCTGTTCTTTCTCTCCCCCTTGCTCGGAAAGCCCAAACTGTTACGGTCGTTTCCCGCTCTCTTTTTTTTGACCATTTTCACTTCATTCTCTTTGCCATTGCTGTTTTACACAGATGGTCTATGTTTCTAAAGGGCGTAGGATTCCCCCAGCAGTTTTTTCCCGGGAAACAGCGTCGATAAAAGGGCCCATTTATTTCTTCGGTATTTATTTTTACTGCTGAATTGTATCCCCACCCTTTTACAGCATTTACCGATTGAAATCTATCCCGGGGAAAACCATCATTTGTGGTTGTTCAGACTCCCTTAGAAATTTACAGGAATACAAAAATTTTGATTACACCCTCCCCCTTTTTCCTCTGTATCCAATTTTTGGCTATGCCCATCTTTACCAAGCAAAAAGATATTGTTTTTTGTTGGGTTTCCCTGGTCATTTTGACGTACAGGGGCAATGAAAGGCAGCCACTGTGCGCGGTCACCCAAGTCCCATGACCCTACTAGTTTTTTATAGAGGTATTCCATTTACGGATTTATTTTGCTGCAATATCTTCCCACCTTCACCCCCTTTGGCAACAACGTTGGTTACTAATGCTGGAAACAAATTTTAAAATCTTTTAAAAACCGGGTAAAAGGGTTACGGGCCCTTTCCTTCTTATCCCGTGTCGAGGTTGGGGAGATCTCTCCCCCGGTTTTTCGATTGGCCATCCCTCGTCTTTTTTCAGGGAAATATCTAAAGGAAAGGGGCCCCCCCTCCCTCCTCCCCTTTTGAGAATTCCCAAGCTCCATTACCAGTTCAGAAAACATTTTTTTGGGGGACTCCCCAATTTATAAAACGAGCACGCAGAATTTACCTTCGTCGTGTTTCGCTCACTGTTTCTCTCTTTACCTTCCCTTCTCGTGTTTGGCCCCCCTTTCATCCAGACTCTCTCATTGACTTTTTGACAAAAAAATTTGCTTACTTCAAATTCTGTACCTTCAGCCCTTTTATTTCCCAATCTCTTGCTACCCTCTTCCCCCGTTCTACCCCTTTTCCCCGCTGTTTTCTGAAACCCTTTAACTGATCATCCCCCCTCCCTTCTCCCACCCAAATTTCCCCCTCCCCTTCCTTCCCCTACCCTGCGCGCTTTTTATACCCCTTTTGGGGCCCTTTAGCGCTTCTTTTTGATTAAAAAATAATATAGCTCGAACCCCAAGGACCTTTTTCACCTCCCTTGTTTATAGGTATTACATTTGCCATTTTTCCAAACTTTCGGCACTTTGCCAGTTTTAGTGTATTTTTAAAAAGATTACCCAAAATTTTCCCTCTTTTACTTTCTTTAACCCCTTTGCAAACAGTTCATCGGGTCGGGGTTTTTGGGGTTATTTTTTTAGTTTCCCCTATTTGTCTGAGGGACCAGTCACTTTTTACTGCAATCTTTACATAGTTTTTTCCCTTGTTCTACAAAATTCTTTTTTTTCGGGAATATCGGAGTATTTTCTGGGTAAAAAACTGAGGGGGAATTTAGGAAATTGAGAATTTAAAACATATCTTTATTACTTCAGTGATTTTGCCAGATTTTATTTTAAAGTGGGCCAATTTTTCCCCCAAATTTCTTAGTTCTGTATACCTAAAAGAACCCTTTTGAGTTAGTCTTTGAATCCCTTGCGCCCCTTAGCCCATAATCTCTTTTTGTTTTTCTTTTTTCCCTTTTTTTTTTTTCCTTCTTTAAAACTAATATATTGATTTTTTAAAACTCCCCAATCCCCTTTTTTGATACGCCTAATATCCCTTTTTTTTTGACCAATGAAATTTTTTAAAATTCTATTGTTCATCCATTTGGAATCATTTTTATTAGATCAAATTTCCCTTTTCCCTATTCCCTTTTCCCCTTTGGGCAGCTGGGAAACTTTGCTCTGTAAAACATCTTATTGGAAACCCAAGGGACACCTCCCTTTGACCCATAGTCGGGGACACCCCAAAATTTTTAGCCCCCCAGGAAAATTTTTAAAAAGTCCCTTTTTTGGAATGGGCCCAAGCAAAAAAATCTGGGACGGGATTTGATTGCAGTTTTGGGGAAATTTTTAAATTTTTTTATTTTTAAAATAAGTTTTTGTGTTTACTTTCCCTAAGCTCTCAAAAAACCTAAAAAATTTTTAAATTTAGTGAATCTTTGTTGGCAAAAAAACAAAGTCAATTTAGAGTTTTTCCCCTTTTATTTGGCTCTGCCAAAAATTTTGTTCAAAAAAGGGGCAATCCTAAACCCGTATAAAGGGAAAAAGTCATTTAGACTCAAATTTTCCCTGCCCATATTGTTCCTAATAAATTTTGGGTTTCAAAAAGGTTAAAAATCTCTCATTATCACAAAAATTTTCATTTTCACATGCCTTTGAATTTCGCCCCATAACGGGCTTATGCACTCCCTGAAAAGGTTTTTGGGGGCCTAAAAAACCACCCCAAAATTTTAATTTGTCACGCCCCTCGAAAAAAAACTGTAGCAAACAGATTCTTTTGTTCGTTGTTTCTAATTTTTATTCCCCATGTCTTAGACAGAAATTTTAAATTATCCTGCGTACACCCGCCACCCCCACCCCCTTTTCCTGTTTATTTATAAGTGGGGAAAATAGTTCAAAAACCCTTTGTATGTTGCATTCAAAAGGCATTTTCTTTTTTTAGGTTGAACCAGGTTTTTGTTATCCCAATATTATCTATATTACCTGCATTTAAAAAGGGTAATCTTAGCTCATCTATTTTAAATTTTTTTAGACTCCTATTTTTTGTATATTTAAAATTTAAAGGGGAAAGATATTTCACTTGTTGCCCTTCTACTATCTCTCTTGTTTGTTGATCAATTGATTTGCCTTTTACTAGGAACTTTTTTTTGATTATTGTTTTTTTTAAACATTTTCCCTGGGGTACCCGGTAAAAAAACTGCTTTTTTTTCCCATTAATGTGCGGGCCTGATTTTTTCCCCCAAAAAACCCCATACCCTTTAAATCTTTTATTTTAAAATTTTCCTGGGCAAGTCATCAGACACCAAAGCCAAAAAAAATTTTTAAAAAAAAAAAAACATAGGGGTTTCCAAAAACCACTTATGCTTTGCAATGGGGTTTTTTTTTTAAAACCCCTTTTAAATTTTTTTTTTTTTTTACCAAAAAAAAAAAAATTTTTTTTTTTCCTAAACCCCCCTTTCCCCTTTAAATTTTTTAAAATTTTTTAAAAAATTTTAAAAAAAAAAAATTAAAAAAAAAAATTGGGAAAAAAAAAAACCCCCCGGGGAAATTTTTTTTAAAAAGTTTAAAAAATTTTTTTTTTTTATTTTTTTTTTAAAAAAAAAAAAGGGGGGGGGAAAAAAAAAAATTTTAAAAAAAAAGGGGCCCCCCTTTTTTTTTTCTTCCCTTAACCAAAGGGAAAAAATTTTTTTTTTTTTTCCCAAAATTTTTAAAAAATTTTTTTAAAAATTTAAAATTTTAAAAAAAAAAAAAAAAAATTTTTTGGGGGCCCCGTTAAAAAGGGAAAAAAAAACAACCAAAAATTTTTAAAAATTTTTTAAAAAAAAGGGGGAAAATTTTGGGTTTTGGGTTGGGGGGTTTTTAAAAAAGGGGGGGGGAAAAAAAATTTTTTTGGGGGTTTTTGGACATTTTCCCCCTTTTTTTTTTCCCCTTTTTCCCCCGGGGAAACCCCCTCCCGGGAAAAAGAAAAACTTTTAAAATTTTTAAAAAATTTTTTTTGGGGGGGTTTTTTTTTTTTTTTTGGGGTTCCTTTTGAAAGGGCCCCCAAAACAAAACCCCTTTAAAAAAAAATTTTTTAAAAACCTTGGGGGAAAATGGAAAATTTTTTTTTTGGGGGAAAAAAAAAAAATTTTTCCCTTTTTTAAAAAATTCACTTTTTTTTGGGGTTTTTTAATTTTCCCCAAATTTTAAAAAAATTTTTTTTATTTTAAAAAAAAGTTTTTAAAAGGGGGCCCCCCCCCCCCCCCCCCCCCCCCCCCCCAACGGTTCGGGGAAAAAAAAAAAAAAAAAAAAAAAAAAAAAAAAAAAAAAAAAAAAAAAAAAAAAAAAAAAAAAAAAAAAAAAAAAAAAAAAAAAAAAAAAAAAAAAAAAAAAAAAAAAAAAAAAAAAAAAAAAAAAAATTTTTTTTTTTTAAAAAACAAAAGAAAAATTTCCCCTTTTGGTTTTGGAAATCCCCCCAAAAAAGGGGGATTTTCCCCCAAAAAAAACGGTTTTGGGGGGGCAATTTAAAAAAAAAAAATTTGGGGCCAAAAAAAAAAATTTTTTTTTTTAAAATTGGGGGGGGGAAAAAAAAAAAACCCCCCCGGGGTTTTTTTAAAAATTTTTTGAAATTTTTTAAAAAAAATAAAAAAATTTTTTAAAAAAATTTAAAAAAAATTTTTGAAAAAAAAAAAAAGAATTTTTAAATTTTCCCCTCCTTTTTTTTGGGGGGTTTTTTTTTTTTTTAAAAAAAACCCCTTTTTTTTAATTTTTTTTTTTTAATTTTTAAAAAAAAAAAAATTTTTTTTTTTTTTAAAAATTTTTGGGGGGGAAAAAATTTGGTGGTTTAAGGGTTGGGGGGTTTTTTTGGGTTTTAAAAATTTTTTGGAAAAATTTTTTTTTTTTTTAAAAAAAATTTTTTTTTTTTTTTTTTTTTAAAAAATTGGGGAAAAAAGGGGGTTGGGGGGTTTTTTTTTGGGAAAATTTTTTAAATTTTTTAAAAATTTTTTTTTTTTTAATTAAGTTAAAAATTTTTTTAAATTTTTTTTTTTTTTAGGGTTTTTTTTTTTTTAATTTTTTTTTTAAAATTTGGGAAAAAATTTTTAAAACCAAAAAAATTTTTTAAAAAATTTTTTTTTTTTTTAAAATTTTTAAAAAATTTAAAAAATTTTTTTTTTTTTTTGTTTTTAAAAGGGTTTTTTTTTTTTTTTTTCCCCCTTTTTTTTTTTTTTCCCAAAAACTTTCCTTTTTTTTTTTTTTTTTTAAAATTTTTTAAATTTCTTTTGTTTAAAATTTATTTAAAAAAATTTTTTTTAAAAAGGGAAATTTTTTTTTTAAAAAAAAAAAATTTTTTTAAAAAAAAATTTTAAAATTTTTGGGGGTTTTTTTTTTTTAAAAAAAAAGGGTTTTTTCCCCCGGGGGTTTTTTAAAATTTTTTTTTTTTTAAAAAATTTTTTTTTAAAAACCGAAATTTTAAAAAAAAAATTTTTTTAAATTTTTTTTAAAAAATTTTTTTTAAAAAAAAACCCCCTTTTTTTTTGGGGCCAAAGTTTTTTTGGGGTTTTTTAATTTTTTAAAAAAAAAATTAAATTTAAAAAAAAATTAAAATTTTTTTTTTTTTAAGGGAAAAATTTTAAAAAAAAAATTTTTTTTAAAAAAAATTTTTTTTTTAAAAAATTTTTTTTTAAAAATTTTTTTTTAAAAAATTTTTAAATTTTTTAAAAAAAATAAAAAAAATTTTTTAATTTAAATTTTTAAAAATTTTTTTAAAAAAAATTTTTTAAAAAATTTTTTAAAAAAAAATTTTTTTTTAAAAAAAAAGGGGGGGGGGGCAAAAAATTGTTTTTTAAAAAATTTTTTTTTTTTTTTTTAAAAAATTTTTAAAAAAAAAAAAAAGGGGGGGAAAAAAAAAAATTTTTAAAAATTTTTTTTAAAAAAAATTTTTTTAAAAAAAAAATTTTTTTAAATTTTTTTTTTTAAAAATTTTTTTTTAAAAAAAAAATTTTTTTTTTTATTTTTTTAAAATTTTTTTAAAATTTTTTTAAAAAAATTTAAAAAATTTTTTAAAAAAATTTTTTTTTTTTAAAAAAATTTTTTTTTTTTTTTTATTTATATATATTTTTAAAAAAAAAATTTTTTAAAAAAAAAAATTTTAAAAATAAAAAAAATTTTTTTAAAAATTTAAAAAAAATTTTTTTTTTTAAAAAAAAATTTTTTTTTTTTTTTTAAAATTTTTTAAAAAATTTTTAAAAAATTTTTTTTAAAATTTTTAAATTTTTTAAAAATTTTTTTTTTTAAAAAAATTTTTTCCCAAAAAAAAAAAATTTTTAAAAAAAAAAATTTTTTAAAAAATTTAAAAAAAAAAAAAAAATTTTTTTTTTTTTTTTTAAAAAAAAAAATTTTCCCCCAAAAAAAATATTTTTTTTTAAAAAATTTTTTTTTTTTAAAAAAAAATTTTTTTTTAAAAATTTTTTAAAAAAAAAAATTTTTTAAAAATTTAAAAAAAAAAAATTTTTTTTTTGGGGAAAAAAATTTTTTTGGGAAAAAAAACAAAAAAAAATTTTTTTCCCCCTTTAAAAAATTTTTTTAAAAATTTTTTTTTTTTTTAAAATATATAAAAATATATATATTTTTTTAAAAATTTTTTTTAAAAAAAATTTTAATTTTTTTTTAAAATTTTTTTTTAAAAAATTTTTTTTATTTAAATTTAAAATTTTTTAAAATTTTTTAAAAAAATTTTTTTTAAAAAATTTTATTTTTTCCCGGTTTTTTTTTTCCCCCTTTTAAATTGGTTTTTTTCTTTAAAAAATTTTTTCCAAAAAAAATTTTTAAAAAAATAAAAAAAATTTTTTTAAAAAATTTTTTTTTTTTTTTAAAAAAATTTTTTTTTTAAAATTTTTATTTTAAAAAAAATTTTTTTTTTTTAAAATTTTTAAAAAAATTTTTTTTTTTTGGGGGGGGGGGGTTTTTGGGTTTTCCTTTTTTTTGGGGGTTTTTGGGGGAAAAAAAAGGGGTTTTTTGGGCCCTTAAAAAACCCCCAAAATTTTTTGGGGGAAAAAAAAAATTTTTTTTTCCCCCAAAAAAAAAATTTTTTTTAAAAATTCCCCAAAACCCAAAGAAAGGGGTTAAAAATTTTGGTTTGGGGGGGGGTTTGGGTTTTTTTTCCACTTTAAACCCCAAAAAAAAAAAAATTTCTTAAACGTATAAAGAAAATTTAAAAAGGGACTTAATTTTAAATGATTTTTGCTAATGACCTTTTTTAAATTGGGCACGACATATTTTTAAATTATATATATAATTATAAAAATTTTTTATATATATATAAAATTTTAAAATTTATTTATAATGCAATAAGATCACGTAAACGGGGTTTTTTAAAATAGTAAAACAACCACCTGAAAGAGTAGTGAAATTCTAAGCGCTTTCGTGACAAATCACATTTAAAGGAACAATTGTTCCCTTTGACAAGTGAGTTTTCCCAAAAAGCGCTTGGAATTTCACTTCTCTTTCACAGGGGTTTTTTTTTCATTTAATAAATTATATATATAATATATATATAAAATATATATATTTAATTATAAAAATATATATATATATTATATATATATAAAATTAAAAAATTATAATATTATAAAAATTAATTATATATATATAAAATATATTTTAAATATATATTTATATAAAATTATATATAGGCACTGGACATTTTCTTAGAACTGTTGGGGCGGGGGAACTCTTTGAGAAACGGCGTCATAACAACGGGCTTTCTATCACCACATATAAAACACATGTCTTTGCATTTTTGGGGGGCATCTTTTTTTTGTGTGCAAGACATAACTTTTCTTCTGATTCTTTCCTTTTGTCTGAAACAGGAACTGTCTTTGGGAAAGTGATCACCTTCCCTAAAACGAGAGGCGTTTGGTAATCAGTTTAGTGGAGCGGGTGTGGCGGGTGTTGCGCCCTGGTATTTGCATTTTTTTGCCGATGACAGACAAATAAAAGTGGGCAAACCAGGGTTGTTGCCGGTCCTCAAGGGCAATGTTACATGCATTTCATATAGGGGAAGAAGTTTATGTACCACTTTAACTCTTGCAACACAGTCAAAAAAATCCAACTGCATATAAATTTAGTCCCCCAAACGCACTTTTGATGATGTAGTCAAGGAAAAACCTGGTTTTTTCAGAATGAGGTTTATGGGGTGTCTCTATTCACCCTTAGTGTTTTTTCATTTCGCTGTTTTGTGAAATCGATGTAAACAATGTCACATCTCATTTGTAATGCATGATGTCAGGGCATGAAACCCCGCAGCTCAGGGGGCGTATTTACGGTTCCACAACTCTGTCGTTCAGACCATCTGTCATGTTACAAACTTTGTTTCCCCCCACACACCGAATACCCGATAACTATCGGTTTTTTCATTTTTGCTTCCGCGTACACTTTTAAGCCAATACAGACCCAAAACAAAATCACACGGAAATGCGTGGCTGATATCAATACTTGATATCAGCCACAGCTTTTTTTTGCTTGGCTATCCCTTGGGGGAACGGCAGCCCATTTAAAGATTACAAAGACTCTTCATGACGGGTTCGTGAAGGATAAAAATGCATACTAATTTTTTTTCGATACATAAAAAACATCCCTAATCTTTATAACCACCTCTACCAGGTTTTGTTTTGTCTAAAAGTGTTTTTAGTAAAGAGGAAAACCTGTTGACGGATAAGATCACTGAATCGGTAAAAATTTTAACATCAGTGGACCAGTATAATTGAATATATGCTTATAACGTGCCCATAGTTTTATTGTGACATAGAAGAGATACATTTTAGCCATATTTTTGCCCCTTTCCCCCGGGTGATTTATACCAACATGTTTGCCATGATTTTTCAAAGTATCTTTGGTTTCCATAACAAAAATTTCCATTTAAGGGTTTAATGAAAAATTTAGTTAAAAGAATTCAATTTTAAAAGGGGCATTTTTCCCCGAGGGTACATTTAGGCATGTTTTTCCACGTTTCGTCATGTCGATGGAGTTTGGGCGCAAAATTTGCTGTTCCTGCCAATCCCAGATGGGTTTGGGGGTGGATGCGGATTCAACAGCTGGTTGTGGGGGGGTTTGTGCGATGGCGGTTGTGTGGGATAGCGAAGGTATATGGGTCGATAGGGATTGAATGGGGGGCTAGGGCTCCCAGCCGGGCTGACGCGTCTTTGCTGGTGATGGGCCGGGTGTACTCCGTCCCCTAAAGATGAAAATGGCAAAACCCGAATAAATTGATGCTTCACCGGTGTATTGGCACATTTTCATCACCTTATCACATCTGACCCGGGAATGGGAGATATGAACTTTTCGCTACGGCATTGTTAAAGGGAGGTTTCAGACGGCCACCCGAGACGGATGGTTGTGGGGGCTGGGGGTTTTCAGCGATTTTCCCCCGGCATTCTGAGCTTCCTTTCTGTTGCAAAATGTTCAAATCATAAAATTTTTTTTTTTTTAACACATCGGCCGAATTTCCCCCCAAGGCAGGGGGGCCCAAAAAGAAAAACTTTTACATCATTTACTCCTCCGTCTGCCAAAAGGGGTGCTTTAAAATACAGAAAACAAACTGCAACATTAACACCCCTCCCTTTAGAGGTAGACACTGTACTTCCCCTTTCCGGGGTTTAAAATCCGGCCTGCCAGTTTCCTTTAATCCCCTTTATAAATTTTTTTTGCTCACACCCAACAGCGTCAATATTAAAAAAACATTTGTCTCCCTTCACTCCCATCAAAACGCTTACGCACGCTTGCTGGAAAGTCCAAGCCCCCCGCACACAAAACTTCCTTTACCCCCTCCCCCCAACGTTCCTAGGGCCCACCCCCAAAACCCCGCCTAAAAACTACTACAGATTAACCTCCGAATCATTCGTTTCGTTCCATTCTCTCTATTGTCCCAACCACCTCAAACCCCACCTCACCCTTCTAGGTAAAAGTTTGGGAATCCCACACCTTCTCCTAATTTTCCCAAAATACGAATTCTCTGCATTATATTCACACCACACATTTCCCTGAGACTGAATCCCACTGCCCCCCACCCCTCTTCGTTTTCAACTTTATCACCCAGCTTTACACCCATACAAAATGTTGTACAACTAACCCTCATTCGTTCCCCCCTTTGCTTTCACAGACAAAGTTTTTTTTTTTTCCCCAATTCCAAGTGCCCCTCACCCTTTTCCCCCCCATCAATTCTATATTTACTTCATTCCCCTTTATAGACCCATCTGTTGAACGTCCATAACCCAAAAATTTTGAATACATTTACCCCCTCCCTGGGTCTCTCCATCCAATCTGATACCAATCTTTCGTACCTAATTTTTTTTACCCCAAACCTTACTCTTTCCCATATTCACCCTTTTTTTTTCTTTTTATTATCCTCCAAATTCATCCACCAACCTCTGAAAATTCTCTTCAAAAATCTCCCAAAGCCGTGTCATCAGCAAGAGCATCTTTCAACCCCACGTGTGTTTGATTCTTTATCTTTTTAATCCACACCTCTTGCTAAGACACTCGCATTCACTTTCTTTCAACCCTATTATAATATTTGAACAACCCATGACATCAAACATTCCTGTCAAGGCCTACTTTTACCGGGAATTAAACTCCCCTCTCCAACTACCTAACCTGAGCCTCACATCCCGTAAAAACTCTTTATTGCTTTTTAGAACCTCCTCCCAACCATACACCGCAACACTGCCACACTGCCCCCCTATCCACCCTGTCATTCCTTTTCCCAAAACCATAAATGCCACAAAAACTTCTTTTTTTCCCCCTTTTCTTAATACTGTTCACCTATATGTTTCACTGAAACACTTGTCTACAATTTCCCTACCTTTCCCCAAAACCCCCCTTGTTTATCGCTATCCTACTCTCCATTTACTTTTTAATTTTTCAATAATAATTTATCAAAACTTTTTTTTTTTACACAGGGTTTAAAAAGGTTGGTTAAGGACCCTAGCTTTTTTGAAAACTATTTACGGTTAAGGTTCCTTTTCTTTTTTGCAACTAAGAGCTTTTTTACCTCCGGGCCCTGGGGCAAAGCCCCGCTCACACACGGGGGCCCGGGGTTCGTTTCCCCGGGGGGTGGAAATTTTCCAAACCTTTCCTTACACCTTTTGTCCTGCCCCCTAGCAGAAATAGGTACCTAGGGTTATCGCTGGTGTGGGTCGCATCCGGGGGGACAAGATTAAAGGCCCCCAAGGAAATAATTTTAACAGTCCTCGATAAACGCCTGACTTTTCTGGGTTACCCTGGGTCCAACCCCCCCGGGGGTTAAAAATCCGAACGAAACTTATCTTATCTTATCTTTCTTATCTTACTACAAGCTCTTTTCAAAGCATTTTTATTGTTATAGACATAAAAGTAGGGAACGGATGTAGTTGGGCCATTTGGGGGCCCACATTTTTTTGATCAACTACTTTTCTCGTTGACATCATTATGCTGACAAATTTGTGTTCCATACTCGATCATCCTGGGTATTATATAAATACTCAACGACTTTTTTCCCTATAATTTCTCACTCTCTTTTATCCCTTAACCTTTATACAAGGAAAATTTGTGCCCCTCTGCTAATCGCTAGGTACCTTACCTTCTTCCATACATTTATTTAATTAATTCACCACCACTCAAAACTTTATCCCACACTCGTTTTAACATTTCTATCTTTTTTCCCATCAATCCCAGTGCCTTACCCCCTTTCTTCTACCATGCATCACGAACTTCCCCCACATCACAACGGCTCATTCTCATCTACAAGATATTTTTCCCCTTCCCATACACAAAAAACCCAACAGCTTCCCTATTTCATCAACATTTAACAATACCTCAAAATATTCCCGCCATTTTTCCCTATACCTCTACTCTCCATAAACTCCTCGTGATTTCCATATCCTCGTTGTTAGACTGTCACTTGAAAAGATGTGTTTAATTCGCCTTTGGAGTGAGGGTTATCCCAAACTGGTTGCGCGTGACAATTTTAAAAAAATTTCCCGTTCTCCAATGCACTGCGGGGCCCAGTTTTTGTATACTGCCACACTGACCACGCAGACCCATTCTCTCATCTGCAGACTCACCATTCTTCTCGCCCCAAAAATTTTGAAGCATCTAGACTTACGCATAACTCTACTTCAGGACCCGGGACTCAATTACAGGTTGGCGAAAGGATTTAAAATTAAAAATGAGTGTTTTTGGTGATTGCTTTCGCCAAGGTCATCATTACTGCTGCTGATATTTTCCCAAAATTGGTCAACATATGTTTGTTAAACAGGTTTCAGTATTTTCCATCCAATATTTAAAGGCCAACTTAAAAGTTTGGCTGTAGCCTTATGGTATGCGTCTTACAATCAAAGATTAAAGGGTTCCCCAATTCCTGGAGCAGGAAAGAGTTTATGAAAAATTTTCCCTTTTTCACTTGCTGTCCTCTTCACTTCATCAGTAAATAGGTATAAGTATTGACGACTATTGTGGTTGCACCCTGTTTGAAGAATGTTAGTGCACCTTAGATAGTTCTGGCTTGCAAATAAAGATAGTAGCTAACGTTCATAGCGTTTTTTAAAAAAGAATTAAAAAGTAATGGCTTTAAATACAAATTTATACGAGCTATGTTGTCATGAAATTGCCTAGCCATGACATGAGAGGACGCCAATATTATCATACTAATTCCCGATGTGAATTCTGTATTAACCAGTTTGGTTAAAAAGTATCTCAATGACCCTGAAAAGGGAACATTAGACTCAAAATGAATGCTTTTATAGAGAATAAAGTTACAGTAAACACTATTGTTGAACCCTGGAAAAGAAGCTGTTAGAGGGAACTGAAGCGTAGTGTGTGCCTAAAGATCCTTATAAAGGGTAAAAACCTGAGATTTAATTTTCTAAAAAAATACGTTTAAAATATAATACATAATAATATAATATATTATATATATATTATATAAATAATATATTATATATTAATATATAAATTAATAAATATATATTATTATATATATTAAAATATAATAAATATAAAATATATATATATATATTTTAATGAGGCAATAGCTTATTTTTATGATAAAACTCAAATGAAGAGAAACCTTAAGACAACATCAGGAACCTTTTTTTTTTTCGTTTTTTTTTTTTAACAGATTTAAGAACAGTATAATGGATATCAACTTTCAACGTTTTTTATCTAAAAATCTACATTAAAAAAGAGGAATATGCCCTGTCAGCCACAAAAACGGTCACGGATATAATTTGGTATAAAATTTCCATGTACAAGGCCTTCTTAAAAAAATTAAAATAGGCACCATAACCAGGTGACTATGAGCAAAAGCATTGCATAAATGGTATTAAAGTAGGTCAGTGTGTGGGGCCAATGAAGTGCTTACTAGTGTGAGGATAAATGAAGTCTCCCCTCTGAAGGATGAGTGATGACAGTACCACTGTAGTTCCAGGAGGAATATTTTTTGGATCTGCCCCTACCCTCACTCTCATCACAGAATAATCTGCAATTTAAATGTTTTCTGGTATAAATAGCAGAACAGGTGAAACATGTTTATAACTGTTAACAATGGTGAACAATATATTCCACCAACTTGCCCCAACATATCAAGCATGAAAAACAATATTTAGTATCAATTGTCCATGTGTCAAGTACATAGGTATTTATTCGACACACGAAATACTAAACAAAATCATGTAGTCATATTTGCCATTTGTAAATATGGTAACCAGAGCCAATAAGTAACGGTATACTACCCTAGATTGTCTGGTGATTGTCAGGATGTTATGGCAATCTGACTTTTCCCGGGAGACTTGTATAGAATGATTCAATTACTTTGTCTAGGCAACAGTTCCAACAAAAAAAAAAAAATAATTCATTGGGGCCTCCACTAGTGCATATCTCATTGTGATCTCTTGTTCTTGTGTAGTTTTTTATTTTTGCTAGCAAAGGGTTAAGAGCCTGGGTTGATCACAAATAAGTATCCATTGGGTGGGTTCTGAAAGCTAACAGTAATAAATAAATCTCCAATATTCAATTAGTATTTAAAATTAAAGTAAAAGTATGAGCCACAGTTCATTAGATCCTTGAGGTTAATCATATATACATAGTAAACATACATACATTATGTGAGGGGAAAAGCCGGTAAACTGGGATAATGGTATTTCAGATTCCGACAGAGACTTACAGCGATCGCCGTCCACACTGGGCCACTTAGCAGGCCACTGTAAAAAAAGCCCGATTTCTTCAGTCCCAAGGTTTTCCCGTTTCTACCCCTGTAGTATTAATCTTACTGGTTTGGTTTGGAGTTGGGGTAATCACTACACCTTTACTCTTTCCTGATCAAATAAGGTGATCATCAAAAATATTGTTTAGTGTTTTGTGTTTGATCGGGTTTTCAGTATTGAGATACAGTTACTACCCTTTGCCCTTCTTTGATGTTATACAGTACTTTGTTTCTTTACTAGCTCAACTGCTGGGGTGGTCTTCTGCAGCAACACTGGATAATTTGGGATCTAGATCCCTGTCAATAGAATTATGGAAATTATTTATTCTCGTCCCTCCTTACAATCTGAAGTGTGTTTTCTACTAAACTAGCAATGACAAGAGCTTCTCCATTTATATAATATCAAGAATACCACTGTCAACCAAGGTAACATCTTATCTTCACACTTGAAGACACATCCTTTATTACTGTGTTCTCCTACCTTAAGAAAAACACTAAAACTTCAGACGACAATTTTTATGATATTTTACGTAATACTTTTTTAATTGTTATTATTCTACTATGGAAATTTATTTGTACCCAAAAAATTTCCCCTGTCCCGGTTCGAATGTAAATATTTTAGGGTTCGGTCAAGTAATGGCCAGAGGGTTTTATCGTGCCCTTACAGCGCACTAACAACATCTCTAAGTGAGATTACAATGAGAAATCGTGATATTATATACTAATTGATAGATTGTAGGGCCTAAGAATGATTTAGGTAGGCTTCAATTGTTAGTAAATAATATTAGAATTAATAATGTACTCCAAGACATAATATTTTTGTAATATTTGGTAATGTGCAAGGTGCGCTTGGAGCTTTGGAAAACTGGTACGTTTTTCTGGTCAAGATGCCGCCAAGTGAGAAGGTGATCCTGCTTGGACTGGTCAACCCTAATATTCAAGAAAGAGAGGGATCCCAGCAGAGTAATACTCGGTCTCCCCCCCAAGCTCCCTTAGTATTAGTCGGTAGGCGGTAATTTTGGGAACGCAGGGTAATTAGCTACGGGTTACGGGGAAAACAAGAAGTCCAGTGCAAGGTAATTATGACAAGGATTGCGATTAACTGTCCTTTAAAAATAGGTCAGAAGCAGACTTTCTGTGTACAAAAAAATATTGGGTAAACCCCAATGAATTCAGGACCTCTAAAGTGTATCTGGGATTTACACTAAAACCAAATTTGGAATATTTTTTTAAAAATGCAGAATTAAATGGGGAGCAAAATTTTTGTGGCTATAGGAGGGGGGGGGGCAGGAGGAAAGAGGGTGATTGGTTGAAAAAATGAATAAAGGGTGTGTAAAAAAAAAAAGTTACTTTGAGGGGTTTTTTTAAAACAAAGTAGAAGCGATAAAAAAAAAGAGTAGAGATGGGGAGAGTAAAGAAAATGAAGAGAGGGGTGAGAGAGTGAAAAAGGAAGCAATGATAGAGTGGGGGGGAACTGTCAAAAATTTTTATGAAAATAAAAAAAATTTTGGGAGTTAAAAAATTTAAAAAGCCAGGAAAAAATGGATTTGCAATTAAAAAACAGAGTGGGGGGATTAAGATGGGGAGATGTTGGGTTTTTGTTAATGGCGGAATTTTTTTGGGGAAACTTTTAAATGTCGCAAAGAAAGGGAGGCGGAAATTTTCATGCAAGGCCAGGAGGTAACCATCTTTTTGGGAGAAAAAAGAGCGGGATGTGGTGGGGAGGTGGGGGCATTACGTAAATAAAGGGGGATAAACAGCTGGAATTGAGGGGACATGACAGAAATGTTAAAAGCAGGGGGGATATATGTTTGGAGGGGTTGGTATTTTTGTTTAATAAATGTATGAAAGGGGGGAAGGTACCTGGGGATGGTGGAGAGCGTGTATAGTCCCTTTGTAAAGGGGGGGGACAAAAAAGGGTTGTAAAAATTATAGAGAAATAAAATTTTCTGGGTATACCAGGAAATGAACGGAGGGATATTTTTGAAAAATTAAGGGAAGACAGAATGCAGAATTGCGGTGAGCAAGGAGTTTTAGATGGGGGGGGATTTAGATCAAGTGTTTTCATTTAAGCAATATTGAACAGTATTTGATAAAGGGGGGAAGTTTTTTTTTGTATTTAGGATTTAGAAAAGGCATATGAAAAAGATTGGGTAGGAGAGTATGGGCAGATGTTGCAAGTATTTGGAAAAAGGTGGTAAGTTACCAAAAGCTGTAAGAGTTTTTTTGAGGGTAGTAGGCTCAGTTAGGGTGTTAAAAAGGAGGAACACTCCCGGAAAAGTAGGTCTTTGACCCGGGGGTGTAATGCACCATGGTTTTTTTAATATATTTATAGATGGGGGTTGGGAAAAGAAGTAAAGTAGGGGTTTTGGGGGAAAAGGGGGGGATTAAATGGGAATGACACAGTTACTTTTTTCTGATGAACTGTGCTTATGGGGGATTTTAAAAAAAATTTCAAAAGGTTAGTGGACGAATTTGGAGTGTGTGTAAAGGTAGAAAGTTGTAAGTGAACACAGAAAGAGTAAGGTGATGAGGGTATCAAATGATTTAGATAAAGAAAAATCGGATATCAAATTGGGGAGGAGGAGTCTGGAAGAAGTGAATGTTTCCAGATATTTGGGAGTTGACGTGTCAGCGGATGGATTTATGAAGGATGAGGTTAATCATAGAATTGATGAAGAAAAAAGGTGAGGGGTGCATTGAGAGATATGTGGAGGCAAAAAATGTTATCTATGGAGGGAGGCAAAGAAGGGAATGTATGAAAGTATAGTAGTACCAACACTCTTATATGGGTGTGAAGCTTGGGTTGTGAATGCAGTAGCGAGGAGGCGGTTGGAGGCAGTGGAGATGTCCTGTCTAAGGGCAATGTGTGGTGTAAATATTATGCAGAAAATTCGGAGTGTGGAAATTAGGAGAAGGTGCCTTTCTGGCAGCTAAGAAAACTTATTATCGAACAGAACCTAGGATAACACCTGAGACCAAGAATGTGTTGGTCCTCCCATATAACGAGATTTTATCTATCCTGCCGAAGGCTCTTAGATGATTTAATATACAAGCAGTATTTAAAAATTCACAGACTGTTAGAAGCATCCTGATAAAGAATGCACCCCAACAACGTGTTGATGGTGTCTACAGAGTTGGTTGTAATGGTTGCAGTCTCTCCCATTTGGGACAAACTGGAAAGTCCCTGGACGTAAGAATGTCCCAGCACCTTTATTCAATACGTATAACACAGCAGCCGAACGCGATTTTCAACCATATTAGAGCTTGTAATACCCCAGCAAATTAGCGAGAAGCAAGAGTCATCTTCCATTGTTTCTCCTGGCTTAAAAGGAATATTGTAGAATCGGCAATTACTATGCATGATAGGCAGTTATTATACAATATCAGTGATGGGCTGTACAAATTAGATGCGTTTTTAGTTGATGAAATAGTACACAGTTTACAATTGGGCTCTTATACGAATGCTTCAGACTGTCTTAAATGTAGTGCAACACCGAGGAATTAGGGGCTATATTTTTGTTTTCCTTCAGTTTCTGATAGTTGAACCAGATTTTACCTTAGTATTATGTGGGATGAATACCTTTGGCCGGCTATCCTGTTGTTACAGACGTCTTACCCCTTTATTGAGTTTATTTTAATGAGCCCCGTCTCCTTTACATAATTTTATATGGTACCGTTTTCTCATGTAATTTAAAGGGACACGTAGTCCCAAGCAGGTAGGATATAATTGTCATTGATTTCTATATCACTGATAATATTAAAGTTTTAGATAATATATTGGAATATGGCCGAATTTTTTATTATTACAACGTTAATTACGTTTAGGCTATTACAATAACAACGTTCGTGGGATTTTTCCAATGCTATAATATTCACCCTTTTGGCTATGGGTACTGCTGGTACCTGGTCACTTCCGTACCCTCTCCTTTCTCCCTCCCTCACTCCAGTAAAGGCGGTCCTCTGGGAACGTTATTTGCTGGACACTCTAATCTTTTCTGCAATTTGGCAAACTCCTGATGATGCGTTGATTGCAACACGAAAGGCCTAGATCTATCATTCTACTCCACCCGTGGTTGTTTTGCATCCTGTATCGCTTGGTTTGCGATATTTGCATAATATATAATATGAATTTGGTAGGGTGTGCAAAAGAAGAAAATTAAAAGTGAACACAGGAAAGAGTAAGGTTATGAGGATAACTAAAAGATTAGGTGATGAAAGATTGGATATCAGATTGGAGGGAGAGAGTATGGAGGAGGTGAATGTATTCAGATATTTAGGAGTGGACGTGTCAGAGGTGAATTCATGAGGTGAATCATAGAATTGATGAGAGGGAAAGGGTGAGCGGTGCACTTAGGAGTCTGTGGAGACAAAGAACTTTGTCCTTGGAGGCAAAGAGGGGAATGTATGAGAGTACAGTTTTAACAACGCTCTTATATGGGTGTGAAGCATGGGTGATGAATGTTGCAGCGAGGAGAAGGCTGGAGGCAGTGGAGATGTCATGTCTGAGGGCAATGTGTGGTGTGAATATAATGCAGAGAATTCGCAGTTTGGAAGTTAGGAGGAGTGCGGGATTACCAAAACTGTTCTCCAGAGGGCTGAGGAAGGTTTTTGAGGTGGTTCGGACATGTAGAGAGAATGGAACGAAACAGAATGACTTCAAGAGTGTATCAATCTGTAGTGGAAAGAAGGCGGGTAGGGTCGGTCAAGAAAAGGTTGGAGGAGGGGGTAAAGGAGGGTTTGTGTTCGATGGGCTTGGATTCCAGCAGGCATGCGTGTGCGTGTTTGATAGGAGTGAATGGAGACATGGTTTTTAATACTTGACGTGCTGTTGGAGTGTGAACGAAGTAGCATTTATGAAGGGATTCAGGGAAACCGGGGAGGCTGGACTTGAGTCCTGGAGATGGGAAGTTCAGTGATGGAGTGAAATGATGGTGAAAGTTTTTTTTTTTTGGGCCACCCTGCCTTGGTGGGAATCGGCCAGTGTGTTAATAAATATATATAATATATATATATATATATATATATATATATATATATATAATATATATATATATATATATATATATATATATATATATATATATATATATATATATATACATATATATATATATAAATATATAAATATTATAAATATATATATATATATATATATATATATATATATAATATATATATATATATATATATATATATATATATATGTATATATATATATATATGCCCAACAACCACTGTGAAAGGATAGTGAAATTCCAGGTGCTTTCGTGAATTCTTACATTATCAAATAACTATAAAGACGATACATCAAAGGAAGGCATATGAAGGGTCTAGACCTCACCTCACCATCACATCCCTCAACAAAGCAACACCTGATGTGCGACATCATTGTCTGCATCGCTATTGGGCCGTGCAGACCTCCTGCGCAAACGCTCTTCAGTTCCCTGACAGCAGTAGTGTGAGGTGGTGCTTGTCGCGCCTCTGTCGTCAGACCAGGAGAACTACTATTAGTCAACATGGCGTGAAGTTACAGACGCAGGATTAACACTGTCGGTATTGAACTTCTCAGTGGGGCAATAACGCCAGCCTCAGCCCAGGTATTACTACCTAAAATCATCAGAGACACGTATGGCATTCAGGATGGAGAGTTGTACGGCGTAGCATTGAACGGAGCACGTAGATTTTTTGTGAAACTGCTCTCAGCAACGGTTTACGAGTCGTTGGTCAACCGTTTTCAGGACGTAAGTCTTGATGCAACACCAGCTGTGCGTGTGAGGATGATCGATGTATCCAGACATTATACATGGATTAAATTGCGTAATGTCCCCTTTGAGGCGGATGAGGCAGATATCAGAAACGTATTTGAGGAATACGGAACTGTTCATTGCCCAGCATGTAAGTGGGTGTCGGGTGCCTACACAGGTATGCCGGAGGGCACTTTTAACCTAAAAATGTCATTGCGACACCCCATACCGTCTTACGTGTACCTAAAGGAATTCAGGACACAGGTCATGGTGTCATACGCGGGGCAAAGGCGTACCTGCCGACTATGTGGGGAATATGATCACATAGCGGCGGAAGTGTGGGAAGCGGCAACGAGCTCCTGGCCCAGAGGCGGAGACATCCGCTTCTACACCAGGGGACGCAGGTGTTGATCAACGACGTGAAGGGGGCGTGGTCGTCTATGGAGCGAGATAGTGGATGAGGCGTATAAGGCTGGGAGAGTGAGTGAGGCCCTTGACCAGTTACCTGGTCCAGACACACTTCCAGTGGATCGAGTTGAACAAAAGTACAGGAGGAAGTGTTGGAACTTGAGGAGAATTAGCCGAGGTTCTGAAGTCCTTGTCACCCACTGAGGAGGTGGCTGCTCCTGGCAGGGTAGTAGAAGATGAGGTGAAGGCTGTGGGCATCAACAACAGAACTATTCGGACGAAGGGAGTGACAGCGTGACTGAGGTGTCACCGAGATCTTTGTCACTGTGTACAGTGAGGTAGAGGTACATTGTGAGGCATCCCCAGACCAAGCCATGGAGGATGCGCCTGTCACAAGAAAGAGAGCCGCTGCATCGGATTCAGATGATGTCCTAACGCCAGCGCAGAGGACTGGGAAGCAAATATGGGCAGAAGGTGAAGGTAGTGGTGGCCATGGACAGGAGGCACGAAAGAAGGGAGGGGGGAGAGAGGGAAGTGTGCAGGTGACAAGTGGTCCCACACGTTCTGGTGGCCATCGGAAGAGTGAAGAGAGGAGGCAGGGGTGGAAACTCTAATAGGCCTCCGGTGTATGACAGTAAACGTTAATGGTTTGTGTAATAGTGTAAAGAGAGAATGGTTTCGAGAGTTTCTGAATAAATTTAGAGTGGATGTTGTGTTCCTACAGGAGCACAATTTTAAGGAGGGTAGGGTGTTGGAGATGGAGGGTTTCAGGTGGTAACCCTGCATCTGCCGTTTGAAAGGGGGGTGTGGGTATCTTAATTAGGGAGGCGAGCCCGTTTGTTTTGCAGAGAAGTGAGGGGGGGGGGAGGGGGAAGGGTGTTGCGCGTAGATGGTTTGTGGATGGAGAACGTGTGGCTTTTATTAGTGTATATGCGCCTGCAGAGAGTAATGTACAGGTGAAGACAGGAGTTTTGTGTGCGAGGACCTTGTGTTTTTTTTCCGTGCTTTACCGGAGGTGGCAATAGTAGGAGGTGATTGGAACTGCGTCATTAGGAGGGCTGATGTGGAACCAAAAGGGGCAGGTTATGTGTCGGTGGCCCTACGAGATTTATTGAGGGATATTAGGTTAAGAGACGCATTCGAGGGGGGGCGTGGGAGACAGAGCATACATTTGTTAGGAGAGGGTATGCAGCGAGGTTAGATAGAGTGTATCTTTCTCACGGGGTTGTAGTGAGAGCTTTCAAAACTGTTGAAGTTGCATGGTCAGATCATAGAGCAGTGTTGGTGGAGGTTGGGTGGGAGGCGCTTGCAGAAATATACAGGAGTTACTGGAAATTAAATATAAGTGCATTGAGTGATGAGGAGGGGTTAGAGGGATTTTCTGGCCTATGGAAGGAGCTTAGTGAGGAGGCACAGGGAGTGGAAGATGTTGTACAATGGTGGGATTGTGTTGCCAAGGAAAGGATTAGGAAATATTATGTGGGGGTGGGCAAACGTATAAATGATTTTAAATATGGGCTTTCAAATTATCTGGAGGACAGGTTAAGGGGCTGTTATGAGAAGGGGGCTGTGGGGGGCAACTATCCTATGGATGAAATTGTCGAGGTCAAGGGGAGACTGAGGGAGTTACAAAATGAGAGGTTTCAAGCGGTAAGGGTGCAGGCAGGGGTAGAGGAGGTGCTTTGGGGTGACAAACCATCGGCGTGTGTGTTGCGACGTCAAAAACAAAGACAGCAGGTTACAGCTATTCCGAGGTTAGAGGTACACGAGATGGGCGGGGGGTTATAAGAATGGGTCAGGAGATACTAACTACAAAAGGAATGTGTGTGTATGCGGATAAATGGTATGAAGGGTATTGGACAAGTGGGAAGGTGGAAATGTGGATTTAGAGAAGGTGTGTGAGTATGTGACGTGTAATTTAGGGAATAGTGATAGAAAGGCTTTAGGGGGGTAATAACAGAGGAGGAAATAGAGTTGGCTTTAAGGGGAATGAGGAAAGGCAAAGCACCGGGAATAGACGGTCTCCCGGCTGAATTTTATCTCCAACATTGGGAGGTGATAAGGGGTTTCATGGGTAGGTTATTTAATCAGATGAAGGAGAAGGGTGTGATGGGGGACAAGCAAGCAACAGCAGTTGTAGTGTTGGTCCAGAAGGGTAAGGGGCAGCACACCCTCAAGGAGTACCGTGCCATATCCCTGTTATGTGCTGATTATAAGTTGTTCGCTAAAGTCTTGGGTAATAGGTTCAAATGTGTGGTAGGGAGAGTGTTTTCGAAAACACAGTGTGGTTTGCCTGGAAGGTCGATGATTGAGGGTCATGGAATACTGAGAAGTTTTGTGGAGTCAAAAGGGGGGGAGGGAGGCGGCGTGTTGTTGGCTTTAGACTGGCAGGGGCCTATGACAGGGTGGAACGAGGAGCATTGGAGCTATACTTAGGAGGCAGGGTTTATGGGGATGAAATAGTTAATTGGGTAACCACGTTGTACAATGGTGCCAAGATGAGGTACAGATTAATGGATGCTTGGGGGAGGGGATTGTAATGGGTAGGGGACTTAGGCAGGGGTGTCCCATGTCACAAATGTTGTTTGCGTGCATTCAGGACCCCTTCTATAGAATGGTTGAACGTTGTGTATGTGACACGAGTGGAGGTAGGGGGGTGGGGTAGGGAAAGTGTGGCCGGGAATAAAGGATACGTAGACGATACAACAGTCCTGGTTCGGGAGGGGATGACGTTGGGTGTTTTGGATGCTGTTGTGCAACAGTTCGGAAATGCAACAGGATGCAGGTAAATAGAGAGAAGTCAATGATCATGGGGTTGGGTGATTGGGTGGAGGGGGGGGGGAGATGTAACGTTGTGAGAAAACAAACGGTGTCTTTAAAAATTTGTGGTATCACCTATAAGGGTGATTTGGAAGCTGCTCGGGAGGAAAACTCGAATAGATTAATGGAAAGGATTCAGGGGCGCCTGGGTGCATTGCGACCTCATCATCTGACTCTCGTGCAACGAGTGATTGTTATAAACGTATTATTGTATAGTAAGGTTTGGCACGTAGCAGCCGTGTTCCCATTAACAGGGACGGCGATTGTGGGAATTCTGAGACGAGTGTTTAACTTTTTGTGGGGTTCAAGGTGCGATTGGCTGAGGAGAGGTTGTAATGTTACCTGTGCGCCAGGGTGGGTTGGGGTTGATGGATCTGCGGAGGAGGATTAAATGTGTGTTTCTTAAATGGGAGGTTTTGCGCGAAGGTGTGAGTGGAGGGCAGCTGGGAAAAGTACATGATAGGTTGGGTAAGTTGTATGGTGGTGTGGAGTTGAGGGAATGTGAAACTATTTTGAGGGCTTTGATGTTGGTTAGAGAACCAGGAAAATTCGAGTAGGGGTTTTGTGTAAGCTGCTTGCAGACAGGATTGTTGTACCAGTTGAGGGATTGTTCCCCATGTACGCATGGACGAGTATTTGGTATAGGTTTAGCAGGTTGAAGTTAAAGCCTAGGGTAAGGGAGGTAATGTATCGTTTTTTTGCATGGCATACTACCGTCGGGGGAGGTTTAAAACCAGAGGATAATTGTGGGCGGAAGGTGTGGAATCTGTGGGGAGGATGAGACGGCGTTCCATGCTGTATACTTTTGTGGGGAACTGGAGGGTGTTAGGTATTGGTTAAGTAGGGTAGTACAGGGGGTGGGGGGCAGAGGGGTGTCGGTTCTGCGTGCACTAAGCCTAGATGTGGGAGGGTTCGATGAGTGTGTTATACGAGCTTTGGATTATATAATAGTGGATTATATATATATATCGTGGGTGATGAGGGGGAGGGGGAATTGTGAGGTGCGGAGGAGGTACTAGCGGTAACGGTTTATCGTACGATGTGTCGTAATAGAGAACTGTATGGGAGGAGGTGGGAGAAGGATTTTTCGGAAGGGTATAGAATGTTAACGTTAGGTTTTCTCATCAATCTACGACTTGGGCTGAGTGAGTAAGGGGGGGGGGGAGTTGGGGATTACATACGGGAAGGGGGTTTTCAGGGGGACACAGCGGGGTCGCCTCCTGGGGAGGGGTGTGAGTGTAGGTGTATGTGGGTATATGAAGGTGTAGATGAGTGGCATACATGTATGTAGCATGCAAGTGGGCACAGAAACCAAAGGTGATATCAAGTAATTGCGTAGTACCTAAATGGAGAATTCTGTGTTTGATGTGTCAGGGTCGTCATGACCTTCTTCATGTATTAAGTGTGAATGGTGTCAAGATTATAGTTTTAAGACCGTGAAGAGCTTTAGGGCTTATGTAGAGTGTGCGTTTATAGCCTTTATTGGGCATAAATCATGTGCGATAATTGTATCGCAATGAGAGGTTATTAAATTATGTTTGTGTTTAGTGTTGAGGGTTTTTAGCGAGTGTACTGTCTTTATTTTAGCATTATATAATGTGCTCATCCAGTTGCTGCTAGATGGAACGATATTGACTTCCATAAATTTGTAATGCCTCGTTAAAAGTTTGTAATGGGACAGTATGGTTTAGTCTCTTACTTTATATAATGTGCTCAGCCGGTGGAAGAGGCTGTATTAATATTTAGTAATATTTGTTAATATTTATTTAGTATAAGTGTGAGGCTTAGGATTTGATTTTTGATTCAGGATTTGATTTTGATTTTTTTCAATGCTTTAAAAGAGATTGTAGTGAGGCACATATGTATGTGCTTAGGTACTTCTTATTGTATAGGGGTTAATTTTGGGAAGAGTATGTGATTGTTTTTAACTGAGATTGGGATGTTAGGTTATTACTCTGTTTATCTCCTGTGAAGGTTGTGAACCTTTGTCATATGTCCGTCATAGTATTTTAACTATACAAATCTGAAAGTTGTATATATTTATTTTTATATTTTTAAAAAATTATAGTTTTTTTTGTTTACAAGAGTTGTATGGGGGAGTTTGTTGTAAGGGGTTGCCTCTTTTATGTCAATTGCAATGGGTGTTTAATAATTGCGGTGTATTTTTGTGTGGATTGAGGTTCCTACGATCCTTTTTTAAAAATCTTAATTTAATACAAGCTGAAAATTTTTTTTAAAAAAAAAAAAAAAAAAAAAAGAGTGCACAGCACCAACTCATATATATATAATATATATTAATATATATATTTAATATATATTATATATATATAATAAATAAAAAAATATTCGTGCCGAAATGAAAACTGGTCAATTAGCAAAAACCCCTTTTTAAAATTAATCCTTTCCAAAATTTTCTTAACGTTTAAAGATAAATTTTTTTTCATTAATTTTAATGTAAAAATTTAAATTTGTCATCAAAAGGAATTTAAAAATTTCCCAAACCTTATTAAACAAAACAATTTATTTTAGCCTAACCAACTAAATATTTTTTATTATTGTTTCAATTTTAATACTAAACAAAACACGTGAAAATATATTTTTTCGTTAGGTTCGAATGATTTTGGGAAATTATTTCATACACAAAATTTTTACTTGCCCCATATGGCAAAGACGTTCTTTTAAGCCAAGACGCAAGTTTGCCTTTGCCGACATAAAATTTTTAAGTACAAGGAATTCGCAAAAGCGGCGAAAATACACAAACACGATCTCTGGCCGAAGGGGAAACCCAACCTACAAACCCTTGGGAAAAGGTACACATGCTATAACCATTCTCACCACAACTTTGTCGAATAGTAAAAACGGTCAATTTTACAAGAACTCATTTCAAAAAAGTCCTTTCAAAAATTTCTCTTATATGTTTAAATACATTTTTTTCAAAAATGTAAAAGTAAAAGTTTTATAATATTGCACCAAAAAAAAATTTCTCTTTATATCAATCAATAAAAAGTTTATTCTCTATAAATTACAATGGGGGGTTTACAGATTTTGGTTTTTGTGGGGTTTTAAAAATGAATAAAATACTAATTACAGGGGGGCCCCACTAGAACCCCTAGCATACTGGCATTTGGGACAAATTTAGATTAATTTTTTAACCCAAAATTATTAAAAAAACTCCAGACCGTCGCGTTAGCCCCTGGACCAGCAGCCACAAAAAGTTTCGCCCAAAATAGGAAAATTTCTACACCAAAAAAGGTTTTGCAAAGGGCACCACGTGACCACAAATGCAAGTTTTTTACAGACAAAATTTCCAGCTATTTGGGGCCCGTGACAAAACTCTCTCAAGCCCCCTATGCTAACCTTCCTATGGTTAGAAAATACCTATTGGATGAATCTTATTTGGCATGGTCCAGTGGCTAACGCAACGGTCCTGGAGTTTGAGACTCTCTGATCGGGGGTTTTTTACCCCCGCCCCCTTGGTATTTTTTTTTGCAATGGGTTTTCATTACATTTTCGTGAGTGAAGCGAAAAATTATTTTAGCCTAATAAAAACAAAAATTATTTTAGATACGTTTGCAGTAATTTAATACTTAAAAAACACAATGAAAAAATTTTTTTTTTTCTTAGCTTCAAAAGATTTTTCGAAATCATTGCATCAAAAATTTTCACTTGTACAAATGTGGCAAGAAGCTTTTGTTTTTTTTAACCCAAAAATCGCACGTTTTACACATAATATAAAAATTTTAAAAATATTATATATAAATAATATTTATATATATATAAAAATAAAATAATATCTAAAATATATATTATTATAATTTATAATACATATAAATATAAAATATATATATAATAAAAAAATATATAATAAATATATATATATAAAATATATATATTTTAAAAACATATATATATATATTATATATATATAAAAAAATAATAATATAAAATATATATTATATAAATTTTTAAAATATATATATAATATATATATATAATGTCGTGCCGATTATTAAAACGGTCAATTAAAAGAACTCATTAAAATTTAAGTCTTTTTCAAAAAAAATTCCTTATATTTTCAAAGTTATTTTTTTCATATTGTTTAATTAAAAAATTTTTAAAATTTTGCTCCAAAAAAATCTTAGAAAACTTACCTAACCTTTTTATAACAAAAACAATTTTTTTTTAGCCTAACCCAACAAAAATATATTTTAATTTTTTACAATAATTTTAATACAAACAAACAGATTGAAATTATTTTTTTTCGTTGGGTTTTCAGAATGATTTGGCGAAATTTTTGCATACAAAAAATTTTTCGCTTGTCCTATAGGCAAGATAGCTTTGCTATTTATACCAAAGGGATCGCAAGTTCTGCCTACGGCACGACAATATAATTTTAAGTATAGCAAACAACGAGCGGCATCGAACTATGCAGGACAAGCCACGGGGGGGCAAAATTTTTAGCTCAAATACTTTCACACTTCCAGTGCCCATCGGGAGCTTTGCAATTTTGAAAGGGAAGAACCCAAAGCAGGGGGGAAAGGTCTCAGAGTAGCAAGTGTTACGGGCCCACGGTACCCTTAGACTGCGTAAGGCATTAAAAAAGATCAATAAAAACCCTTTTCTTTCGAAAACACTGGGACAGTGAAAGGAAGGCTATTAAAACACACCCTCCACAAAGTTGGTTGGTTTACAAGGTTCCTTACTCATTGTTCCCCCATATATCAGTCAAACATGTAAATTTCCCGGAAACCAAATTGCCCACATAAATACTCAGCAGGGCAGATCGAATGCTATTTTTTTAAACCCCCTTTGTGCATGTAATCACCCACTGGGTGGGATCTGCCCAGGTTATAGTACCAAACAGTTCTGTCATGGAAAGAAAATAACTGAATCTTCCCCCTTGAAAAATGAAAGGAAACAGTAAACAACAAATTAGGGGGATACAAGCCAGTCCATTGTACCAGCCCCAAAAAACAATGCTAAACAAAATCACAGGGTTGTTCATCAGGGCCCGGGGTTGATGGGGTTGGGACCCCCGACCATGTCTACGCACCAAAACTTCAAAAATCGTCAGTTGTGATTGGGTTTTAAAACGCCGTACTGTTAAAGTACCATACGGGGCAACACACAAGATAAAAGAGATAAAGTAACGAAGGTTAAAGGATTAGTAAAATTAGATCATAGACATATTAACACCACGGAAAAAAAGAGCAATATTTTGGAAGAATACTTTTGAGTAAAATGGGGAAAACTTCTAGACATGGGAAACATTCTGAGACAAAGGGTAAACATTTTGATACATGGGTAGAACATTCTGAGTACATTAGAACATTTTGAGTACATGGGGAGAACTTTTTTGAGTACATGGGGAAACATTCTGAGTACATATACATGGGGAAAACCCTTCTGGGAAAAATGGGAATCATTCGATCATGGGTAAATATTCCCGAGTACATGGGTAATCATTTTTGATAAAGGGAAAACATTTTGAGTACATTACAGGGAAACATTCGGTACTGGGTAGACTTCTGAGTACAGGGGAGAATAATCTGAGTACATGGTAATCATTTTGATACTGGGTAAACATTCTGATTTCAATACTGGGAATCTTCGAGTACATGGTAGAACTTCTGAGTACATGGGGGAACATCTGAGTACATGGGTTTGAACATTCTGAAAACATGGGGGAACATTCGAGTACATGGGGAGAACATTCGATACCCAAAAAAACAGGACATTTAAAAAAGCAAAACACATTGTTTCCTTTCTTTCATTATTTTAAAAGGTCAACCCAAAAAAAATAGCAATTCATTCTAGAGGTTTTTAACGAGAAAATTATTTTTTTTCCAACCACATACCTGTTTTTTAAAAAAATTAAAAAAGCTTAGGGGTGGCTTTTTTTTAAAAATAATTCCCTACTTAACATCTCAAAAACCCCCCCCCAAAATGGGGGGGTAGGGGGAAAAGATGGTAGGGTTTGGGTTGGGACGACCACTGACCCATGGGCCGGTACACTTGCGCTACCTGAGACCCTCCCCTGTTTGGTTGCTCCCTTGCAACATTGCAAAAAGCTCCCTTTATGACGCCCCGGGAAGGGGGAAAGAACTTTACTAAATATTTCCACCCCCCGTGTTGTCCGCAATCTATAATATTAAAAACCATATATATAATAATATATAAAAATAATAATATATATAATAAAATAATATATAAATATGTATTTTATATATAATAATATTATTATTATTATTTAACACTCTGGGGCCCATTCCACAAAGGCCGGAGACTTTAACCACGACCGGGAAAAAGGACACAGTACTATAAACCCTTTTCACCCCACTGGACAATACCCTTGCGCCACACAATGCTGACGTTGATCCAAGGCCCAAAACCCGCTTTCGTGAAAGGCTTACAGCTTTTTATCTCTCCCCTGCATGCATCGACCCCAAATCCCTTTCATACCCTCAACAATTCTTTGGTTCCCCCGTTTTTTTATGGGTCCTCTGCCCAGCCATCTCAATTGTCGAACATATTCACTTCCCCATAGCATTTTCCCTTTCCCAACTCATATCAAATCTTTTAAATTCCTAAAATTTTTTTTTTTTCCCTCATCACCTTGCGCTTTTCCGGGGAAA
>NC_069403.1:29580525-29597050 GCF_026875155.1 Cherax quadricarinatus
AAAATTTTTGGGTGACCCTATCTGTCACATTCCTTGTTAGTGCCAAGAAGGGTGGACTGTATTTCCTGTATCTCTTGTGTTTCGCTGCTGAATCAACTGCTGATTTCTCTGTAGGGTCTCTCTCTCTCTCTCTCTCTCTCTCTCTCTCTCTCTCTCTCTCTCTTCTCTCTCTCTCTGAAAGAGGATTAGGTTAAGAGTTTCCTCCTCAGCTCAGTTGAAAACCTTTTTTATTTTTATGAAAAATACAAACTAGAAACAGAATGAAGTCAGAGTCAACTCCGGGCAATGATTACATTTAGTCACCTGACTATTTCATCGATGATGTTATGCTGTACTTGTTAAAAAAATCCAGATTCAAATCATTCTAGGAATCAATATTCTCATAAAAGTGATGTTCTGGAGAAAGGTGCAGCCGAAGTGTAGTTTAGTTCGCTTCCGTCTTCTGATGGAGAGACTGTCTTCTCGTTATTCTTGGAGTCTGTGTGATACCTTGACATTATTGACCATGTATATAGCAGTAAGGGCCTGTTAGAAGCTTTTCTATAATGACAATTCTATCCATGCCAGGTCAGGCGAAAGATGCATAAATCGTCTTCTTCGCTCTTCTATTCTCTCTAGAGTTGTAGGTGTGATGTGGGCAAGCAAATCAGGAAATGGTGCATATTCAGAGTGTGAGCACACTTGTGCCTCTTACAGAGTTTTGCAGCCTATACTGTCAAACGGGATATGCCTTAGAGTTCTGAGCTACTGGCTGCTTGTCTTGTAGTATTTATTACGTAATTTTCATAGACATTTTGAAATTAAATTTTACCCTTGGATATCCACCTCATCCCCGGATTATAAAACTCTTCCATTCATTCTTATCAATGCTCAACCATTAACATCACACTACCTAGAGATCATTATCATTTTTGTTTTCTAAGCAGCAGATGTAACCTACCATCATTTTTCCCAGGTTGATATAGTTGAAGGTTGGGTATTAATATACCTCAGAGTAATTTTCTGCACAGACGTGGGATTTCGGTACTAGTCGAAGATTCATTGAAGCAGACATTCCATAATAATAATAATAATAATAATAATAATAATAATAATAATAATAATAATAATAATATCTTTATTTACTACAAGTACATGTACATGGTATACGGTCCTAGCTGACATCAGTGACATACTACTTGTTATGCTGAGCATTTCCGGCAAATTAAGTCAGTGTCCCAGGATCCGACCCACACCAGTCGAATAAAACCCGGTACCCATTTACTGATGGGTGAACATAGACAACAGGTGTAAAGAAATACGCCCAATGTTTCTACCCAGGCTGGGATTCGAACCCAGAGCCTCGCCTTGTGAAGCGAGAGCTTTAGTCACCAGGCCACCTGAGCCCAAGCACTCTTCCTTCAGGATTACTACAAGATGTTATTAATAATAATACTAATATATCATTTTTTCTATAAGTACATGTACAAGGTATACAGTTCTAGCTGTCATCAGTGACATATTACCATATACTACTGATGTCCTAGCTGACATCAGTGACATACTACTAATACTCAGGTACTATTTTACAGATGGATGAACATAGACAACCGGTGTAAGGAAACACCTCCAATGTTTCCAAGGAATCAAACCTGGACCTTCACGTCTGAAGTGAGAACTTTCGCCACCAGACCACGGGGCAGCGTTATAGTAAAATTTTCATTTTGTCTCTTGAGAACTACCTTCGATGTAATAACTACGGAGCAGAGGCTCCAAATACTTGGAGTTCCGCAAAAAGTCCATAGTCTTCTATGAGCTCGATAGCACGGGCAATGTCCGGTGCTTTAACAATAGTAAAAAAAAAAATGTTTGCCGTGAAATTATCTCAAGAATTTTGTTACTGGTGGCAAGGGTGATTCTGGTTTGTAGTAACCGATTTCTACTCTACGTTTTCTGTTTTACGAACAGAAACTACATATGAGGCCTGGTCACAAACTGGTCACAAACCGACCCCGAAACCCTCTCCAGGCTTACTTTAGATATGCCTCCTTCCACCGATAAGGCCATTTACAATCTGCTAGGCAGTGCTGATAGATGCAAGTTAGAGGTGACGCTAGTGTGTCTGCACATTTACTTAGTAATCTTTGGCTCATCTTATCTGGACCAACAGACAGATATATGGATGAGAATTAGTTCATCTTGCCTTAGTTTCACCTCTCAGAATTTGGACGCAGTTTTTGCTGATAGCAAAGACTTTCTCCTAAACGGATGAGGGAATTGCATCTTGGCAGCAAAGTGTTCAGCAAAGAGACAAGTTTTTCCTTAATTGTTAGTAAAAACAGTTCTGTCCAGTCGATTTTGAGTTGGAATAATTTAATCAGTGAATATCCTCGTTGGTGCTAGAGCAACGACCCTCAGGTTTTGTAACTCACACTTCCTGATGCTAGTTTACTCTTTTTGTCAGAGTTCCATCTAGACCTGGCCCAATTTTAAACTTCCTACTTTACTGACAGGCTTGTCTGCGATGGATACTCTTGTACCTTCTCCAAGCATCATATTATCGATAGTCTACTATACCGACAAGTTAATAAATAAGACAATTAATTGCATCACTTCGGTTCAACAATTTTCCTCAAACGGATATTGGAAGCAGTAGAAGTAATATAGACATGATCAGTTCATCACCCTCAGAGGGCAGTGGTCAGTCCCTCCAGACCAAATCACAGACAAGAGGCTACACCTTAAATACTAGACTGGAAGTGAGAGGAAGCAGCTGGAGTTGACGTCACAGGTGAATGTGGAAATGTGTTATGCCCAGAAGCTGTATAGCAAAGAAATTGCAGAGGACTTTCCCTGTATCAAGATATCTCAGTATTGCTGTATCAGACAAGTATCGTAGTATTGATGATATACAGTACTGAATAGTTGATAACCAAGACACGTTTGGAATACGTGAGTATCTTTATTGTCTAATAACATGCAAGGTTGCATATATGTCTTGCTACTTCTATTACACTTTAGTGGAATACACATGCATGTACAAGCATATATATACTAACCCCTCTGGGTTTTCTTCTATATTTTTCCCTAGTTCTTGTTCTTGTTTATTTCTGCTTATGTGCATGGGGAAGTGGAACAGAATTCCTCCTCCGTAAGCTGTGTGTGACGTAGGAGGCTACTAAAATGCCGGGAACAAGTGGCTAGTAATCCCCTTTTCCTATACAAACTACTAGAAACAAGAAAAAAAACTATGAAAGTGGGAGGTTGAATGTGGGTGGATGTAGTGCGGATGATAAGAAAAAAAATGATTGCTAATGTTATGAATGCAAAAAAGTCAGATGTCCTAGAAAATAAACGAAACAAAGCTGAAGGGAGTAGAGGAGTTTCAGAGGGGAGAAATAAATGAGATTAAGTGAGGAGTATCTGAGAGAGTTAGAGCTAGGGAAGGGGTACCCAATAATGTTGAAGGATCTGTTATGGAGAGAGAAGAGGGAATGTAATTGTATAAATTCAAGGATTATGTGGTTTAAAATAAGGGTCCGATGCGAAAAGTGTATGCATCTGGAGAAGAGAGGAGCGTAGAGGAGAGAGATTTTGGGAGATCTTGAGCCAGGTGAGAGACTAATTGTGGTAGGGGACCTAAAGGCTAAAGTAGGGGGAAACGTTTAGAGAGGGTGTAGTAGGTAAATTTGGGGTGCAAGGTGTAAATGATAATGGGGTGCTTTTGATTGAACTATGCATAGAAAGGGGTTAGGTTATAGATAACACATATTTTAAGAAAAAGAGGATAAATAATTATACAAGATATGTATAGGGGCGTAATGACAGAAGTTTATTTGATTTACGTATTGGTAGATAAAAGACTGTTGGGTAGACTTCAGGGTGTAAAAGTTTATAAAGGGGCCACAGATATATCACATCACTTTTTAGTTGTAGCTACAGTTAGAGTGAAAGGTAGATGGGGTACAGGGAAAATGGAACAAGCAGGTAAGAGAGAGGAGAACGTTTGTCAACTAAAGGAGGAGGCAGTTAGAGTAAGATGAAAACAACTGTTGGAGGACAGATGGACTAGTGAGAGTATAGGCATTGGGGTAGAAAGTGTATGGGGTAAGTTTAAGAATATAATGTTAGAGTGTTCAGCAGAAGTTTGTGGTTACAGGAAAGTGGGTACTTCTACAAAGTAGAAGTGATGCAAGGAGGAAGGAGTATATGGAGAGAAAAAGAGAGGTTAAGAGAGTGGTGACGCAATGTAAAAAGAGAGCAAATGAAACAGTGGGTGAGATGTTATCAACAAGTTTTGTTGAAAATAGAATAAAGTTTTGGAGTGAGATTAATAAGTTGAGGAAGCCTAGGGAACAAATGGATTTGTTAGTCAAAAATAGGTGAGGAGAGTTATGAAACGGAGAGGTAGAGGTATCTGGAGTTTACCTGGAGAGAGTTCCGGTGTCAACGCCCCCGCGGCCCGGTCTGTGACCAGGCCTCATGATGGATCAGGGCCTGATCAACCAGGCTGTTACTGCTGGCTGCACGCAATCCAACGTACGAACCAGAGCCCGGCTGGTCAGATACCGACGTTAGGTGTTTGTCCAGTGCCTGCTTGAAGACAGCCATGGGTCTATTGGTAATCCCCCTTATGTATGCTGGGAGGCAGTTGAACAGTCTTGGGCTCCTGACACTTATTGTGTTGTAACTTTACGTGCTAGTGACACTCCTGCTTTTTATTGGGGGAATGTTGCATTGTCTGCCAAGTCTTCTGCTTTTGTAGAGAGTGATTTTCGTGTGCAAGTTTGGTACTAGTCTCTCTAGGATTTTCCAGGTGTATATAATCATGTATCTCTCCCGCCTGCGTTCCAGGGAATACAGGTTCAGGAACCTCACGCGCTCCCAGTAATTGAGGTGTTTTAACTCTGTTATGCGCGGCGTTAAGGTTCTCTGTACATTTTCTAGGTCAGCAATTTCACCTGCCTTGAAAGGTGCTGTTAGTGTGCAGCAATATTCCAGCCTACATAGGACAAGTGACCTGAAGAGTGTCATCATGGGCTTGGCATCCCTAGTTTTGAAGGTTCTCATTATCTATCCTGTCATTTTTCTAGCAGATGCGATTTAACTGAATTAAGGCACTGCCTCTTCCTTCCCCCTTTCTTCCTCCGTTCCCTTCTTCATTCTTTGAAGGGAAAAAAGTTAAATATTTTTGTACGAAAAAACACAATATCATATTTTTTATGATATTCAAGAATATTCAGTATTCTTGTTTACTGCATAAAGGCACGTAATGAATATTTATAAAAATTTACAAGAATCTAATTTTATTACTATGTACATAAAAACATATTGCATTTAGGAGGGTTATCTGAACCATGATGTCTGCACATTTCTGGCAAGAGAGCTACTGAATAATGATGGTGAATGTGTTTCTTCAGCTTTAAGAGTCACGTTACTTTAATGGGAGATGGCTACTGTTAAAAAAAAAATATCCATACTTAATACACCACTACTGAATATCCTTACAAGTATTAATACGCCTTCACTACATTAGCTGAATGACCCCACACAGGTTTAGGGGCTTTTATAATACAGTATAATCTTCATTAAATCAGTTGGCAATGCAATTTAACTACTCTGTTACTGCAATTATTAGCTGGTCATTACTACAACAGTTTTTTTTAACAAATGCGAGAGCATAATTCCTTAAGTTTCCATCAAATTTCGTTCTTTTGGTGTCATTACCATCGGGAAAAGATTCTCTATCATTTCATAACATTTTTTTTTTTTCAAAATTTTTCGACACTAGGAGACGCCTCTGGATTTGAGGTTTCGACAGTCGAGGAGTTAAATCATCTTCTGTTATTACCAACTGGCAAGCTGAATCACTCTCTCCAGTGAGAGTTTGCCCAGCCTTCACTTCCTCGCAACTGACACATGGCCGTTTCCCTTTCTTGCAACTATTCTGTAATTCGTCAATTCTAGTGCCACGATTAACATGAACATTTTTTAACATCCAGGCTGGAACTAATTGTGATTTTTAATTATTAGGTAATGAAGAATTATTTATCAAGTTCCAGGTATATACTTGTTCATTTCTCGAATAACTTTTACTTCCAGTGTCTTGCCTTGAAGTCGTATCATAACAGTTCGAAGAGGAAATGTCATTACTACTGATACTTTTTGCATTTTTCTCTGCTTGTCTGAGTTTATTTTTCTCAACTAGCTCATTATATCTAATTCTAATGTGCAGACGCTCCTTTTCCGTAAAATCAAAGGGTGCATAACTTTTCTTAGGTAGACACTTCCCAGACCCGACTACATCAGTTATGAAGCAGTCATCATCATCATCATTGCCTGCTTGAGATGGTTTACCTTGTATCTCATCCACAACTGCCATTTCATCACCCTGCAGTTGAAAATTCCCTCTCTGCTCTTCACCTTGTATTATTCTTCTCACGGAACTACTGATATCATTCCCAAGATGTTTGGCCTCGCTCTCAAAATTGTTTTAAAATAGAATTGTGCTTTTCTGGGGTAAAAGTAATGTTCAGGAATTTTCCTCTTCATATTCTTCCTTGGTTCTTGACTAGCCTGAGACGAGGCACACTATTTTTACCAGGAGACTTTGTCATCCACTGTTTCAGTCGACATGATGCTTCAGTTAGAACCTTAGACTGTCTGACAACACTGCTGGAAACTTCAGCTGGAAGGGTCACCTGAAGGTCGTCGTCAGTTTCAATGACCTTTTCAGAAACTGCAGCAGCAGCATTATATTTCCTAAAAAGGTAGGTGTTCCCGGTCCTATCAATCACATAGCGTCGAAGGTCCAATGATGAGCATGAGTTTGATGTCGCTCACCAGGTTGACGGTGAGTTTGATATCATGGCTCACCAGGTGACTTAGTTGGTTGGCGTCCTAGTTCACCTTCGTTCTGCTACTTCGTCCTCCATTCAGGAATTCTTCTCTGACAATCTCTACTCATGTCATGCTGTTGGGGAGAAAGATAAGATGGCTCTGACAAGGAGCGGTTAGTCTCAAAAGTGTCAGCCAACCTGGCTGCTTCCAATGCAGTGGTCAAACGAATGATCTTCAAGAAAAATTTTAACCTCTGATCCAACAAATTCAGCAGTTTCCATCAAGTAACTGGATAAGTCAGAAAAATTGGCTACATCACTCGCCTTTGCAAATTTGGTGAAGGCTTTCGATGGCTGTTTCAAAGGTTTTACAAAAGACTAAACCATCTGACATTTGCCTAGTTTGGAATTCCCTCCTGTACTTGGCGGGATTACACTGATAAGCACTGTGGTTTTTTTTCAACCCGATATTGACAAATTTTTCGTTATTAACAGAAAAAGTGAACTCTTGTGCTTTACATTACAACGCTGTGTGCAGAGTGCTGCACAATGTTTTCTCAGGCTACCTTAATGCTTGACCCTGGTTTTCAAAGCCTCGAAAAACTGTTCAGGTTCGCTTTGTTGAGAAATGGTATTACAAACTAGATAAATTTATAATATAAATATAGGGAATACTTAGCTGATAAAAAGACAGCAAATGTTTCACAGCGCCCTGCAGACGAGGTCTTGAATTGTTGTCATGATCATCTCTAAACGGGTGAATAGATATATTTGTAAACATTAAATTACCCTTGGGGTTTTTTATGTCAGCATATTTCATTCACTGATGGCTGACAAACTTACTTGTGTGGACTCAAAGTCCGGCATTTAATGCCGACTATGGGTTGATTACAAACTCCTTGCGACTCAAGAACTGTGCGTCCCCCATACTACAGAATTTCTTACCTTACTTTCCCTCTTGTAGCGTGAGCTTGGTGTTCTTCACACCTTCGACAGGTATCGGTGATTTGGGATAGAAGCTGAAGTGTCCTTGGATGTCCCGTCTTCCATAATATAGGAATACGCACACTGGACACTATGTTCCACAAGATTTGGGTCTTTATTGTTCACAATCTTATCACTAAGGGAAGCTGATCACACTTCTCTTAAGTGTTTATTGTGTTTTATGAGGACACTTTGTTCCACTAACGCAAGATCGTTCTTGTGGTTATCCTGGCATCAATGTCCAACTCTCATTTGAGTCAAATAATTGAAGACCCCACAACGCCCACGCCATCACTGCCCCGCACAAAGGAAAAGCGGGGACATAGTACTTTGCTTCCCTTGCCACTTCTCCATGGGCAAAGCAGAATGTTTAAATCTTGCTGTCTTAAGCATAGACAACAATGTCCATATCTTTACTAGGAAATAACGTGGGAGCAGGATTTTCCCTAATTTGGGTCCTGCCCTAAGGTAAGAGATATGTCTTTATTTAAATACTATTTGCAACACGGACTGCAAGGAGGGCGTCCTGCCACGTCGCATACTCATCTGATCTGCGGTAAATTTTTACTCGCTGTAGAAAGTAAACAAGATTTTTGGCCCTTCTGAAGGGCTGGGCCTCAGGGCTGAAAAGGGGTTGAAAAGGGGATGGGGGGCTGATACCCACCTCCTGGAGGAAATTTCGCCACATGGGGGGCGGCAGAGTTCGCCTGAGGTGAAATATTATCATTTAACATTAATTTGTTTTTCTCACTCCCACCACTGCTCTGTCTTTTCTGAACAGCTTTAGTTGTGTGTTTTGGAAAAATATAATTTTGTTTTCAACACTGTGTAATTCTAACGATAGTTTTTTATTGTCCGCTTATTCATATACCTTTGCTTAAAAATCAATTCCTGATAAATCATTTGCATAGGATATATGCTCACAATTTTTCCAAGGGGCCCTTTGGGACCTCGGACCATCATTGTCAATAATCAACTAGTAAACAGTCTCAAGGACTTATGTTTTTAGGAACACAGCTCCATAGAATGTTCTCTCAATAGGTGAGATAGTCTTTTCGCCAAATTTTCTCCCAACGTTCAATACTTTATTAAGGTGTTTAAAATTTACGTCTGAGTTTAAGTTCAAAAAATAAGTAGGATCCTCTATATTTCTTTATATTCTGAGAGGAACAGGTTCGAGCCTCTCCATGAGTAAATGAGATGGACTAACACTTCTAAATTGTCCAGATCCATCGGTAACTAAGTTAGAGGTCTGTTGTTGACTCTATTTTCTATTTCAGTCACAACTGTACGGAATTCTTCTAAGTCGATTCTTTGACGATGAAGAGTCTTCCTTAAACAACGTTTTACAATGCCGATCATTCTTTCATAAAATCCGCCGTGCCATGGAGATTTAGGAGGAATGTATCTCCAACGACAACTGCTTTGATTCAGCATCTGTTGTACTTCTGGTTAATCAAAGATCTTGCTTATACAAGCAGCACCAGCAACAAAGTTCGTTGCATTATCTGAAATCATCAGTCTGGGACATGCCCTTCTGGCTGCAAACCTGAATAATTTGATAAAGGCTTCAGCAGACATGTCAGTGGCTACTTCTAGATGTACTGCTCTAGTTGTAGCACAAGTGAACAAACAGATGTACACCTTGATGGGAACTTTGTCAACTGTTTTGGTTAAAATTATTGGTCCAGTGTAATCTACACCTGTCACCTCAAATGGAGTGATATGACAAACTCTTTCAGAGGGATATGTAGGTGGACATGGATACTGACATACTCGCATATCGTAGTGACGACAAGTAATACATTCCCTTATTGTTTTTTCACACTTTGTCGACCTTGAGGTATCCAGTAGGATTGTCGTATATGACAAGTGTGTCAGCTACAAGTGTCAGTAACACGTTACTGTGGGCGTTTTGAACAATCAGTTTTGTTAGCCAATGATTCTTGGGGATCAATATTGAATGTATGGCTTCTTTATGTAGTGAAGAATTATGAATTCTTCCTCGACATCTTATAATCTTTTCTGAGTCGAGATAAAGTCCTAAAGAATTAATCATAACAGGTTTCTTTGGGGATTTATCTTGTGTTTCTAGAAATTTATATTCTGTAGAGAAAACATCTTTTGTATTAGTTTCACCTAGTATTTAAGGGCTCAAGACATTCATAATCATGTTTTTTTCCCTTTTAATAAAATTTAAAGACAAGAGCTGTAACTCTTAAGAGATAACCCAAAGATGAGTATTTAGTCCATCAATGATTATTTCTGTTGTGTCTGCAGTATTTACACAACTTATTTTCCTGTGTTCAAGCAAAACTTTTCTTCTGGCACTTTTGTGAGCCTTTTGCTGAGGCAGTTATTTTCATTAGAGAGCAGTTCGGTCCGTGGAGCCATAATTTATTATCCACAAATTTCTTGAGTGGGACACCACGTGACAACATGTCAGCTGGATTCTCTTGGGTAGAGGCGTGGAGAAAAGAGATAATCTCTCTGCATCTCTTTTATTTCTGCTACTCTTTTTCTGTACATAGACCAACTTATTCTTATTATTTCTTAACCACTGGAGAACGCTTCATTATCACCCCAGATCACGGTTTTTTCAATAGTGAGATGATCAAGTACTTTGTTGAGATAGACAGCTAATTTTGTGCCTCCATAGAGTGCTGTCAGTTCAATTTGTGGAAACTGTTCTGACCTTCGAGGGTTGCTACCTGGCCTTTGAAGTAATTAGTGTACTTCCTTTAGCATTACTCATGTAAGGTACAGCGCCAAAATCTTGGTTGACGCATCACAGAACAATGTAATGTGTATTGTTTCCCTCTTGACCTATTTGTCTGGGAAATTTAATTTGATGAAGTTGCTTAAACTCCCTGGATTTTTCATCCCATGCTTGACTCATTTCTAGAGGCAAGTTCTCTTCCCATCCAATTTTGAGTTCCATGCATCTTGCATAAGCTTTTTTACCCTTTATGGAAATTGGTGAGACGAGTCCTAGAGGATCAAAACATTGAGATACCTCTGACAGTAAATACGTTTAGTGAGTGACTGCATGATTTATTGTTTATCTTTTGAGACTCAAAGTATTTTCCCTGTGTGTTCCAATTAAGTCCCAGCATATTTTTTGCAATCGGGAATTTCAGCTTCAGGGAAATCTTCTTTGATAAGTTCCCTTAATTGCTTTGAATTTGTATTCCACATCCTCAGAGGCATCTTTGCTTCTTTCATCCCCTTGTTAGCTTCCTGTATAAGGATTTCAATTCCCCCTCTTTTTTTACAGTACCTTAAAGATTGTCCACATGAAACTTTTCTTTAAGATTCTTTGAAGGGACTTTCAGATTTCTTCAAATGTGTATTTAGATTTGTTCTAGTAAGAATGGAGAAATGTTCCACCAAATAATACTGATTTAAAAAGATAAGTTTTCACAGAACTTTGAGGATCATGTGGATTTTCAGGCCACAAGAATCGAGTATAATCTCTATCTATTTCTTGTAGTCCTACTCTTAAGAAAGCCTTGGAAATATCAGCCGTGTAGGCATATGGTTTTGTGCGAAATTTCATAAGCACGTCTCAAAGCTTCTCAGTTAGTGAGGGTCCGGTCATCAGACAGTCATTAAGACTTGCTACATCTTTATTTGCACGTGCGCTGCAATTATATACAACACGTAGTGGAGTGGTTTCAGAATATTTTCTGACTCCATGGTACGGAAGATAATGAGCTTCTGTCTTCAACTTATCTTCGACAATTTCCTCAATGAATTTATTGTCCAACTGTTCTTGTATGATATTATCATAGACAGTCAGTAGCTCTGGATTTTTCCTGAGCTCATGTATTTGTGCTTTCATCTGTCCGAAAGCCATGCGATAATTGTTAGGCAGATGTGGTGGATTTAATTTCCATGGTAACCTAACCCAATACTGTCCAAATATTGGTTATAAGTCTGAGACTCTTGTGGGCTTGGCTTATTTACATCAATACCTACCGCATCTGAATCCCACAACTTATCAACTGGTACATTCATTTCTTCCAGTAATGATAATTTTTGCTGTGGTACATGATCAGCGGTTATTTTTCGTAACTTGTACATTTTCCACTGAATCAAAATCAGCTTCTTTCCCACTCTGAGAGGGAATGGGACCACATATCATGTGGCCTCCTGCTGTTTTCAGCAAGTGAACATCATGTTTACTTACTATATTTTGCACAAAACAGTGATTATAATCACTTCCAATGAATAAATCAATTGGACTAATAGTGTCCGTCTGTATGTCAGGACAGGCTAACTTGACCTTAGCTGCTTTCAGTGCTTTCAATGTTTTTTTTTAAACCCTGGATCTGCACAGACTTAGGCAAATCATCTACTACCACAGGTTCTTCTGTCTATTTCCTGTTTCCTAGACAAACAGTGATTTTGGCTAGGTCATATGTCTGTTTACCAGAATTGTGGAAAAAAACAGCTATATCTAACTGTATTTTGGCATAGGGTTGTTTATTTAGTTTCTGCAACCCCTGTTTTTTTATGAAGGACCTTTGTGAGCCTTGATCAAATGTGTTAGACATTTTTTGTGTAATTTATTAGATAACTCAACTCGAGCTATCGGGAGAGCAGTTGCTTTAAACTTATCTCTCACATTTAATGCTGCTGCTTGTTGACTTCCTGATTCTGTGGAAGTCTTCTGCTGTTTAGCAAAAGTATTTGGACATAATGCTGTATGATGCATACCCTGGCATTTAAAACAGTTCTTCAGTGAGCATTTTCCTCCCTTGTGTTCACCTAAACACTTGATGCACCTTTTCAGCTAATGAACACGTTGTTTACGTGCCTCCATTGATGTGTATTGACTAAAATACTGTGCCCAATGTGTTCCATCACAAAGTAAACATTTTAGAGTACGTTTATGTGTGACAGTCTTTTTACTGTCTGTTGTGTTCACAGCTTGGTAAATGCCTATATGAGATTTCCCATTCTGTGGTTTAGTGAGACTAGGTATGCTCTTTTTATACGGAGTTGAAGGTTTGTTATCCAATGGATTTGTGGATTTTTCATCTTGTCTCGTTGCTTGCATGCATGAAACTATTGTTTGTAAACCATTGCTAATTTCTTCACAAGTGAAATAGCGTTTATTGAACATAATATTTAATCGTTCAATAGTTTGTGGTGACAACTTATCCTGTACAATACAACTGATAAACCAATCACATTGCCTTAGGTCATATTTAGCTCCTAGAGATCTGAGACTATTGTCTAATGTGATTCTAAATGCCTGTAAGTCTGAAAAACAATGTTTAGGTGGCTTCAAGCTTGATGTTAAAACTGCATATCTAACTCTGGCCTTGGCAGCATCAAAGTAATTGTCTGCTAAGACACGTAAGGCTATTTGATAATTACCTTTAACCACCTGAAATGATTAATCAGTTTTATAGGGTTCTCCCTTTACAAGACATTTAAGGTAATTGAATTAGCAATCTCATCTATGTCAGTTCGTGAATTTACTATTTGGGTTGAAAACCACTTAAAGAATTCTTCATAATTATGTCCTTGGAAAAAATTTGGTAATGACACTTAGGTAAGCTTGGTAATGGGACACTTGTTGTTACAGACCCTTAACAGGTGTTTGACCCCTAGTTACAGTGGTTTTCTGTGACAGAGTTTTGCAGCAGATAGCCTGTACTCCATTTCACTTAATTGTTGATAACTAAAGTATCCAAAACATTTTTAATTTCATCCTCAGAGGGTCTGTTTCAAGAAATTTATTTTCATAATGTGTATAGTCTGAATTAATTATTTCCAGACGTTTTTTGTAAGTAATTCAAATTTTACCTCAAGATCATCAAAATCTATTTGTATCTTTAGCTAATCCCATACAAAACTGAAATTAGATTTCTAATTGTGTAATCTTAGTCTGTAAGACTGAAACTGAGTTTTTAAACAAGCCATTTTAATGGTATATTGAAAATTCTAGCACCACCTTAGAGTGTTTAAAAACACTGTATGCTATAAACAGCTGAGTTTTGTTATGCTTAAGTCAGGAATAATCAGTCAGACACTACTGACCTACTAAGCTTAACCTCAGGGTCAATGACCATGAAGGGTACAGAGTACATATGGCTGGTGTTTATGGCTTGAGTTTGCTGTGTCAGCCTGACAATGATGATTAATCGTAAATAACGTTATACACTTCATTCACTATACACTATAAATGTCACTGTGTAACTGTAAATCACATGTGAATATTACTTACACATATATAAATGTCACTGTTAATATATATATTTGAAAGCTTACACTTTATATATAGTTTCTTTAATATAATAGGTATATCTATAAGAAACAAACTTTAACACAATCTTGTCTCTTAATTTCTGTTTATAAACATTATAAACACTATGTGTATATACACTCAGACAAACCGAGCATCACTTGGGTTGTTGTTGTCTTAGTCAGCGATTTTCGAGACTGGAGCAGTGGATGCCGGGTTCCATCCCCCGTTTTCTTGTTGAGTGAGTCACCCAGCTCCCGTTTCCTTTGGGTGAATGCTGGGTGAGCGCCAGTTTTCTTTTGGCTGCCCATTCTCTGTGATTGAGTCTGGAGGGACCCATTTACACTGATTATATTGTAAAACACTAGTTTTACAGCTTTTTTCGAAGGACCTTCGCTTGTAGGTTATTTGTACACTGTAGTACAACATATTTGGACCACAGTGTGGCCTTTATCCGGTTCGAGGACTACCAATATGTTGAGAAATGAGTTATCAGCTAAGTTTAAACAGTTTGTATAGGGAAAACTTAACTTAGAAAGACAGCTCATCATCTACACAGCCGCCCCTGCAGACGAGGTCTTGAGAAGCTGTCAAAGTCATCTCTCAATGGGCTGGAAATGAGTTAAAATTTGTAAGATTATAAATTACCCCTAGGAGGTGTTATGTCAGCATATTTCATTCACTGATTGCTGACAAATTACGTACTTGTTTGGACTCAAAAGTCCGCACCTTACTGCCGACTATAGGTTGATTACAAACTCCTTGCGACTCAAGAACTGCGCAGTCCCCCGTACTACAAGAAATTCGTAACCTACCTTGCTCTTGTAGCGTGTGCTATGGCGTTCTTCACACCTTCGACAGGTATCGGCTATTTGATAGAAGCTGAAGTGTCCTTGGATGTCCACGTCTTCCATAGTCTAGGAATGCGCGCACTGGTACAATATGTTCCACAAGATTTGTCTTTATTGTTCACAATCTTAACACTAAAGAAGCTGATCACACTTCTCTTAAGTGTTTATTGTGTTTTATGAGACACTTTGTTCACACTAATGCACAGATCAGTGTTCCCTGTTGGTTATCCTGGCGTCAGTGTCACTCTCAGTAGAGTCAAAAGTAATCTGAAGACGCCACAGCACCCAATGCCGTCACTGCACCTTGCACAAAGGAAAAGCTGACATAGTACTTTTGCTTCCTTGCCACTTCCTCGATGAAGCAAAGCAGAATGTTTGATTCTTGCTGTCTTAAGCATAGACAACAATGTCCACTATCTTTACTGTGGTAATAAAGTGGGATCAAGATTTTCCTTAATTGTCCTGCTAAGGTAAGAGATATACTGTCTCTTATTAAAATACACTCTGCAGCACTGGACTGCAAGGAGCGTGGGTCAAAGCGACCTCGTCCCGTACTCATACTGCATCTGCTATCAATTACTTGCTGTAGCAGTAAACAAGATGCTTGCTCCTTCTGAGAGGGCTGGGCCCCTCAGGGCTGAAAGGGGCTGAAGATGCTGAAGGGGGCCGAAGGGGGCTGAATGGGGCTGATACTCCCCTCCTGGAGAAATTTTTTCCACAGGAGTATCACCCCCTTCAGCCCCCTTCAGCCCCTTCAGCCCCTTTCGGGCCCCGAGGGGCCTGCCCTCTCAGAAGGGGCAAGCATCTTGTTTACTGCTACAGCGAGTAATTGATAGCAGATGCAGTATGAGTATGGGAAGTGGTCGCTTCGACTGACGCTCTTTGCAGGTTGCAAAGTGTAGTTTTTTAAAAAAAGACAGTTTACCTCTTACCTTTTGCGGACAATTAAGGAAAATCCTGCTCCCCTTTATTACCATGGTAAAGATAGTGGACATTGTTGTCTATGCTTAAGACAGCAAAGAATCAAACATTCTGCTTTGCTTCATCGAGGAAGTGGCAAGGAAGCAAAAGTACTAGGTCAGCTTTTCATTTGTGCTGGGGTAAGTAACTGTGTGGGGCGCTGTGGCATCTTCAGAATACTTTTGACTCTACTGAGAGTGACACTGACGCCAGGACAACCAGCAAAGAACGATCTGTGCGTTAGTGTGAACAAAGTATCTCATAAAACACAATAAACACTTAAGAGAAGTGTGATCAGCTTCTTTAGTGATAAGATTGGGAACAATAAAGACAAATCTTGTGGAACATAGTGTACCAGTGTGCGTTTTCCTAGGGCTATGGAGACGTGGAAAAACCAAAAGGGCACTTCAGGTTCTATCAAGTCACCGTATATTTTAACAGTGACATTTATATATGTGTAAGTAATATTCACGTGCGATTTACAGTTATACAATGACATTTATAGTGTATAGTGAATGAAGTGTATAATATCGTTATTTACGATTAATCATCGTGGTCATTCTGACACAGCAAACTCAAGCCATAAACCCCTGTCCATATGTACTCTGTTACCCTCATGGTCATTGACCCTGAGGGTTTTTTCTTTTAAAGTA
>NC_069403.1:29597550-29627586 GCF_026875155.1 Cherax quadricarinatus
GCCACATCTACACACCCCCCCTGCAGACAGGTCTTGAGAAGCGTAAAAGTCATCTCCAATGGCTGAAAGGGTTTAAATTTGAAAAGATTATAAATTTCCCCCCTAAAGGGTTATGTCACATATTCTTAAAGATTGCTGAAAATTACGTACTTGTTTGGACTCAAAAGTCCGCACCTACTGCCGACTATAGTTGATTACAAACTCCTTGCGACTCAAGAACTGCGCAGTTCCCCCGTACTACAAGAAATTCGTAACCTACCTTGCTCTTGTAGCGTGTGCTATGGCGTTCTTCACACCTTCGACAGTTATCGGCTACTTGATAGAAGCTGAAGTGTCCTTGGTGTCCACGCCCTTCCATAGTCTAGGAATGTGCGCACTGGTACAAAAATGTTCCACAAGATTTGTCTTTATTGTTCACAATCTTATCACTAAAGAAGCTGATCACACTTCTCTTAAGTGTTTATTGTGTTTTATGAGACACTTTGTTCACACTAATGCACAGATCAGTGTTCCTTTGTGGTTATCCTGGGTCAGTGTCACTCTCAGTAGAGTAAAAAGTAATCTGAAGACGCCACAGCCCCCCCAGGGCCGTCACTGCCCCTTGCACAAAGGAAAAGCTGACATAGTACTTTTGCTTCCTTGCCACTTCCTCGATGAAGCAAAGCAGAATGTTTGATTCTTGCTGTCTTAACATAGACAACAATGTCCACTATCTTTACTGTGGTAATAAAGTGGGAGCAAGATTTTCCTTAATTGTCCTGCTAAGGTAAGAGATGTACTGTCTCTTATTAAAATACACTCTGCAGCACTGGACTGCAAGGAGCGTGGGTCAAAGCGACCTCGTCCCGTACTCATACTGCATCTGCTATCAATTACTTGCTGTAGCAGTAAACAAGATGCTTGCTCCTTCTGAGAGGGCTGGGCCCCTCAGGGCTGAAAGGGGCTGAAGATGCTGAAGGGGGCCGAAGGGGGCTGAATGGGGCTGATACTCCCCTCCTGGAGAAATTTTTTCCACAGGAGTATCAGCCCCCTTCAGCCCCCTTCAGCCCCTTCAGCCCCTTTCGGCCCTGAGGGGCCCAGCCCTCTCAGAAGGGGCAAGCATCTTGTTTACTGCTACAGCGAGTAATTGATAGCAGATGCAGTACCAGTATGGGAAGTGGTCGCTTCGACTGACGCTCTTTGCAGCGTTGCAAAGTGTAGTTTAATAAAAGACAGTTTACCTCTTACCTTAGCAGGACAATTAAGGAAAATCCTGCTCCCACTTTATTACCATGGTAAAGATAGTGGACATTGTTGTCTATGCTTAAGACAGCAAGAATCAAACATTCTGCTTTGCTTCATCGAGGAAGTGGCAAGGAAGCAAAAGTACTAGGTCAGCTTTTCATTTGTGCTGGGGTAAGTAACTGCGTGGGGCGCTGTGGCATCTTCAGATTACTTTTGACTCTACTGAGAGTGACACTGACGCCAGGACAACCAGCAAAGAACGATCTGTGCGTTAGTGTGAACAAAGTATCTCATAAAACACAATAAACCCTTAAGAGAAGTGTGATCAGCTTCTTTAGTGATAAGATTGGGAACAATAAAGACAAATCTTGTGGAACATAGTGTACCAGTGTGCGTTTTCCTAGACTATGGAAGACGTGAACATCCAAGGACACTTCAGGTTCTATCAAGTCACCGATATATATTAACAGTGACATTTATATATGTGTAAGTAATATTCACGTGCGATTTACAGTTATACAATGACATTTATAGTGTATAGTGAATGAAGTGTATAATATCGTTATTTACGATTAGTCATCGTGGTCATTCTGACACAGCAAACTCAAGCCATAAACACTGTCCATATGTACTCTGTACCCTTCATGGTCATTGACCCTGAGGTTAAGCTTAGTAGATCAGTAGTGTCTGACTGATTATTGCTGACTTAAGCATAACAAAAACTCAGCTGTTTATAGCAGTACAGTGTTTTTTAAACACTCTAATTGTGGTGCTGGAATTTTCAGTATACCATTAAAATGGCTTGTTTGAAAACTCAGTTTCAGTCTTTACAGACTAAGATTACACAATTAGAAAATCTAATTTCAGTCTTGTATGGATTTACTCAAGATACAAAACATAGATTTTGATGATTTGAGGTCAAAAATTGAATTACTTACACGACGTCTGGAAAATAATTAATTAGGACTATACACATACGAAAATTAAATTTCTTGAATCAGAACCATCTGAGGATGAAATTAAAATGCTTTTGGTTACATTTAGTAATCAACAAATTAAGTGTGGACAGGAAGAGAGATTACAGGCTATCTGCGCAAAAATTCTGACACAGAGACCTACTGCAACTAGTGGTCAAGCACCTGTTACACCAGTAACAAACAAACAAGTGTCCATTACCAAGCTTACCTCAATTGTCATTACCAGATTTTCCAAGGTCATTAATCAGAAGAATGTTCATTAGTGGTTTTCAAATCAAAGTAATTCACGAAGTGACGTAGATGAGTTTGCTAGTTCAATTATCTTAAATGTCTTGTGTAGGGAGAACCCTATGAACTGATTATGTCATTTCTCAGTGGTTAAAGGCAATTAACAAATAGCTTTACCATGTCTTACCAGCAATTACTTTGATGCTGTGAAAAAGGCCCAGAGACTAGACATGCAGTCATAATATCAAGCTTGAAGCACCAAACATTGTTTTTCAGATTACAGGGCCATTTAGAATCACATTTAGACTATAGTCACAGATGTCTTGGTGCTAATATGACCTAAGGCATTGTTGATTGGTTTTTCAGTGGTATTGTACAGGAGTAGTTGTCATCACAATTCTATTGAACGATTAAATATTTATGTTCAATAAATGCTATTTCACTTTGTGAAGGGGAAATTAGCAAATGGTTTACAAGCAAAAGTTTCATGCATGCATGCAAAGAGACAAGATGAAAAATCAAAAAAATTCAGTGGATAATAAACTTCAACTCAGTATAAAAAGAGTATACCTATTCCCACTAAACCACATCATGGGAAATCCCATTTAGGCATTTATCAAGCTGTGAATACAAAGCAGTAAACAGGGACTGTCATACATAAACGTACTCCAAAATGGGGTACTTTGTTTGATGGAACACATTTGGCACAGTATTGTATTCAATACACATTCAATAGAGGCAAGTAAACACGTGATCTCAGCTGATAAGTTGCATCATGTGTTTAGTGTGAAACACAAGTGAGGTAAATGCTCACTGAAGAAGTGTTTTAAATGTTAAGGGTATGCATCATACAGCATTTATGCCCTATACTTTTGTGAACAGCAGAAGACTTCCACAGAATCAGGAAGTCAACAAGGCAACAGCATTAAGATGTTGGGGGATAAGTTTTTAAAGCAAACTTCTCTACCGATAGCTCGAGTTTGAGATTACACAAAAACCAATTTGCTAACACTATTTGGATCAAGGCTCACAATGGTCCTTCATAAGAACGAACAGTGCTGCTGAAAGAAATGAAATAAACAACCTATGCCAAAGTACAGTTAGATATAGCTGTTTTTTTCCACAATTCTGGCAAGCAGACATATGTCTAGCCAGATTCACTGTTGGTCTAGAAAACAGGGAAAAAGACAGTAGAAGCTGTGGTAGTAGATTGATTTGCCTAAGTCTGTGCAGATCAGGGATTAAAAGAAACAGTTGCAGCACTGAAAGCAGCTAAGGTCAAGTTAGCCTCTCCGACTACAGACGGGACACTATTAGTCCAATTGATTTAATCATTGGAAGTGATTATATCGCTGTTTTGTGGCAAAATATTAGTAAGTAAACATGATATTTCACTTGCTGAAAAACAGCATGAGGCCACTGATATGTGATCCCATTCCCTCTAAAGTGGAAAGAAGCTGATATTGATATTCAGTGGAAAATGTACTAGTTAACGAAAATAACCGCTGATCATGTACCACAGCAAAAATTATCATTACATGTAGGAAGTGAATATGACCCAGGTGATAAGTTGTGGGATTTAGATGCGATTGGTATTGATGCAAATAAACCAAGCCACAAGAGTCTCAGACTTATAACCAATATTTGGAACACTGTAAATATAAGACGGACAGTATTGGGTTAGGTTACCAGGAAATTTAATCCACCACATTGTAGCATTTATCGGCATGGCTTTCGGACAAATGAAAGCACAAATACATGGCTCAGGAAGAATCCAGAGCTACTGACTGTCTATTGATAATATCATACAAGAAACAGTTGGACAATAAATTCATTGAGGAAATAGTCGAAAGATAAGTTGAGACAGAAGCTCATTATCTTCCGCACCATGAGTCAGAAAAGATCTGAAACCACTCCACTACGTGTTGTATACAATTGCAGCGCTCGTGCAAATAAAGATTGTAGCAAGTCTTAATGACTGTCTGATGACCGGATCTCACTAACTGAGAAGCTTGGAGACGTGCTAATAAAATTTCGCACAAACCCATATACTTCACGGCTGATATTTCCAAGGCTTTTAACAGTAGTATTTACTACAAGAAATATGATAGAGATTCTACTCGATTCTTGTGGCCTGAAATTCACCTGATCCTCAAAATCCTGTGAAAACTTTATCGTTTCAAATCAGTATATTTTGGTGGAACATTCCTCTCCATTTTTATAGAAGCTATTAAAATACACTTTGAGAAATCTGAAAGTCCCTTTCAAAGAAATCTTAAAGAAAGTTTCTATGTGACAATCTTCAAGGTGCTGTAAATAAAGAGGAGGATTTGAAATCCTTATACAGAGAAGCTAAACAAGGAGATGAAAGAAGCAAATATGCCTCTAAGGATGTGGAATACAAATTCAATGCTAATTAAGGGAACTTATCAAGGAAAGATTTCCCCTGAAGCTGAAATTTCCTGTTGCTACAAGATGCTGGACTTAATTGGAAAACACACAGGAACGATACTTTGTAGTCTCAAAAAGATAAACAATTAATATGCAGTACCACCACTAAATGTGTTTACTGTCCAGAAGGGTATCACATGTTTTGATCCTCTAGGATCGTCTCACCAATTACATAAAGGTTAAAAGGCCTTATGCAGATGCATGGAAGCTCACAAAATTGGAATGGGTGTGAGTAAATGCCTCTAGAAATGAGTCAGCATGGGATGAAATATCCAGGAGAGTTAGTTTAAACAACTTCATCAATTAAATTTCCCCAGACAATAGGTCAAGAGGGAAACAAGTACACATTACATGTGTTTGTGTTGCGTCAACCAGTGGGTTATGGCGCTGTAGCTTACATGAGTAATGTGGAGGTGTTCACTTAATTATTTCTGAAGGCCAGGGGGGTAGCACCCTGAAGGTCAGAACAGTACCACAATTGGAACTGGACAGCACTCTATGTAGGTACAAATTTACCTTGTCTATCTCAACACAGTATTGGATCATCTCACTATTGAAAAAACCGTGATCTGGAGTGATAATGAAGCAGTTCTCCAGTGGTTAAGATAATAATTAAAGAGTAAGCTGGTCTATGTACAGAAACATGGAGTAGCAGAAATAAAAGAGATGCAGAGAGATTATCTCTTTCTCCACGTCTTCTACCAAGAGAATCCATCTGACATGTTGTCACGTGGTGTCCACTCAAGAAAATTTGTGGGTAAAAATTATGGCTCTCCAACGGACCGACTGGCCTCTCTAATGGAAATAACTGGCCTCAGCAAAAAAAGCTCACATTATGCCAGGAAAGAAACTGTCTGCTTGAACACAGCAGAAATAAGTTGTGTAAATATGCGACACAACGAAATAGTTATTGATTGGATCTAGTCTACTCATCTTTGGTAAACTCTTAAGAGTTACAGCCTATTGTCTATAAATTCATTAAAGGAATAAAACCTGATGATGAATGGTCTTGAAACCCATTAAATACTGCGTGAAACTAATACAGGAAAGATGTTTCTCTACAGATATAAATTTCTAGGAAACACAAGATAAATCCCCAAAGAAATCTGTTTGATTAAATCTTTAGGACTTTTATCTCGACTAAGAAAAGATTATAAGATGGTCGGGAAGAAGTGAATTCATAATTCTTACTACCTAAAGAAAGCCTTGCATCCAATATTGATCCCCAAGAATCATTGGCTAACAAAACTGATTGTGTAAACGCCCACAGTAAGTGTTGCTGAATGTGTAGAGAACAATTTGTCATATACGACAATCCTATGGATACCTCAAGGTCGACAAAGTGTGAAATAAAAAAATAAGGGACTGTATTACTTGTCGTCACTTACGACATGCGAGAATGTCAGTATCCATGTCCACCTCCATATCCCTCTGAAAGAGTTTGTCATATCACTCCATTGAGGTGACAGGTGTTAGATTACACTGGGACCAATAATTTTAACCAAAACAGTGACAAAGTTCCCATCAAGGTGTACATCTGTTTGTTCACTTGTGCTACGGACTAGAGCAGTACATCAGAAGTAGCCCTGACATGTATGCTTGAAACCTTTTCAAATTATTCAGAAGGTTTGCAGCCAGAAGGCATGTCCCCCCGACTATGATTTGAGATAATGCAACGCCCCCCCTCCCAAACTTTGTTGCTGGTGCTGCTTATAGTAGCAGATCTTGATCCAACCAGAAGTACAACAGATGCTGAATTCAACGCAGTTGTTGTTGGAGATACATTTTCCTCCTAAATTCCCTGGCACACAGCGGGATTTATGAAAAAATGATCGGCCATTGTAAAACGTTGTTAAGGGAAGGACTCTTGCATCGTCAAAGAATCGACTTAGAAGAATTCTGTGCAGATGTGACGAAATAGAAAATAGGAGTCAACAACAGACTATTAATTATGTTACCGTTGATCTTGGACAACTTTAGAAGTGTTAAGTCCATATCATTTAGTCATGGCAGAAGGCTCGAAAATTGTTTTTTTTCATCCCATGATATGATAAAGAAATCTAGAGGATCCTTATTATTTCGAACCTGAGCAACTCAGACGTAATTCAAACACCTTTATAAAGTGATTGAACGTTGGTGAGAAAAATTCTGGCGAGAGAAGACTATCTCTCACCTCATTGAGAGAAAACACTTTAATGGAGCTGGTTGTTCCTGAAAATCATTAGTCCTTAAGACCTGGTGCATAGTGATTAGTGACCATTGATGGTCCGAGGTTCCCAATGGCCACTCGGAAAAAGTTGTTTGTGACCAATATATCTGATATAAATGGAATCATCAGGACAGTTGATGTTTAAGCCAAAGGTACTGTTGATAAGCGGCATAATAAACTAAGTACAGTTAGAATTACACAGTGTGAAAACAAAAGTAGTGAAGTGATTCTCAGAAACCGCACAGACTAAATCTGTTTCAGAAATGACAAGCAGAGTGGGGCGAGTGAGAAAATCAAATGATGTTAAGTGATGAATAGTTCACCTGAGCTGAACCTCTGCGCCCCCAGTGTGGAGAAATTTTATCTCCAGGTGGAGGGGGAGTATCAGTTCCCTTCAGCCCCCTTCAGCCCCTTCAGCCCCTTTCGGCCCCTGAGGGTCCCAGGCCCTCTCAGAAAGGGGGCAAGCATCTTGTTTAATGCTACAGCGAGAGTAATTGACCGCAGACGCAGTATGAAGTATGGGGAACGTGGTCGCTTGACGATGCTGCTTGTCCAGTGTTGCAAAAGTGTAGTTTAATAAAAGCCAGTTTATCTCTCCCTACCTTAGCAGGAACATTAAGGAAAAATTCCTGCTCCCACTTTATTCCATGGTAAAGATCGTGGAACATTGTTGTCTATGCTTAAGACAGCAAGAATCAATACCATTCTGCTCTGCTTCATCGAGAGGAAGTGGCAAGGAAGCAAAGTACTAGGTCAGCTTTTCCTTTGTGCTGGGGCAGTAACGGACGTGGGGCGCTTGTGGCGTCTTTTCATGATTACTTTTGACTCTACAGTAGAGTGACACTGATCGCCAGGATAAACCAGCAAAGAATCGAAATCTGTGCGTTAGTGTGAACAAAGTATACTCATAAAAACACATTAAACACATAAGAGAAGTGTGAATCAGTTCTTTAGTGATAAGTTTGTGATACAATAAAGTCCAAATCTTGTGGAACATAGTGTAGCAGTGTGCTTTTCCTAGACTATGGATTACGTGGACATCCAAGGACACTTCAGCTTTATTCACGTCACCGATATCGTCGAAGGTGTGAAGATACTCCATAGCTCACGCTCAAGAGCAAGGTTAGGTTATGAATTTTTGTAGTATGGGGGACTGCCGCAGTCTTGAGTAGAAGGAGTTTGTAATCAAACCTATAGTCGGCGTAAAAGGTTGCGGACTTTTGAGTCCAAAAAGTATGTAATCTGTCAGCAATCAGTGCATGAAATATGCTGACATAACACCCCCTAGGGGTAATTTATAATCTTACAAATTATAACTCATTTACAGCCCGTTGAGAGATGACTTTGACAGCTTCTCAAGAACTCGTCTGCAGGGGCGGCTGTGCAGGCGATGAGTTGTCTTTCTAAGTTAAGTTTTCCCTGTTTAAACTTAGCTGATAACCATTTCTCAACAGTGTGTGTGTGTGTGTGTGTGTGTGTGTGTGTGTGTGTGTGTGTGTGTGTGTAGTCCAGTGGATTAAGGCGTCATGAGTTTTCGCACTCCATGATGTAGGCCAAAGCGGCATGGGTTCGATTCCTTGGCTATTCGCAGTGTTGTTATTGTATATATATATATATATATATTATATATATATATATCTATATAATTTATATATATTTATATATATATATATAAACACTGATCTCTTGCTGAAGGAAGGCTTCGAGCCTACGAAACCTTGAAAAGGTACGCAGTGCTTCACCAATACTCATCTACCCACACTGGACAATTACCTTGGAGTCCCATCTTGCAACTAGGACTTTTGATCCAGGCAGCCAGCTTTCAGGGAGTAGCTTACAGCCTTTTCATTTATCACTGCATGCCATCAGTCTTCCTAGAAATTATTAACATGCAAGGAATTCGCAAGCGAAGTCTAAATATACACAAACCATAATCTCTGGGCTTGGAAGGAGACTCGAACCTGCGAACCTTGGAACAATGTATATTTCGCCTGCTCTTGCGAATTCCTTGCATTGTTAATATCTCAAGTAAGGCTGATTCATGCTGTAAAGCTTCTCCCTGAAGTTGGCTGCCTTGGATTCAAAGATCTGCGCAAACTGGCTCCAGGTATTGGTCTCATCAGTTAAAATGGTTAGTTGGGTGTTAGTCAACTGGTGTGGGTCGCTTCCTGGGACAAAATTGACCTAAGTTGCTTGATATGCTTTGCATAACAAGGGGCTTTCTATATAGTAGTATGTCATTGACGTCAGCTAGGCCTGTATATCTTGTACATGTACTTGTAGGAATAAGACATTATTATTATTATTGTATATTTCTGTGTTCACACCTGGGTCTGTTCACTTGAAGAGCCACCAGTATTCTTCCTATAAGTGTATTCAAAGAGGATCGTTCACCCAGTGGGGCCTGAGAAGGGTCGTCCCCAGACAGAGAACCTATGGAATTAAGGTGCTTATTTTAGTGGCTCTCGTGCTTAACCACTTTAAGAAGAACATCTTAGTATAAGATGGAGCTGTAGCTAGTATTAGCGTAAGTATTCATCAAAACAACTGTCGAGGTGCTGAATAGAGACATTGTAGAGACTATTTAGGAAGGCGGAGTGCTGCAACTACAGCAGCTATGCCCGCTCGGGCATGATCTCAGACAGTGAATTTGTATTATATTAGACATAAAGATATAAGAAAATGATAAAAATAACAAGGGGGAAAAACGTAAACAAAGCCGCGTCAGCGCTTCTTACGCAATATGACGCGTCAGCGCTGTCACCATGCCTGTTATAAATGGCTGTAATTCCTTTCAGAAACATCGTACAAGGATAATAATTATACCAGAGTGTAGCCAGGAAAGTAATGTTCAGCTATTTTTCTTGGTACAATTAACTCCATTTTCATATTTTTTCGAATTGTTTTTTGCTCCACGCGCGTGAACCTGAGCGCTCCCTTAAGTCTGCTAGTATGGCAGTGTGGAGAGAAGCGTCTAGTAGACAGAAGAGGTGGTAGTGTACTGAAGGAAGGGTGAGATGAGATCAGTTTTTCTAGTATTTTACTAGCAAATTTCACCTCTTAGTATCATATCATCATTTATAATTTACTGTCACTTGTGCTCAAACTGCATCTTCATCAGACAGGAAATGAACTAAATCATGCATAGCAAGATTTTTTTATAATGCTTGTGTATCAAGAGAGATTCTTTTATATCAAGAGGTTTTATCATCCTCTGCACGTCCTAAGTGTACGTCCCTACAGTACGTCCCTGGAGTACGTTCCTACAGTACGTCCTTGGTTCTGCATAGGATGGAAAGGACTAAGGAGACTCCCGTGAAACGAGGGAGTTGTGGGGTCAAAGTTTCACCTGGTGGGGCTATGTTGCTGCGTTCGCTACTTTGCTGGTGATATCGTGGGGCATCGGTTGTGTACAGCTCCATCAAGAACCGTGGAGTGGTGACCTCTCAGAGTACCTCCTGGGGAGTTGTACTATGCCAGTCGTCCCCGTGGGCTCTATCACTCTCGGTTGGGAGCAATATCTGCTATATCCATACTTATGTATTAATTTTCTCCAAAGAGAAGTGGCTTTATGTTTTGGTTGGTATGGTAGAAGTTTTATGTGTGTATCAGAGTATGTGCACTCAAGGAAAATCTATAGTGAATATACAGAGAAAGGCTTTTGTCTTTCAGTGATTGCGATGAGAAAAACTGCATACTGACTATAAGTTGTGTCTAAATTGTATGTACATTGGAGGAAATGTATCCTTAAGAGTAAAAACTAACGGAATTAATCTGTGAGTGTATGTTCACTAAGTGTAGTATATTATTAGAGAATGTGAGTTAAGGGGTATCAGTCAGTATACAGTCAGGGGTATATATGTCTTAGTGAATGTATACTGAGAGGTATATGTTTCTCGTCTGTATATAATACATATAAATATATATATATATATATATATATATTTTAATTATATATATAATATATATATATAATTAGAAATGTGTATTCTCAGTTTACATACTCTCAGAGGTATGTATCTCCCGGGGTTATACACTGATGAATGTGAACCCTCAATATATATTATTACCACATACAACTTCTATTAAAATAGAGACCTCAAGAGAATACTACAAGGTCATCTTACTGATCCCCTTCTAGCATATAAGCTGTTTCCGGTTTTGTAACAGGTCGTTGCTTACCACTCAAAAGAGTCAACCTGTATCAAACACAGCTTCTCATAACGCTTTTACATTACATCTAAAATCAAATATAAAACCAACCAAATGAAAGTTGGGATATTTAATAACAAAAAGATGTTAATATGGAATAATATTTACAATAAACCAACTTAATAATAGGGTTAGGCTCCTACACAACGCTGGAGTTTGATAATGGAGTTAGGCTCCTATACAACGCTGGAGTATGATAATGGAGTTAGGGTCCTACACAATGCTGGAGTATAATAATGGAGTTAGGCTCCTACACAACACTGGAGTATAATAATGGAGTTAGGCTCCTACACAACGCTGGAGTTTGATAATGGAGTTAGGTTCCTATACAACGCAGAGTATGATAATGGAGTTAGGGTCCTACACAATGCTGGAGTATAATAATGGAGTTAGGCTCCTACACAACGCTGGGGTATAATAATGGAGTTATTCTCCTACACAACGCTGGAATATAATAATGGAGTTAGGGTCCTACACAATGCTGGAGAATAATAATGGAGTTAGGCTCCTACACACTGCAGGAGTATAATAATGGACTTAGGCTCCTACACAACACTAGAGTTTAATAATGGAGTTAGGCTCCTACACAACCTTGGAGAATAATAATGGAGTTAGGCTCCTACAAAACGCTGGAGTATAATAATGGAGTTAGGCTCCTACACAACGCTGGAGCATAATAATGGAGTTAGGCTCCTACACAACACTGGAGAATAATAATGGAGTCAGGCTCCTACAAAACGCTGGGGTATAATTATGGAGTCAGGCTCCTACACGATGCTGGAGTATTGTTTCAATATTTAATATATATTATTATGAATAGTTTGTACATGTAACTTAAATGGTGGTTTCAGCATTTCAGTTAGAATACAGTACACAAAACACTCTCAGAAACTGTACTATCTGGTATGTTATTGTAATGAAGTGTAGTCAAAAATGCAGGAGTAGCGTGTATGTATATGTGTGTGTCTGGTTATTCTCGACCCATAGAGAGGCAGTATAACAGCTTGTTAGAACAGTAGCAGACAACATTCATGCACGAAGCAGACGTGAACAACACAGAGTCAGGAAAGGGAAGAGATCAAACAACGACCTTAACTGGGAACAGTCAGTAAGTCCTCCACATAAAGCAAAAAGTTCTCTTATTAATGAAACTAAATTTAGCTTGTACCAAAAGCTGACGACTACAGTGGGTAGATGCCAGAGCGAGGTAGGTCTAGAGTTAGACTTGGGACCAGAATCCTGGAGTGTTATGCAAGACAGTACCACAGAAAGTATCAGAAATCACTTGCTCTAGATAATACCATGTGAAGAGAGCTGCACAGAGTACAAGATGTTTGTTAGGAGTCACTAACTGAAACATACACTACCAAAAACAGAGTCTAAATAAAGCAATTTGAGGAGAACAGAATTCTGCCAGAAGAACAGAAAGGAGAGGTTGCTTAGACAAGGAACTCGGCAAGAGAGAGAGAGAGAGAGACAGACAGACAGACAGACAGACAGACAGACAGACAGGCTGAAAGGCAGGCATACAGACAGACAGGCAGGCAGAGACAGAAAAAAAAGAGAGAAATGCCAAAAGTAGGTAACTCATGTAACTTCAGCGGGCTTGCTACATGTATCAGCAATCGAATTAGTGATCATGTAGCTTGCAGCGTGGTTAGCCAGAGAGTGTAGTGGAGTTGTTATATCCTACCTACATTTTAAACCTAAAAATAATAGATAAATAATATAAAGCATATATTCATTTGCTATTAACGAAAACATTAGCTATATAATATTAGATGGAAATACAAAGTAGGAGAAACGATTGTAGAGGGAGTACAAGGAGAAGGTGAAGGTTTATAAACTAAAGGAGGAGACAAAATTTGGGAAAATATAAAAACAAATTGGTTTGAAAAAATTTGCTTTGGGGAGAGTATAAAGGGGATAAGGTTTTTTAAAAGGGAAATTTGGGGGTATTTTTAAAAATGTGTTAGTGGTTTAGCAGTAGTTTTTTTAGAATAGGAGGTTTGGGGTTTTTAGGAGAGAGAAGAGCGATTGGTGGGGTTGAAGAGGGGACAGAGGTAATAAGAGAGGAAAAAAATTTGATTTTGAGAAGTTTTTATAAATTAGAAATGAAAAAAAAAAAAGGGGGTAATATATGGAGAGAAAGAGAGGTTTAAAAAGAGTGGTTTAAAGAATGTAAAAGGAGAAGGGAATTGATAAAAGTGGATGAGGTGCTTTTCAAAAAAAATTTTGCAGAGAAAAAAGAAAAAGGTTTTTTTGGGGGGTGGGGATTAAAAAATATGAAAAAAATCTTGGAAAAATTTAAAAAAATTCAAAAAAAAAGAGGAGGGAAATTTTCAGAGGGAGAAAATGAATTTGGGGGAAAAATTTTTGAAAGGGAAATCTTAAAAAGGGTGAAGAAGATAAGGAAAACTGGTGATTTCGTCATTAAACCCGGGGAAGTTTTTAAAATCTTTTAGGAGTGGGGGAAGAAAACCCGGGTGTGAGTGTTTTTTGGAAAGGGTTTGTGAGGCTTTTGAGTAGAATGAAAGGTGGCAGAAAAAATGGGGGTTGAAAGGGGTTTTAAAGCAGGGTTTGGGTTTTACTTTTTTGGGAAAAGTTGGTGCTTTTATGTAAAAGAATGTAAAAAAGAGGGGGGCGGTACCCAGTGATTGGCAGAGACATGCAAATATTTTTTTATTTTAAAACATGGCCGGGTTCCCCACCAAGGGAGGAAAAGCCCTGAAAAAAGAAAAACTTTTTTTCATCATTCCCCCCTCCATCACTTGGGCTTGCCCCAAGGGTGCTTTTTTTCAAATACAGTTTTAAAAAATTTCAAAAATTTAAAACCCCCTTCCCCCTTTACAGGTTTTTAGATACTGTTTTTTTCCCCTTTTCCAGAACTCTCCGGTCCGGGCCCTGCCTGTTTCCCCCCGAAATTTTTCTTCATAAATTTTTACATTGCTTTACACTTTTAACAGGGATTTCTTTCCATTCCCAAAACCTATCAAAACGCTCACCACGGCTTCCCGGAAAACCAAAAAGCCAAAATCGCAAAACCCGAAAAGCCTCCTTTACCCCCCTTCTCCTCCAAAAACCCCTTTCCCAGGCCCCCCCAAACCCCCATCCCCCTGGGCCCTTCCTTTTTTACTAATTCAGATTTAAACACCCCCGAAGTCATTTGTTTTGTTCAAAAATTTTTTCTCTACATCCCCCCGAACCAACCCCCAAAAATTCCCCCCCCTTTCCTCGGGGGGCCCCCCTGGATAAAAAGTTTTTGGTTTTTCCCCCCACTCCCCCTTTGTTTTCCCAAAAAATAAAGAATACTCTGCATTAAATTTTTTCAAAAACATTGCCCTCAACCTGGGAATTTTCCCAATGCCTTTCCCCTTCTCCATTTTGCAACCCTTCGTCACCCATGCTTCACACCAAAACAAAATATTTCTTTCATACATTTTTCCCCCTTTGCTTCAAAGGGCAAATTTTTTTGTCTCACAGATCCTAAGTGCACCGCCACCCTTTTCCTCTCACAATTTCTATGAATTTTACTTCATCCCTTTATTGGGCCCATTGCTGGGCACGTCCACTCCTAAATATCTGAATAATTTAAACCCCTTCCCCATACTTTATTCCCCCAGTCTGGAAAATCCAAAACCTCAAATTTAAACCCAATCTTTTTTGTTATCCTCAAACCTCCAAAACCTTTTTTTATATTCCATTTTAATTTTTTTTCTTTTACATTTTCCCCACCAAATTCACCCCCAACCCCTGCAATTTCTCTTCAAAAACTCTTAAAAAAACAGTGTCATCAGCAAAGAGCAGCTGTGACAACTTCCCCCCCCTTTTTTGTTTGATTTCTTTATTCTTTTTTTAAATCCTAAAACCCCTTTTTCCAAGACCCTAGAGCTTCTTTCTTTTTACAAAACCCCCTTATAAATTTTTGAAAAACCAACGGTGACATACAAACCTTGTCTTAAAGGCCCCACTTTTTACCCGGGAAAAAATCTCCCTTTTTTCCTACATATCAAAACTGAGCGTCACTACCTTTTAAAAACCTTCCTGTTTTAGGGCCAACCCCCTATACCCTTTAAACCCGCAAACAAACTGCCCCAAAATTTTCCCTCTTTTCCACCTGTCCCCTTTTCCCCCCAAACCATAAATTGCCAAAAAAAAATCTCTTTTTCCCTTATCTAAATACTGTTTTATTTTAAAAGTTTTTAACTGTAAACAATTTGGTTAAAACCCCCACCCCCACCTTTCCTAAAGCCCCCCTTGTTTAATTTTGCTATTTCCCACTTTTGGGAAAGTTACTTTGTTATAAAAACAAAAATGGACCAAAAAAAAAGTATAAAAATTTAACGGGAAAAAAAAACCTGTTGAATAAAACCTTTGGGAAGGTGTTTTTGGTAGGGGGTTTTTAATGAAAGATAATGAGTAAGACGGAGAGCAGGGGGCACAGAGAATGACAAGAATTTAAGGAGGGTTTTGGGGGGTGTTTTTAAAACCAAGTGTTTTCAGACAAAGGGATATAAAATGAACATAATTAGTTTAGAGGAAAGAGGTTTTTCGCTTCATTTATAGATTTGGAAAGGCATATGATAGGTGAATAAGGGAGTGGAAGATTTCACAAGTCTATGGAATAGGTCGTAGGTCACTGAAAGCAGTTAAGAGTATTTATGAGGATAGTGAGGGAGAGAGAAAAAATTATTTCTCAGTAAAAGTAGGCTTTATGCATAAATTTTCAACATGGTTGTTCAGAAATCTTTATAGATGGGGTGTAAGAGAAATGATTGTTCGGGTGATAGCAAGAGGTGTGGGATTTAAAGATGAAGAGTCTAACAGAAAATGAGAGTTACCCCAGTTGCTTTTTGCTAATGACTCTGTGTTTTTGGGAGATTCAGAAGAGAAGCTGCTGAGGTTGGTGGACGAGTTTGGTAGGGTATGTACAAGAAGAAAATAAAAAGTGAGCAAAAGAAAGGAGCAAGGTGAGGAGGACAACAAAAATATTTAGGTAATGGAAGATTGGATATCAGATATGTCAGAGGAAGTGAATGTGTTCAGATATTTGGGAGTGAACTTGTCAGCAGATGCGTCTATGAAAGACGAGGTGAAATGAAGAGAAGAAGAAGGTATATATATATATATATATATATATATATATATAATATATATATATATATATATTATAATATAATATATATATAAAATAATATATATATATATATATATATCTATATATATATATATATATATATATAGATATATGTCTTGCCGATTAGGTAAACTGGTCAATTAGGCAGAACTCATTTAAAATTAAGTCCTTTCTAAAAATTTCTCTTATGAGTTTAAAGACATTTCTTCGTTTATGTTAATGTAAAAATTAATAATTTTGTACCCAAAGAACCTTAGAAAACTTATCTCATTGCATACTTCATAAGGTATGTATCTCTCAGCATATATAAAATAATAAGTGTGATAATTTAAACTTGTTAACTTGACAAGAAAATCATACTTAACCTCTTTGTACTTACACTGAAAGGAATATCTTTCAGTTCAAATATATTTATACCTCAGTATAAATGCATTCCTGGTTATACGTAATGTTTTGTGTGTATATCCCTGTGCATATACTCTGAGAAGTGAATATGATAGTGAATATAAACTAAAAGGTGAATCTCTCAGGGTATATTCACTGAGAGGAATGTCAGTATAAATACTCCAAGTGGCGCTTATCTTTTAACATAAATACACTGAATGTTTTTTAATGTCTATTTCGGGAATAAAATATCCTTTATATTATTGTGTTCGTCAACTGCAGTTTCAACCTTCATTTGATAAATAATATACATAAGCTAAGTTTGTATATTTGTGTCAAATGACGCATGTGCCCTTGTCTACTAGTGTATGTCACTTGTCTACTGTTGTATGTGCACTTGTCTACTGGTGTACGTCACTTGTCTACTGGTGTATGTCTTTTTTTTTTTTTTTTTTTTTTATTCGCCGGTACTCTCCGGGCCCGGGTCTTTTCCAAGTAGTGGTGACCCGGCCTTGGCTCCCTATCTGGGGAGTGTCTCGAGACTTAAGTCTCCCATGGGAGGAGGTACAAGTACCCCCTCATCTTTGGGACCAACTGTCCCCAGGCCTAGCCACATTCCCCGCCCTCACGGGGCTCGTAGGGAGAAGCTAGGCCTCTGGTCTGCCATCTGCCCCGCCCCACAAAGGGGCTCGTGGGGATGGCAGTCTTATGAGCTGCAGATGGTAGCATGCTCAGGCTACTGGTGTATGTCATTTGTCTACTGGTGTATGTCACATTGCTTGTCGTCATCGGGTCATCCTAAGATAAATCTATATAATTTAAATAAAATACAGGTATCATTAACATCTATATGCCCTCATAATTATTGTAAGAAAAACTGTGTTTATATATATATTTCCGTAATAAAAACTTGGTTCCTTGCAGGTAACGCTACAGAGGTTTATTTCTATGGTACACAACTGACAATGAGCCTGATTGGCAGTATCTTCGGCGTCTTGATATTCAGAAATGTGATACTGCCTGTCCTCTTTCCTCTTCAACTTGTCTCCATGTTTGAGGTCAGTGTGGCATTGTATGTTGTGTGACTCAGAGATCATTGTGACATTTTTGTTTTATATGTAGCATTGTTAGAATATATTGTGGCATTTTTCTGAGTCATTGTTTTATTATCTGATGTAAGTGTGGCTTTGCTAGAGTTGACAGCGGCACTCTTACTGGTCAGAGTAGCATCGGTTGTTGTAAGTGGGGTTTTAATGAAGATCACACAGGCACTCTTCAATGTTTGATGTAAGTAAGATTCTGTTGGAGTTTCAAACAATACTCTTGCAGGTCAGTGTGGTATAAGTTTATGACATATTTGTCACTATATTAGAGGTAAGTATAATCACCAGTTCTAAGATCAACATGACACCGAGTTATAGTTAAATTCTAACCTTTATCTCTAGCTGCCCAGACTCTTGGACATAACAGAAACTGTATTATATATTATTATTATTATTATTATTATTATTATTATTAATTATATTTATTATTGTTAGTAGTAGTAGTAGTAGTAGTAGTGGTGGTAGTAGTAATAGTGGTGGTGATGGTAGTAGTAGTAGTAGTAGTAGTAGTAGTAGTATTAGTAGTAGTAATAGTAGTAAGTAGTACGGAATAAGTACTAAACTAGTAGCGGTAATACAATGTATGGAGAATGAGAAGTAATCAATATTGATACTAGGAAAGTATGGGTCGCTCTTATTCCTCTGAACAAGATCTATTCACCTACATCAAAGCACCATTCCTCATCCTTTACATTGAGCAGAACACATATAATTTTGAAATATTTTCAGTGTTGGCTGTATTGTTCACCATAAGACTGGGGGGTGGGAGGTGGGGAGAGTGAATACAATGGTGATGTGTGCTGCAAGTGTTGCTGTGGAGAATCTGCCGTACAGGAAGCATTGTTGTTGTTGTTCTATAATCGCCCTACCCGGACCTTTTCCAAGAGGTGATGCGGCCTTGGCTCCCTATCTCGAGTTGTGTCCGAGACCAATGTCTGCCATGTGAGGAGGTGTACCATACCTTCGGTTTCCTCTTCAACACTGTGTTTTGGGGAGGTCTGTGAGGGTGGGGGACCTGGCAGTGTGCTGTGGGATTCTATAGCGTAGTGTAGGTCAGGTTATAAGTGGGATTGTGGTCTGTGTTGGGATAGCGTGTTTGGTTGTTGGGTTCTGGGGGTGGTTCTGTGTGTGCTTGCTCTTGTTGTTCTGCCCTGCTCTGGTTGCTCTTTGCTGATTCTGTCCTAGTCTCTCTTCCCTAACTCCTTTCACTTTTGTGTCCTCTCCCTCAGCTGCTGTTGTTCTGTTTTTTCTTCTGTCTCGGTCTAGGAACACTTTCTTGTATGCTTATGATTCCTTCAACCATGGTTTCTCTTGCAGGATCCTGTTTCACACTGTTTCTGTCCTGAAAATCATCTTGACCGGCCATTTATTTTCCCTTTCAAGTACCCCTTTATTCTCTGAAAATTTACAATCTCAGACAGGTCCTCTTCACCTATTTCTTTGATGATATTTTTCAGTCTCCTGTCTTCCTTCCTGCCATCTTTCATTGTGTGTCCTTCCCTCGCTCTCATGAAGCCCATGAAGAAACACTGACTTCACCCTCATCTCTTCCCATTGCCTTTCTCTCTGTCTCTGGTTCCTGTTTGTACATGGCCATTTTCTCCCTTATTTTTTCCCATAGCTCTTGGTGATATGGTCGTGCCTTTGCACAAGACTTATTGCCCTCTCCACCTTCACCTCCTTCCTCTGCCACCATCCCTGCCCCCAGTTGCTTATTTCCTCCTCATTCCTCAGCCCTGCATGGTGGGCTGATAGGGCCTTAGCGTAAATTATGTCTTCTTCTGTCCCGTTGGGCCCCTCGTTCAGTAGGGGTGCACCAGCTTCAGATGCTGTGTCTCCTCTGGTCAATACCTCTGCAACTCGCTTCAGCCTATTTACCTAATATTCTAGGGCCCTTATTCTGGCTGCTGCAGCTTCGACTTGTGACTCGTATTTCCTCCTCTTAAACGAATCTTTACTGAGGTATCGGAACGCTATCCATAGGTTTGCAAGGCGCCCGTATGCTCCAGCAGTTATCTGATTGATGTGCGCCTCAGGAGATATGCTCGGTGTTATACTCACCCCCAGATCTTTTTCCTTGAGTGAGGTTTGCAGTCTTTCGCCATCTAAACTATATTGTGTCTGCGGTCTTCTTTGCCCTTCCCCAATCTTCATGACTTTGCATTTTGCAGGGTTAAATTCAAGGAGCCAGTTGCTGGACCAGGCTTGTAGCCTGTCCAGGTCTCTTTGTAGTCCTGCCTGATCCTCATCCGGTTTGATTCTTCTCATTAACTTCCCATCATCTGCAAACAAGGACACTTCTGAGTCTATCCCTTCCGTTATGTCGTTCACATATACCAAGAACAGCACAGGTCCTAGGACTGACCCCTGTGGAACCCCGCTTGTCACAGGCGCCCACTCTGACACCTCACCTCGTTGTTGCCTCCCTGTCAGGTATTCTCTGATCCATTGCAGTGCCTTTCCTGTTATGTGTGCCTGATCCTCTAGCTTTTGCAGTAACCTCTTGTGAGGAACTGTGTCGAAGGCCTTCTTGCAGTCCAAAAATATGCAGTCGATCCACCCTCTCTCTCTTGTCTTACTTCTGTCACCTTGTCATAAAACTCTAGTAGGTTTGTGACACAGGATTTTCCTTCCCTGAAACCGTGCTGGTTGTCAATTATACACTTGTTTCTTTCCAGGTGCTCCATCACTCTCCTCTTGATGATCTTCTCCATGACCTTGCATACACGTTAGTGAAACAGGTCTGTAGTTTAGTGCCTCATGTCTGTCTCCCTTTTTAAAAATTGGGACTACATTTGCCATTTTCCATACCTCAGGGAGTTGCCCAGTTTCAAATGATGTGTTGAAGATCTTTGTTAATGGCTCACACAATATCTCTGCTCCCTCTTTAAGGACCCATGGAGAGATGTTGTCCTCAGTCTGATTACCTGGTCCTGGACTGTTGTTTTCCTCCTGATGTGGCTGTACAACAGCTTCGGGTCAGTCTTTATTTTTGATGATATGTCATTTTCAAATTGTCTCTGAGCCTCCCTTCTTATCTGTGCATATTCGTTTCTGGCTCTTCGGCTAATCTCTTTATTTTCCCGAGTTCTCTGTCTTCTGTACCTTTTCCATTCTCTAGAACACCTAGTTTTTGCCTCCCTACACCTTTGGGTGAACCAAGGACTCGTTCTGTTCTTCCCATTATTTCTGTTTCCCTTGGGAACAAACATCTCCTCTGCCTCCTTGCATTTTGTTGCCACATAGTCCATCATTTCTTATACTGGTTTTCCTGTCAGTTTCCTCTCCCACTGAATGTCTTTAAGGAAGTTCCTCATGCCTGAGTAGTTCCCCCTTTTGTAGTTTGGTTTTCCCAGCCTATTCCTGCTACTCTCTCCACTTGGAGCTCAACTATGTAGTCAAAGCACAGAACCACATGATCACTAGCTCCCAGGGGCCTTTCATACATGATACCCTGGATGTCCGAACTACTCAAGGTGAATACAAGGTCCAGTCTTGCTGGTTCACCCTCTCCTCTCTCTCTGGTAGTGTCTCTAACATGTTGATGCATGAGGTTTTCCAGTACCACATCCATTATCTTGGCTCTCCATGTTTCAGGACCCCCATGGGGCTCCAGGTTTTCCCAGTCAATCTCCTTGTGATTGAAATCACCCATAACTAGTAACTTTGCTCCCCCCATGTGTGCTCTCCTGGCCACCTCGGCTAGTGTGTCGATCATTGCTCTGTTGCTCTCATCATATTCTTCTCTTGGCCTCCTGCAGTTCTGTGGTGGTTTGTACATTACTGCAATTATCACCTTATGTCCCTCAGACTGGATTGTTCCTACTAAGTAGTCCCTTCGCCCGTGCCATAAATTCCTTCCATTTTCTCAAAACCCCACTGGTTTTTAATGAGCAGTGCAACTCCTCCTCCCCCTCTCCTCCCTCTGTCTTTCCTGAGGATTTGATATCCGGATGGAAAGGTTGAATCTGTTATTATTCTGATGAGTTTTGTTTCTGTGAGTGCTATTATGTCTGGGGATGTCTCCTTGATTCTTTTGTGCCACTCCTCATACTTGTTTGTTATTCCATCTGCATTTGTATACCACACCTTCAACTTCTTTTATAAGACTGTGGTCTGCGAGGTGTATTGGGGTTCGGGAAGTGGGAGACCTGGTAATGAACTATGGGTTGTTGCTGTGGGGGTGGAGTTTGTAATGTAGTGGGTGGGGGCATTGGATGTGGCATGGGTGTTTTGATTTAGAGTGTTTGGTTGCTTTGGGTTTGACCTGGTTGCGAGGCTTCTATAGGAAGTTGTGAGGGAGGCTGTATTTGTTCTTCTTCCTGGGTCTGGGATCTCCTGTCTGTCTTCTCCATCCCCTCTCTTTCCTCCTTTCGCCTTTGTACCATCTCTCTCAGTTTCTGCCTTTCTTCTCGTGTTCTGTCGCAGTCGAGATACACCTTCCTGTATGCCGGCATGTCCCTTAATCGTGCTTTCTCCTGCAGGATCCTGTTCCGAGTTGCTTCTGCCTCGAAGGTCACCTTCACTGGCCGGGTTCTTTTTTTTACAAACGCCCCTATTCTCCGAAAATTTTCCAGCTGGGTCATGTCGTCTTCTCCTATTGCTTTCACAATGCTTTCAATTGCTTTATTTTCTCCTTGTTTTCTTGCTTCATATGTTTCCCCTTCAACTTCCTGGAGCCCATACACAAAGATTGACCTCACCCTTTCATTCTCCCACTGCATATCCCTGTGTATCCCCTCATTTAATTTGGTTTCCTCCACTGCAGCTTTCCTTTCTTTAGTTTCACTGGCTAATGTACTTGGGCTCAGTGGCCTGTCATTTTCCCTTCTCGGCTTTCCTTGGGCTCTGTTGTTGTCTGTTAGGGCCTCCACATAAAGCTTAGCTCTTTCATTTACTACAGTCTCCTCTGATAGAGCCTCTCAATGCAGTTGTACTCCTTCTTTCCCTACTGTCCCCTTACTTGTGGCTGAGGTAGCAGTCTCTGTTGTCAATCCCAAAATGTTCTTTAGTTCTTTAGACTGTTTCAGATTTTTCAGTTCCTCTTCTAAACTCTGTATCCTAGCCTCTGCTGCTTTGACATGCTCCTCCCACTTCCTGCTTTCCATATATATCCTCTCTTCCATTCTCATGCTAAGTTCTTCTAGTTTCTTTTCCTATTCATTATCCCTTTTTATGAGCTCTGCTGCCCAATCTTCCTTTGCAGCTTCCTCCTCCTGTCCCTTGGTTTTTCTTATTGCTCTCTGGAAACCCATTTTTTGTTTTATCCTGATTGCCTCAGAGTGGAAACCTATGTAGTTCTGTATGTTATGTTTAGTAGTGTGTATGTCAGAGTGTGGGGGGGAGGTAGTGGAGGAACTGTGGCTATGTGGCAGAGGAGTGGGGAGGGGGGGGAGGGGAGGGTGAACGAGTGTGTGTGTGTGTGTGTGTGTGTGTGTGTGTGTAATTTTGTGTGAAATTATGTGTGGGTTTATTTTGTACTGATAGGTAGGTGGCTTGTGCTTTGTAATGTAGAGCCTCAGTGGTCCTTGGCTGCCCAAAACTTCTTTTGACCTGACCCCCAACCTCCTGGGACTTGACCCACACATACTTACAGTGTGTACTCACCTAATTGTACTCACCTAATTGTGGTTGCAGGGGTCGAGACTCAGCTCCTGGCCCCGCCTCTTCACTCATCTCTACTGGGTCCTCTCTCTCTCTGCTTCCTGAGCTTTGTCATAACTCTTCTTAAAACTATGTATGGTTCCTGCCTCCACTACTTCACTTGCTAGGCTATTCCACTTGCTGACAACTCTATGACTGAAGAAATACTTCCTAACGTCCCTGTGACTCGTCCGAGTCTTCAGCTTCCAGTTGTGACCCCTTGTCCCTGTTCCCCTATCTGGAACATCCTATCTCTGTCCACCTTGTCATTCCCCGCAGTATCTTGTATGTCGTATCATTCTCCCCTGACCCTTCGTCCTCCAGTGTCGTCATCCAATTCCCCTAACCTTTCCTCGTACACATTCCTTGAGCTCTGGACTAGCCTTTTGCAAACCTTTTACTTTCTCTAACTTCTTGACGTGCTTGACCAGGTGTGGGTTCCAACTGGGCTGCATACTCCATATGGGCCTAACATACACAGTGTAAGTGTCTTTAACGTTTCCCTTTATTAAGGTATTGGAACGCTATTCTCAGGTTTGCCAGGCCCCGTATGCTGCAGCGGTTATTTGGTTGATGTGTGCCTCCGGTGATGTGCTCGGTGTTATGGTCACCCCAAGTCTTTCTCCCTGAGTGAGGTCTGTAGTCTTTGTCCACCTACCTATACTCTGTCTGCGGTCTTCTTTGCCCCCCCCCCAATTTTCAAAACTTTGCATTTGGGTGGGTTGAATTCGAGAAGCCAGTTACTGTACCACATGTCCCCGCCTGTCCAGGTCTCTTTGCAGTCGTGCCTCATCCTCGTCCGATTTAATTCTTCTCATCAACTTCACGTCATCTGCGAACAGGGACACTTCAGAGTCTATTTTCCTTTAGTCATTCGTTCACATAAATCAAAAATAGCACTGGTCCTAGAACTGACCCTTTGGGACCCCGCTCGTAACAGGTGCCCACTGTGATACCTCTTCATGTACCATGACCGTTGCTTGCCTCCCTGTCAGGTATTCCCTTATCCATTGCAGTGCCCTCAATTTTACATGCGCCTGATCCTCCAGCTTCTGCACTAATCTCTTGTGGGGAACGGTGTCAAAAGCCTTCCTGCAGTCTAGAAAAACGCAATCTACCCATCCCTTCCCCTCGTGTCTTACTTCTGTTACCTTGTCATAAAACCCCAGGAGGTTTGTGATGCAAATTTGCCTTCCATGAACCCATGCTGGTTTTCATTTATAAAATGTTCCTTTCCATGTTCGACCACTCTCCTCCTGATAATCTCTCCATGGCTTTCACACAATACATGTCAGAGACACAGGTCTGTAGTTTAGTGCCTCTTTCTGTTTCCTTTCTTAAATATGGGGAACTACATTAGCTGTTTTTCCATTTCTCGGGTAGTTCCCAGTTTCAAGGGATTGTTGAGATTGGGGTTAGAGGCATGCACAGCATCTCTGCTCCTTCTCTAAGGACCCAGGGGGAGATGTTGTCCGGTCCCATCGCCTTTGAGGTGTAAAGGTCACTTAAGAGCTTTTTCACCTCCTCCTCAGTTTTTTCGTATGTCACCCAAACACTATTGGTATATTCCCTCTTGATGTTCCATTCTGTGCTGTCTTCCCACAGCCCATCCTGTCTCTACTGTAAAAACTTCCTTAAATCTCCTGTTTTAGCTCCTCACATACCTCCTTATCATTTCTTGTGAGTTCCTCCACCTCCTGCCTTAATCTGATCACCTGGTCTTTGACTGTTGTCTTCCTCCTGATGTGGCTATACAACAGTTTCGGGTCAGTCTTGATTCTCGATGTTATGTCATTTTCATACCGTCTCTGGGCCTCCCTCCTTACCTGTGCATACTCATTTCTGGCTCTGCGACTGATCTCCCTATTTTTGTGTGTTCTCTGCCTTCTTTAACTTTTTCCATTCTCTATTGCACTTTGTTTTTTGCCTCCTTACACCGTCGGTAAACCAGGGCTCGTTTGGTCTTCCCGTTGTTACTGTTGCCCTTGGGAATAAACCTTTCCACTGCCTCCTTGCATTTTGTTGTCACATATTCCATCTTTTCATTTACTGGCTTTCCTACCAGTTCTCTGTCCCACTGGACCTCCCGCAGGAAGTTCTTCAACCCTATGTAGCCCCCCTCTTTTATAGTCAGGCTTTTCCCATTCAACTCCTGTTATTCTCTACACTTGCAGCTCTACTATGTATTCAAAGCACAGAACCACGGGGTCGCTAGCTCCTAGGGACTCTCATACTTGATGCCCTCAATGTCTGAGCTGCCCAGGGTGAACACAAGGTCCAATCTTGCTGGTTTATCCTCCCCTCTCACTCTGGTAGTGTCCTTAACATGTTGGTGCATGAGGTTTTCCAGCACCACGTCCAACATCCTGGCTTCCCATGTTTCGGGACCCCCATGTGGCTCCAGGTTTTCCCAGTCAATCTCCCTGTGGTTGAAATCCCCCATAACCAGCAACTTTGCTCTGCTGGAGTGAGCTCTTCTTGCCACCTCAGCAAGTGTGTCCACCATTGCTCTGTTTGCTCTCTTCATATTCCTCTCTTGCTTCCTGCATTTTCTGTGGTGGATTATACATCACTGCAATGACCACTTTGTGTTCCCAGACTGAAGTGTACCTGCTATGTAGTCTCTTTCCTCCCGTCTCATCTATGCCTTCCATTATCCCCGAATTTCCATCTGTTTTTTTACGAGCAGAGAACCCCCACCTCCCCCCCCTGCCCCTTCTATCTTTTCCTCATGATCTGGTATCCTGGTGGGAAGATTGCATCTGTTATTGTCCTCCGTGAGTTTTGTTTCTGTAACTGCTATGATGTCCCGGGGGCTTCTCATTGATTCTTTCTTTTGCAATTCCTCATGTTTATTCGTTAAATCCATCTGCATTTGTGTACCAAACCTTCAACTTCTGTTCTAATACTGTAACTGTGGTGCGGGGGGTGGAAACAGAGGGAACGGTGTGTGATGGTTGGTTTGGATTGTTCATTTGCCTTGGGGATGTCGTGGCTGGAGTCCTTTCTGCAGGTGTTTTCTGGGGGTGCGCTTGTCCTTCCATTTGATCCTGGGTTATTCTGCTCTCCTTTTTATTTCCTCCCATTTCTCCTTCGTTTTTTAACTCTCTCTTTCATTGCTTCCTTTCGTCCTGTGTTCTGTCTCGATCGAGGTACACACTCCGGAACTCCTCTTTCCCCAGCCATGCTTTCTCCTCCGGGATCATGTTCCGGGTTGATTCTCCCTTGAAAATTACTTTGAGAGGCCGATTCCCAATTCTCCGAAAATTTGCCACCGAGTCAGCCCCCTCGCCTTCACCTTCATGAATTTCAATCGCTTTTTTCTCCTCCTGCTTTCTTTCATCTAAGTTTCCCCTTTTAGCTTCGTCACCCCTAACAAACACGGATCCCCCCTTTTCCCACCCCCAAACGGGGACTCCCATTGCATCCTCTTATGTGTTTTTTGTTCCTTCCCGGGAGTATTCCCCCTTCAGTCCCCTTCCCCAGTTAGGGCCCTTTCTTTTTGGTTTGCCTTCCCGTTCACCTTTCCTGGCCCCCCCAAGTACGGTAAAGGGCCTTTCACATGTTTCCCAGTTCCTTCAATGTCCTTTTTAATGGTTGTGGTTTGTGTGTGTGTGGGGTGTGGGTGTGTGTGTGTGTGTGGTTGTGTGTGGGTGTGTATGTGTTTTATGTGTGGGTGTGTATGTGTGTTGTGGTGTGTGGTGTTGGTGTGTGGTGTGTTTGGGGGTGTGTGTATATTGGTGTATATAGTTGTGTGTTGGCTGTGTTATGGGGTTGGGGTGTGTGGTAATCACCTAATTGTACTCACCTAATTTTGGGTTTCAGGGGGCGAGACTCACTCCTCCCCCCTTCTTCACTATCGCACGGATCCTCTCTCTCTTTTCTTCCCGAGCTTTGTCATACCCCTTTTTTAAAAATATTTATGGTTCCTGCCTCCATACTTTCCTTTCTAGCTATTCCCTTTCTCACAACTCTATGACTGAAGAAATACTTTCCCAACGTCCCTGTTTACCTTTCCTTTAAATTTCCCTTCACTCCTCACATACCTCCTGATCAATTTTTTGGAGTTCTCCCCCTTCTGTCCTTAATCTGATCACCTGGTCTTTGACTGTTGTCTTCCTCCTGATTTTGGCTATACAAAAGTTTTGGGGCAGCCTTTATTCCGATGCATGTCTTTTCAAACTGTCGCTGGCCTCCCCCCCTTCCTGTGCGTACTCTTCCGGGGTTGCGACTGATTCCCATTTTCGTGTGTTCTCTGCCCTTTTGACTTTTTCCTTCCTAAAAGCACTTTGTTTTTTTTCCTCCTTCACCGTCGGGGGAAACCCGGGCTTGTCTGGGCTTTCCCGTTGTTACTATTGCCTTGGGAATGAACCTTTCCACTTCCTCCTTGCATTTTGTTGCTACAATTCCATCATTTCATTTACGGGTTTTCCTCCCAGTTCTATGTCCCACGGGACCCCCCCCAGGAAGTTCTTCAACCCTATTATCCCCTTTTTTTATAGCAGGTTTTTTCCCTTCTCTCCTGTATTCTCCCACTTGCAGCTCTACTATGTATTCAAACCACAAAACCACGTGGTCGCTAGCTCCTGGGGACCTCATACATGACCTCAATGTCTGAGCTGCCAAGGGGGAACACAAGGGCCAATCTTGCGGTTCATCCTCCCCTCTCACTCTGGGAGTGCCTTAACAGTTGGTGCATGAGTTTTCCACACCCCTCCAACTCCGGCTCTCCATGTTTCGGCCCCCCTGTGGCCCAGGTTTTCCCCTCAATCTCCCTGTGGTTGAAATCCCCCAAACCAGCAACTTTGCTCTGCGGTTGGGGCTCTTCTTTCCACCTCAGCAAGTGTGTCCACCATTGCTCGTTGCTCTCTTTAATTCCTCTCTTGGCCTCCGCAGTTCGAGTGGATTAACTCATGCAATGACCACTTTGTGTTCCCCGACTGAAGTGTACCTGCTATGTACTCTTTCCCCCTTCCCTCTATTCCTTCCATTTTCTCGAATTTCCATCTGTTTTTTTCACAAGCAACCCCCCCCTCCCCCCGCCCCTTCTATCTTCCCCATGATTTTGGTATCCTGGGGAAAATTGCATCTGTTTTTTGTCCCATGAGTTTTGTTTCGTAACGCTATTGTCTGGGACTTTTTTCATTGATTCTTTTCTTTCCATTTCCCCATGTTTTTTTCGTTAATCCATCGCATTTGGTACCAAAACCTTCAAATTCTGTTCTAAAACTGTAACTTTGGGGTGGGGGTGGGGAAAAAAGGATGGGGGTATGGTTGGTTTTGGATTGTTCAGTTTTCCTTGGGGGGGTCCTGGCTGGGGTTTCCCTTTTGCAGGGTTTTTTGGGGGTGCCTTGTCCTTCCATTTGATCCCGGGTTTTTTCGCTCTCCTTTTTTATTTCCTCCCATTTCTCCTTTCGTTTTTTAACTCTCTCTTTCATTGTCTTCCTTTCGTCCTGTGTTCTGTCTCGGTCGAGGTACACACTCCGGAACTCCTGCTTGCCTCTCAGCCGTGCTTTCTCCTGCAGGATCATGGTTCGGGTTGATTCTGCCTTGAAAATTACTTTGAGAGGCCGATTCCTTTTCTTTGTGAACCACCCAATTCTCCGAAAATTTGCCACCTGGGTCATGTCCCCATCGCCTATCACCTTCATGATGTCTTCAATCGCTTTTTTCTCCTCCTGCTTTCTTTCATCATAAGTTTCCCCTTTAGCTTCGTCTAGCCCATAGACAAACACGGATCTCTCCCTTTCCACCTCCCACTGTGACTCCCATTGCATCCTCTGATGTGTTTTAGTTCCTTACCGTGGAGTATTCCTTCCTTCAGTCCCTTCCCTAGTTATGGTCCCTATGCTTCTTGGTTTGTCCTTCCTGTTCACCTGTTCCTGGCCCCCACACGTATCTGGTAAGGTCCTCGCACATGTCCTAGTTCCTTCAATGTCCTTCAATGTGTGTGTGTGTGTGTGTGTGTGTGTGTGTGTGTGTGTGTGTACTCACCTAGTTGTACTCACCTAGTTGAGGTTGCGGGGGTCGAGTCCGAGCTCCTGGCCCCGCCTCTTCACTGATCGCTACTGTGTGTGTGTGTGTGTGTGTGTGTGTATTTGTGTGTGTATGTGTGTGTGTGTGTGTGTGTGTGTGTGTGTGTGTGTGTGTGTGTGTGTGTGTATATGTAGTCACCTATTTGTACTCACCTATTTGTGGTTGCAGGGTCGAGTCCTAGCTCCTGGCCCCGCCTCTTCACCGGTTGCTACTAGGCCTCCTCTCTCCCCGCTCCATGAGCTTTATCAAACCTCGTCTTAAAAACTGTGTATGGTTCCTGCCTCCACTACGTCATTTTCTAGTCTATTCCACTGCCTTACAACTCTATGACTGAAGAAATACTTCCTACTATCTCTCTGACTCATTTGTGTCTTCAACTTCCAATTGTGGCCTCTTTTTCTGTGTCCCCCCCTGGAACATTTTCCTTTTCCA